>VZRW01008556.1:313623-349300 GCA_013398125.1 Aegotheles bennettii
AAGCTCAGCCTCAGCCACAACGAGCTGGGCGCCGAGGGCCCGGGCCTGCCCCCGCGCCTGGCCGAGCTGGGCCGCCTCGAGGAGCTCGACCTCAGCTTCAACCGCCTGCGCCGCCTGCCCGAGGGCCTGGGCCACCTGCGCCACCTCCGCGCCCTCGACGTGGACCACAACCTGCTGCCCTCCTTCCCCGCCCCGCTGCTGGAGCTGGCCGCCCTGGAGGAGCTCGACTGCTCGGGCAACCGCCACCTCGGGGCCCTGCCCGAGGGCATCGCCGCCCTCCGCCGCCTCAAGATCCTCTGGCTGAGCGGCACCGGCCTGGCTGCCCTGCCCGAGGGTCTCTGCCAGCTCGTCGCTCTCGAGAGCCTCATGCTGGACGGCAACCGGCTCCGGGCCCTGCCCGCCGGCTTCGGCAGCCTGCAGCGCCTCAAGATGCTGAACCTCTCCTCCAATCTGCTGGGGGAGTTCCCCGCTGCCATCTTGGCGCTGCCCAGCCTGGAGGAGCTCTACCTGAGCCGCAACCAGCTCACCCTGCTGCCCCCTCACCTCTGCCAACTCCGCCAGCTCCGCACCCTTTGGCTGGACAACAACCGCATCCGCTACCTGCCAGACTCCATCGTGCTCCTCCACAGCCTGGAGGAGCTGGTCCTGCAAGGCAACCAGATTGCCATCCTGCCCGAGGGCTTTGGGCAGCTTTCCCGCATCACCCTGTGGAAGATCAAAGACAACCCCCTCATCCAGCCCCCCTATGAGGTATGCATGAAGGGCATCCCCTACATCGCAGCCTACCAGCAGGAGCTGGCCCACTCCCAGCCTGCTCTCAAACCCCGCCTCAAGCTGGTCCTCATGGGCCTAAAGGATGCGGGAAAGACCCTGCTGAGACGATGCCTCATGGAGGAGGATGGGCAGAGGGAGGACGTGGTAAGTCTGGAAGCAGTGAGCACCCAGCCCAAAGCGTGCCCTGGGCAGCAGCGGGATATCGGGAGAGTGCCAGTTGGGTGCTGCCCCTTCCCAGAGCCTCAGGACGCTTCTTCAGTACGGGTACCTGTCATGCAGCAGCTGGAACATCTCCCTGTTGAGCGGCAGGACTTCCCTTCTCACATGCCCTCTCACCGAGTGAAAAGGGACACACCATGCCCTGCCCCATCGCTGCCACTGAACCAAGTTCCATCTGGACTGGGACTGTCGGGAGGCAGCAAGGGCATTGAGGTGATGGACTGGACAGCAGACGCAGAGAGGGGCCTGACATTCATTGTGTACGAGCTGGCGGGGGACCCCAGCTATGATGTGATCCAGTCTTTCTTCCTCTCTCCTGGAGCCCTGTACGTGCTGGTGGTGAATTTGAGTGCCTACGTCCCTCAGCACTTCTATCCCTCTGTGGGCTATTTCTTGCACTGGCTTGGTTCCAAGGTGCCCCATGCCGTGGTATGCATGGTGGGAACCCATGCTGACCTCTGTGCGGAGCGGGAGTTGGAAGAGAAGTGCCTGGACATCCATCACCAGATCGCTCAGCAGGAGAAGAGGGATGCTGAGGGACTCCAGAGCTTGGTCCAGCAGGTGGACGAGGCTCTGGGACAGGACTTTGACCTGCGCTGCTCCAGCCCGCATGCTGCCTTTTATGGGGTCTCGGACAAGAACTTGCGGCGGAAGAAAGCCCAGTTTCAGTACCTTCTCAACCACCGCCCACAGATCCTCTCTCCAGTGCTGCCTTTCAGCTGCCGGGACCATTGCCAAGTGCGTCGCCTGCGGGACAAGCTCCTCTCAGTGGCTGAGCACCGGGATATCTTCCCGAACCTGCACCGAGTGCTGCCCAAATCCTGGCAAGTGCTGGAGGAGCTGCACTTCCAGCCACGAGCTCAGCAGCTGTGGCTTAGCTGGTGGGACTCTGCCCGGTTGGGCTTGCAGGCAGGCCTGACGGAGGATCGGCTCCAGAGCGCCCTGTCCTACCTTCACGAGAGTGGGAAGCTGCTCTACTTCGAGGAGCACCTCACCTTGCGGGAGTATGTGTTCCACAACCTGCCGCGACTCATCGACATCCTCAACGTCTTCTGCCAGCGGGATGCCACTGTGCTGCTCCAGAAACTGCTCAGTGACACCCACATTGACGAACTGAGGGCCACTCAGCTCCATCATTACGTGGAGGGCTTCTTGCTGCACGGCCTCCTCCCTGCTCACATTATCCGTCTCCTCCTTAAGCCCCACATCCAGAGCCGTGAGGATCTGCAGCTCATCTTGGAGCTGCTGGAGAAGATGGGGCTCTGTTACTGTGTCAACAAACCCAAATGCAAGCCCCTAAACGGGGCGGCTGCTTGGTACAAGTTCCCCTGCTACGTGAAAAACGAGGTGCCCCATGCGGAGGCGTGGATCAACGGCGCCAATCTGAGCGGACAGTCCTTCGTGGCCGAGCAGCTGCAGATTGAATATAGCTTTCCATTCATTTTCCCCCCCGGCTTGTTTGCACGCTACAGCGTCCAGATCAACAGCCACGTGGTTCAGCGGTCGGATGGCAAATACCAGATCTATGCCTACCGGGGCAAGGTGCCCGTGGTGGTGAGTTACCGGCCTGCCAGGGGAGCTCTGCAGCCAGACACTCTCTCTATCGCTAGTCATGCGTCCCTACCAAATATCTGGACAGCTTGGCAAGCTATTACCCCTTTAGTGGAAGAACTGAATGTCCTGCTCCAGGAATGGCCGGGCCTGTACTACACTGTGCACGTCCTCTGTTCAAAGTGCCTTAAAAGAGGGTCACCCAACCCACACACTTTTCCAGGTAAGGCACAGCCCAGTTTGCCTTTCATCTCCTCTGGAGCTTTACCCCTTCTACAAGGAAGTTTTACTGTTTTAGGCTTAGCTCTATCTCTTTTTTTTTCCTTTTTTCTCCTCTGCTCTGAGTCCCTTCCCTGGTGACTTGAGCCATGAGAGAAAATATTAGGGTAGCTCCAAGGAGACAGGCTTAAAATAACCCTATTCTGAGATGAGCATGGTGTTGCATCCCCCTTTGTCCATGCCTTTTCTCTCTGCTTTTTGGGTTTTGGCCCCAAGCATTGGCAGTACCATTGTTGAAAAGGCCCTGACACGTCCTTCTCATTTTGATTCCTTTGAACGGCACTGCATTTTTTGCCTAATTCCCTTTACCCTGCAGCTCCCCCTTCCTTGGGGCTCTTTATAAATGCAGATAGAGATGCCTGAAAGACTGCAGGTGTCCCATCCTCCCCCCTCTTCCACCCTCCGCCCCTAAAACCTGGCCTGTGCTGCAGCCTCTGAATGCAGGGTGGCTGCTGCTGGTAGACAATGGGCGTGTTGGTCTCCATAGCCCTGTATAAAAAGTGCTTTCTTGTATGGGAGCCCTGTCTCTAGCAGGAAGCATTCCTCCTTGAAGAGAGAGGGATACTCCATCTTCTTTGTTAGTGTCTCACCTAGGAGTGATTCCCAGACGGCACCTTTTGGAGCTGTTCTGGAGAGCAGTTATTTCCCTTCCTCTCTTTCCCTTCATCTAATGAAAAAAGCATAATCTCCACTGGAATATGACTGATTGTGGTGCTTTTTAAAGCTGATGCCTCTCAAGTCGTGGTTTTATTGGTGGTGTTTTCCAGCAGCATCTGTTTTACTTCGTATGTGTGCACATTCCGCCTCCTAACCTGCGTCTTCCTTGCTTCGCCGAGCTTGCTCTGGGGTTTGTGGGGGTCATGGGAAAGGTGCTTTGGTGTGTAAATCTGCATGAAATCAAAATGCACTCGGAACTGTAAGCAGCGCTCTAAAAATCTGCGTTTTTTACACATACACACACCCGTGTTGGGATTGTGTTGGAGTGTTCTTTATTTACAGGTAGCGTGTAATTATGAAGGAACTGGAATATGATTTGAGTTAAAGCAAGCAGTGGTGCTGAATTAGTCCATAGGCAAATGTGAATAATAAGGTGTGTTTTGGGGGCTTTTTTGGTTTGTTTTTTGTTTTTTTTTGTTCCTCTGGACCTTGAAAGTAAGGAGATGCTGTTTGCTCCTCAGCCCGCATCCTGGCTCCGTTGATTGCATCCCCCTCTTGCTGTGCTGGCTTATGTAAGAGCCCCTGGGTGGGGGGTGAACCCCTGCTGTGAGAGTTGCTGAGTGGTATCTGAATGCTGGGTCTTGATGCCAACGTGGTGCTTGGGGGCAGTGTGAGCTGCTTTCCAAAAAAACATGAAGACTAAAAAACCACAGAACCCCTAAAAAAAACGAACAAACAAAAACAAAAAAAACCCAAACAACAACCCAACCAAATCAGAAAACCCCCACGGAAATTGGCCAGGACAGCAAACTGTATGTGCAGGTGTGATGGGTGGCTGTTGGAGGTTTAGCTTGGGAATAATTCGGATCTGCAGTCACATATCTTCGTTTTTCTTTTGTGTGTCTGTGAATGTTTTGTGGCTGATCCTTTTTTTTCCCTGGTGAGTAGATGATGCTTTAAAATGCGAAGAGGAGCCAGACTGCAGACGATTGGCATCTTTGCTGACCAGTGACAGTCAAAGCAGGTGCGGAAGCACAAGGGGATCATTGAGATTGAAGGGCCTTTTCCTTTGGATTTGGCTGTGCCATATATGTTTCCTTAGAGGCGGGAATGGATTGCTCTTGCCTGGGAGCCAGCGTGGGTGTACTGGGAAGGAGGCATAGGTTAGCAGTGCATCTTTTGGCATGGCAGGGCTGGGGGCTCGCGTGCCAAGCCTCCAAATGTTACCTGGGTGATGCTGCCTGCAGAAAGGGGGTGGGTTGCAGTGTTTCTGAAGCTCTCCGGGAGAGAAGCTGGGTACAGGGCTTCGCACCCCAAGTGGCCCTGCCTTGGGGCAGGGAGTGACTGTCTTAACAATTAATTGAGAAACCTGCAATTAATTGAGAAACCTGCTTGTCATCTTGGATGATGCTTAAATCCAGCCCAGCTACAACCTGGATTGTATGAAAAACATGAACCATCATTTGGCTTGGGTAGGCCTGTATGTCAGCGTTTAATCTAAAATTCTCTTTGCAGTATATCTGCTCTATGAATAAAAGACTGTTTAGGAGCCCCTAAATGGCAATCGTGCAGCTGAAGACTTTTTTTTTCCTCCTGATCTTGTTGATCAGGAGGTGTGCGTGTTTAAAGTTGTGCTGCCAAGCTTGGCGTCATGCAAGTGAATCGTGGTTGGCATCGTTTTTAACAGGGTGTAGGAACGAGATGGGTCTAATGTTATGAAAGTGTGTAGCAAGGGAGATGTCTGTCTCTTTCCAAGCTCTTCCAGTGGAAGTCCTTGGCAATTACAACACTGCTAATTCTTAATAGGGCTGTGGTCTTTTTAGGACTGCGCTGAAGAACTGCTTTGCAGCCTGTTGATCTTAATAAGGGAAATATTTGTGTGTGGACACTGCCAAATTTGTGCTCAAAAATGGAAGTGCAGTCTGGCTGTGTGTCTGGTTGTGCAATCTGTGTCGTCATTCATTAAACCGATTGTGCATTCTTTGGTCATCCAAAATTTTCATTGGAATGCCCTTCGAAGAGGGGACTTGGTTGTTTGTGAGTCGAGGATTAATCCTTGCTTTTCCTCTCCTTCCCTTCCCTCTTGGTCCTGCACACGCACATTCTATAACTTCCATTGATAATACACACAGAAAAAGAACAAACTAGTGTGTGGAGAAATGGTTAATAAGAATTGAGTGCCTGGTTTCAGTCTTCTGAGGGTTTATTGCTAGCAAACAGTGAATAAAAGTGTTGCACAAATACCTTGATAGGGTCCTTTTAAGGAAGTTTTTGTGTTTGAAACTGTTTTGTGGCTGGGTGAAATAGTAACTGAATTGGCATCTGAGCTGGAATCTCGGTGTGTTTTGAGGCTGCAGTCATCTGCTCAGCTGATAAGCGGTGTGTTGATTTTTTTTTAATTATTTTCATCTTTTATTTATATACAGCACAAATGTAAATGTATCCCTGCCTGGCTGAGAAAGGCATATCCCTGCTTGGAGTGGCCAACAAGAATAGTTCACTGCTCCAAGATGATGAGACCTCAGCTGGGTTGTTGCAGGCATTGTGAAATGCCGTGATTTTGTATGTGGTGTTCTTTTAGCCCCTGAACTGAAGGGCTTTTAGGTTGTTCATGTCCCATCAGCTATTAAGTGACTCGGGATTGGGGGGGTGGAGGTGGTTTGCCATCTGTCTGATAGTAGACATGCATGCTTTGTTTGGACAAACGTGACTGGATTTTCCAAGCTTGCCTCCATGTGCACCTGCTAACTGCTCTGTTGCTGTCTCCTCTTGCCCTGCTCTGGGCTGGATCTGGGCTGTGGTCTGCACAAGGTGTCCTGATGTCCAATGTGTGATGCTTTTGGTGTTGGGGGGGGCGGGGGGATTGTTTGACCAATGGTTTTCCTTTATTCCTGCCTGTGAAGTTACCTGTATGAACACAGATACAGGAAAGGCAGGGGCTTTGTCTGGTGCAGAAAATGGGCAAATTCTGTCACAAGCAAGACGATGATTGAGGTTTTCACAGAAAGCCATGGGTGAAGATACTGTTTGTGAGCCAAGCTGCCCCTCTCCAAAAGGATGCTGCAGAGCTATTGGGAAGCCTTGAGTGATGCTGGAGGACTGGCAAGAGCTCTGCTGTGGAGAGGGAGCCTACATCTCCCATCTGTCTTGTGGCCCCCTTCCTAAGGTATCAGAACAGGGAGGAGATCACGAGCCTCTACTCTGTCTGCCTCCCACATCAAAGTGAGCAGAAGCAAGGATTACATGCCAGTCGCCTTCGGGGGTACAGGTGGAGGTACCATAGCATAGTTCCTCTGTGACAGTGTGTCATCGCCAGAGCAGGTCTGATTCTAGGCCACCTTATTCATGTGATTCAAAGTGAACCATGCTCACCATCCCTGTGTTGGAGTCAAAAGCAAGCATGAACTCCTTTGGTGGCTGAGACAGAGTCAGGAGAGCGAGAGGTAAAAGATTCCATGATGTATGTGTCATGCTGTCAAGTCCCGTGCAAGCTGAGGAGGGAGCAGGTGGGACTGGTTTTGTCAGAAGGGCTCAGAAGTTGCTCCAAAATCTGAGCTGCCTCTTGGTGAAAGGCTGATGTCAGGTATCTAATTGTTCTTTGTAATTAAATGGTAAGTGACTGGGTTTTTTTCACAGACAATTGCAGTCGAGCAACACCTGCTTGTTATAGAGCCTGATGCTAGCATTTGGCAGCCTTGTATTTTCCTCATTTGAGGGTAGAGTCTTTCTTACCTGACTTTCAAAGTAGATGCTGCAGCTGTTTTGGGACTGTTGTCATGCTCTCCTGAAGGTTGTGGCTTAATCAGAGTGCTGTGACTTAATAAGAGACAGTAGGGCAAGGTATGAGCACAGGAGAAAGCTGAACAGGGCCCTGTGATACAGGAGGAGAAGAGAACAGATCAGTTGCTGAGCTTGGGGAAGCTCTTGGAGCTGATTATTTAGCTTCCCAACAAGAGCTGATTTCTGTGCTGAAGTGACAGCCTGGAGTGGTGTGACTTGCTGCATGTAATGATGTAGAAGCACAGTCTATTTACCACCAGGGACTTCTAGAGATCTCCTTCGTGTGTGTTACACAGTGAGCATTTGAGGTCCTCTTGCTTGGTGGCATCCTCTGGTTTAAACAACATGCTCAGGAAAGAGACAACAAATATTTTATGATCTTGGAGGAGGCCAGAGGAAGAGTGTGGATGGCTGCCATGGGGCTACGCCTGATGGGGTGTAGGTGTGGGAATGAGTCCTTGGGGAGAGCTGGAGTAGCCAGCACAGAGCTGGGCTCATGCCTGGTGGTCTGGCTTGGCGTGACACAGGAACAGGAGAAACAAACTCAACTGTGGATGGGAGACTGAGGCTTTGAATTGCCTCTTAAAGCTGTCCTGCTGCCTGCAGTGTCTGGTTACCTTGTATTGTGTGCACTGCTTTGCATGTGTTTGGGTTGGTTTTTTTTTTTAAGGCTCCTAATATGGAACTTGCTAAAATTAAATTAGGATGGCAATGTGCATATTTAACACTGTTTGAAGGAATCCTCTTCCTTATGCAAAATGTTCCTACGCATTTCTGCTAAAGGATAGGTTTCCTGGTATGTCAGCTTGGTACAAGAAAACTCTTCTGGTTTCTTCTGTAACAGCTTGTCTTGCTCTGCCCCATTCCCCATGAGAGTCAATCTGGACCTCTGGACTTTGAGCTGCTATTACTGAACCAGGGAAACTCTAGATTTGGTTGAGTGGATCTTTTTGGTTTGGTTAGTGAAGCAAAGTGGCGTTCTTGGCCCTTAATGTATTGCTTTTTTTTTTGTGTTTTTTATTTTTACAGTCGCTGAAATTTGTCTTTGTGGGAAATGACCTATGGAAGAGATGCTCAGTACCAAATGATTCTTTGTTTCATTGCATGAGAACTGTTTAAAAGCTACAGACTGATGGTGAGATAGAATGTTACTGTAGGTTTCCCCTCTCAGAGTCAGTTGATCACAGGAGGACCAGTTTGTGCCCTGCTTCAGCATGCTGTGGACACAGATGTCACAAAACCTACTTTGCTTCCTTGCTGTGCGCACACACTTCTGGTGGTGTGGTGCCTCTTTCTAGAAACACTGAAGTGTGAAAAGTGTTCCCGTGTAAGTTCGCTTGAGAAGTATCATGTGCGTGATCCACATGCAGGTGTATTGCAAGGTCCTGCTCCTCCTGCATCTCAGGAGAGGATGGTGGGAAATCACCAACAGTGCTGAATTTCTGCTGCCTTGGGGTGATGTTGTGAACATCGTACTTGACATTGGGATGGAGCTCTGAAAAAAGAAGTATCAGTTTAAAAGCAGAGCATGGCTGCATCTGGTAGGTAATTCTCCTGTATGCTGTGGCATCCTGCTGCATTTGCAGGTAACTGCAGTAGCCTAGCATTGCTCTCAAATTAGTGATTTACTGTTAATAAGGCAGACTAGTTGTTTGGCTCTTGAAAACAATTGGCCAGGAGAGAAGGGAGAAAAAGTGTTTAATGAAAAATGGTCTGTCAGCTGTGGATTCCTGAAAGTCGCCAGAGTACAATACTCTCCCATCCCGAGTAGAGGAAGAATAACCTCTGCAGATGAGTAAAGGAAACAGTGGTCTGGGAGGGGAATACAAGATGTTCAGTTGCTTCCTCTTATCTCCCTCTCCCTGCTTGTGGTACTTGCGCTTGCTATCCAGATGTGAGCAACTGAGAGTAAGCACAGCTGGCTGGTGCCAAGTAAGGTCCTCTCTTGCCAAGTGAGCTTGCGGGGTGCCAATTTAAGGATGTGCTAATTAAGGGAGCACCTTGTAGGGAGGAGGAGTGAGGAGGGAGTCCTTAAAGTACTGTGTCAGTTATAACAATCGAACTCCTGCTGCTGCAAACAAAATGTGTGGGTGCTTTTGGCTAGCTAAGAACATGTCTGGGGCTGAGAAAGCAATGCAGCTGGGTTGTAGAGGTCTCAGTCTGTCTCCTTAGTCTGTTATACCGTGATCACTTTCCCTGCAGCAGGAGAGCTGATGGGATTCTGGTGACCACAGTGTGAACAAGCTGTGTCTCATATAGAAGATGAGGAGTCCTTGGCATTTTTAGAAGCTGTTGAGTGGATGCAGTTTACAGTCTGTAATGGGGAGATCGCCTGTGTGGATGCAGTCTTCGTTCCAGCTGAGCAGCTGGGAGAGATTTGTCTTCCAGCAGTCTCTTTGTTGGGAACCAGATGTAAGAACGGGGGTTAGGGGGTTCAAGACCTGTGAAACAACTGGCTTTGGGAGAAATTTCATTTGGGGTATTCAGCTGGACGGTCTTTGAGGCCTTATGATTCTGTCTTAGCAGGCTGCTGGAGGCTGAAGTAATATTTTCCTTGTGGTGTTTTCCTGGCTAAAGCTTGGTTCTGGAAGTGCTGATGGGGTTGCCAGCATGGTCAGTGGCAGTGTGGTTTAGGATCGATGCAGGCTTGGTGGTTAGGGGTGACTTGCCTGTGGACAGTGGATGGAGACTGTGTTTGGATTGGGCTGTGACTGCTGGAATGCTTGTCTGCTTGAGCTGGTTGTGGTTTAAAGCAAAGCCTTAATTTCAGATTTGTTTTTTTCCCCAGTGATCATTCTCGGGAGCTCTGTGCTTCTCTGGAAGTTGTAATGTAAAACCCAGTTAATGGTTTTATCTGTGGCTAGGTTAGACTCCTGGGGATAGGTGTGAAACTGGCCTAGGACCTACAGACTTTACAAGGTAACATTAATTTTGAATTGACAGTTAGCATGGCAAACTCTGCGTGAACTAGATGACAGCTTTGAAGTGAGCTAGGCACTTCTGTGGGGAAGTCCACTCGACTTAGCACTTTGTGAGGACCACGCTGAACTGAACTCTGAATGCACGTAATCTTAGGAGCAAAACAAAGCTGCATCTCAAATCCTGTTCAGACCTGCCTGGTTTTGCCACGTGCTGACTCAGAGGTGCTGCTTGAATACTCCAGGAAGGAGCAGCATTGTTACTGATCCAGCTTACACTGAATTGTGCTGATGAGATGGTGGGAGACTTCTGCTGGGCTTTTGCTGGTGGCGTTTCACAAGCATGGCCAAGTGCATCTCTGCGAGGCCCCTTACGAAAGTGATACCAGGATGTCTTCCCCTTTAGTCCGTTCTAGGGTGATGCTCTGACAGCGCCCAGCATTTTTATTTGTGTTACAGGAGAGGGAACCCACATCTTCCAGACCATTCTGGGGGAGGTCCCTCCTCGTTTGCCTAGTATCCATCACCTTCTGTAGAGCTTTCAGGCTCTCCCTGTTACGGTGTGACAGGAAGGAAACAAGCAAAGGTACAACAGTGGTAGGACAGTGATTTGCAGGCCTCATGCTATGATTGCTGATAAAATTAATATTGTAGATTTTTGTCCCAACAGAATGCAAGATCATGGCATGTTCCACTCAAGACTTGTTTCTTGAATGATCTGTACATAGTAACTCGTCAATTTCTTTGTGGTGAATTGCTCTTGGAGCATGTTCTTTGCCTTTTTAGCTGGTGTTTTCCTCTCCAGCAGTACAGAGTGAGCAGTGGCATGTGATAAGGGACAGATCCTGCCCTGTAGCAGGGTTGGGTTGTTGATGAGCTTCCTAAAAAATGAATTGGCCAGGGTTTCCACGGCACCAAAATCTGCAGGGTTTGGCTTAAGGCAGAGATGCTTGTCCTAATTTGCTTCCCATATATCTGGCTGCTGTTTCTGCCATGTGAAATCACACAGTGCAAAAATATTGAAGGTGAAGACAGTGATTGGGTCTTAATTGACTTTGAAAGACATGTGCCACACATTTGGTGCCTTTGCTTCTATGAAATAACTGCTGGAGAGGCTGATTTGTCCCAAACCTACCCCAAAACAAGTATCCTTACAGCTAGTACAGTCCCTTGCTACATGTTCGACAGAAGAAGCATGCATTTCTGTCATGTGGCCTTTGAAACATTACAGTGAACACAGTGGAACTGCAAAATTGTGCTGCAGCACAGCCCATGAGTGCTGCATGGTGCAGCAGCACCCAGCTGCATCTGTAGCTGTTGTTGTGGGGCTGTGTTGCTGGCCATTTGATGCCTTTCTTCACTCACTGTGTGGCCTCTTTCTTAGATGAAGCAGTCAGGTATGGATGGCAAGCAATTTTTCTCTGAACAGATGATGTTAGAAAGCAAGGACTTAGCCATGCATGGGCACAGAATGTACAGTGTGGAGGATGTAGAGGCAGGGACCTCTGTTTGTGACTGGCTGCCTGACATCAGACTTTTACTGGAAGTTTTCCTGTGTCTGAACAGTTGCATTTTTATCGCTGTCGTTAAAATTCAGATAAATTGAGGTTAATAAAGAAGGAAGGACCCCAAAATTGGGTAATGTCTGGGGACAGTGATCCCTTCTGAAAAGCAGTCATCTCATACTGACCATCCTGATATTCACATTTGTGTCGTTCCATCCTCCCTCGGTATTTATATTGTGTATAACTTACAGTCCGTACACACGCTCTCCTCTACTGCATTATGGGGAAAAGAAATAGAACTGCCTGTCACATTGCTAGGGATTGCATTTGTCAGGATTACATCCTCAACGGACAGTGAGGTGCAGCTGTATTTATTGCAATGTGTGATGGGGAATGTTTCAAGATACTTATGCCCAATTGATTTGTGTTTTCCTCAAAAAGGGCTGAGCAGATGGGAACTTCAGTCTGTGTGGGAACAAAGGGGGCTTGAGGCAGCTAGAAAAATTGGATGTCCCTTTCCTTTTGTAATTCCTCATGCTCTTCTCTATCTGTGCAGTGGGGAGTGGCTCACAGGAGCGATGGCCTTCCTTAGCAGGCCGATTTAGTTGTGATGGGACCCATAGGAGCTGGAGCAGAAGAGATGGTAAAGAGGCACCTGAGCTGCTTAGCACACATTTGGAGATCTGTAGCACAGAAGGTCTTGCAAATTTGTCTTGCAAATTGCAGACTCACCTGGGAGCTGCCCAAGGGCACACGGAATTGTAAATCCAGACAAACTGGTGTCATGCTGAGCAAGGGCTGTGTGGTGCCAAACTTTCACTCAATGATAGGGAGCAGTTTCTGGGCCCAAACAGGTTTTAAAGAGAGCTGTAGGTTGAGTGTATAGCTGCTGGCTTGGCCTCCGCTGCCTTAATGTGGGCTCTGAGCCAGCCCACCTCCATCCCACCATTACCCCTTTTGAGTGACTCCATCTTGCACCACCACATCACTGGGCAGCCTGATCAGGAGCAAACAGTGAGAGCTGGGGTGACCAGTGCTGGCTCAAAGTAGTCCCCAGGTAGCCCTTCGGTTGGTTTGGCTTTCCTGGAAAAGCCTCACCTGGGCTGTATCTTCAGGAAGACACCATGTTGTGTCTACAGAGGAGAAAGCAGGCCAGAGGAGAGGTCCTTCACACTGCTGGGGGATCCCAGGCAGGGAGAGAGGCACAGATTTACCCTGTGCTGCTTCAAGGAGGGGAGGAGAGACAGAGTTCTGTGTGTATTTTCTGTCCTGGTCTGCATGGTAGTTCTTCCCCCCTTGCTGTGTGCAGCTCTATTTTATATGGAGAAGTGCTGGATGGGGTTGAATGTGTTGGTGGCAGGTTTCCAAAGCAGGAGTCGGCAGCAAGCACCAGGCCTACTTACACGAGTTGTGTAACCAGATGAGTTTTCAGCTCCCTGTGCATTTCTCTAAATCTTCCTTTCGAACAGACTCTTTCTTTGTCTGAGAGAGATTTTGAGCTCTTATTTCAGAGAATGATCCACGCACCGGATATGAAAAATTCTCATGTCCAAAGGACTTTGGTTTATCAAAGCACCTAAATTTAGAAAATCTATCAAAAAAGCTTCCCCCTCCTGTGATCTGACGTGGCATTTCTTGGTTGCTGGTTTTTTTCCTACACAACAGTTTAAATTTTCTTTGGTTGGGCACTAAGTGGTGGCTGCAGTGCAAAAGAAGACATTTGTTTCTGTGCAGTAAGGCAGCCGTGCTGCAGCTCCAGGGCTCCGAGGGCAGCCTGCTCATGCTGAGCTTGTGCCAGCGCTGTGTTAGGGCCCCTGACAGTCCCCCTGGGCTCTCTCGAGCCCTCTCCGCTCAGCAGAGGATCTCTGGGCCTCCCCACCTTGCTCTGAGGCTGAGAGCTGTTTGAAAAGGTAGCAATAAGCCCTTCGGTGTGATAGCAGTTACCTTTTTCAGCATCTTGGAGGTCTACTCAGTGGCATCGTGATGGATTTTAACACCCACCCCACTCCACACATCATCCAGATGCTAGGAGGACGGCGTAGGAAAGGTGGTGTTTCACTGTCACCAAAGTAAGGAGACAACTGCATGCGCAGTGGGTTTGTGTGGGGACCAGTCATGCCTCTGGTTTCACAGGTCTTGAAGACATGGACTTCCTTTTGTTGTACCCTGTTACAGACCAGGACTGAGCCATCCAAGGCTTGAAAATGTACTGCTGGAATCATGCCCTGCTGGAGCACCTTGAGGGCTTGGTGTCAGGACTATATAATTTGAGCTTTCAAACTTTTTTACTGGTTTGGAGTTTGATTTGGGTTTTTGGTTTTCTTGTTTTGTTTTTTTTTAAAGCTATCTCATTTGTTAAAGCTGACTCTGCAGAGCTTTGAGCTTATATTTTAATGTAGCTGACTGCTCTGCTTCAGCTGCCTTCTGACTTGTTTCTGTACATCCCATGCCTGCTTTCACATTGAGATGGGAGTGAAGGCAGACAACTGGGACGTTGGGAAGAGATGTCATTGCTTGCTGGCTGCAATATCCCAGAGATCTGCTGAGCAAGAATTTATTTCTTATCTTTTTTTTAAGCTTCTGGTGGACAGTTGTGTAGAAACATTCAGTAGGTGAAAATAGAGGCAATGAAACCCTCACTCTGGAGCTTGGATCATTTCCAGGTACTTTTGACCAGCTCTCTGACAGTGCTGGAGGGCTCTCATGTGGTTTGTCCTCACTAGCAGATCCAGTCAGATCTGTCTGCATACCTGAACCTGTACTGTTAGGGGTTTTGGACAGGGAGTCTTGCTCATGCTGGTGAAGGAGAAGCCTGTGATCCAGCATTGGTGACATTTTCATGCCAGTTTTGGTGAGAAGTCTGTAGTTTCTCAGAGAGCATGCCTGTGCCCAGTGGGAGCCCTACAGACTGAGGAGATCACTACTGAATTTAGGCAAGATCTTAACTGATGCCTGCATGGGCAAATAATTCAGCTCAGCAAGTGGCTGCTGTGGTCAGCTTGGAGCCTTCCTAGGATAAGTGCTAAATAAATGATCAAGAGTTGAGTTTTGTGTTCATCTTTTCCCAAGAAGTGTATTTGTGCCTCAAAGGCTCAGCCAAAGTAAAGACTTTTTTTGGATGAAAGAAAAGTTTGGGAACCTTTCTTTGGGATCAGAAAAAAAAGTGCCTTTATCAGTCTTCTTTCGTAATGGAGAGCTACCACACAGCTTTTGAATCTGCCTGTTATTTTAACTTGTTTGTTGTCCCTCTTTGAAATAAATCACATCTTTATCTATGACAAAAGAGTGCCTAGCACGTTATGTACATACACACATGCGCATTTCTGAGTGCCTGCAGTGAATTTAAACACAATGTTAAGCAAATGTTGCCAAACAAGTCGGGACTACGTTCAAGTTAGTGATTCACACAGGGATCTGATTTAAAGAAAAAGTAAAAACTGAAAAAGCCCCGAACCGTTGTGCTGAAGAGGGTGTGATGAGAAGAGTTGGTTTGGGGAGTGCAGCAGGCTGGCTCGGAGTCTGTGACTTGGATTTCTGGCGCAGCACTTTGCAGGTGCTGAAATGCACTTCCCTGGGAAGCCGGCAGCTGCAAGCGTGGCTGGGTGTCTCGGGCCAGGAAAGCTGAGCAGTGTGGCTGTTCCCTCACTGCGTGGCTGCTCCTGCCCCGGGTGGCAGGGTGGATGCTGGCAGCGCAGCCCTTGAAGGCAGGTTGGGCAGCTTGAGTGCTGTTCTTGCCTGACCTCTAGTTCGTTGCCAATATGGCATGACAAGTTAGGTTTTATGGCACACCCATGCCCAGGCTCCAGGTCAGAGGTTTGTCACCCTTATCTGCATTCCCTGAACAGCAGTATTCCCCTGAAACGGCACCTCTGGCTGAAAGCTGGGTCACAAACCAGCCTCTGCTCTGCAGCTGCTGTGCCATACAAGTCTTGCACATGATTCTGCTTCTCTGGGATGTACCAGGTGTGCCCAGCCCCATCTGAGCCTTGCAGGTGAGTGCTGGGGCTGGGAGCTGCCCACAAAGTCGCGGCGCTGCTGAAGATGGCATTTTTGCCATTTGCTTTGTGCTGCTTTATCCCCAGTTGCATAATGCAGCATGATGCGGATAATCTGGTCATCATTACAAGAGGATTTAAAACTCCTTCTTAATTGGAAGTAATTTTTAATAAAACTTTGCCTTGCTTGGAGGATGGTTCTCTTGGCTTGTGTGTTTGAGAATATTGCAGGAGGGTGGGAGGGAACCAGATCATGGAGAAGGAACGTAGATGCCTCTGTTTGGCTCCCAGGTGGCTACTGGTGAAGTCCAGAGCTGTGGGATGTGTTTCTGTTAGCACCAAGCATGCAAAATCCTTATGTGTGCGAACAGGAGCAGCCAGTAGGTCTGTGCTTTCTCTGAATTTTTCTCTTGGAGAGCAAACCTTTGGTGGTGGTGGAGGGAAGGAAAGGCTCTTTCTAGTCTAGTCTGGCTCACGTTCCCCCTTTAAACTCTCTGTGTCCAAAATAGTGATGATCCTCCAAGGTCTACTGTATCTCAGAACAAACTGTGATCCCAGATGAAGCACAGCAGAGGAGGAGATGCTCTTTACTTCTCTTTAATGGCTTTTTATGTGAGTTTGTGTGTGACTGACCTTAACTTCCTTGGTTGTTGCTCTGCCATTGTATTGTGGAGTGAGCACTGTCTAAAATAATGCGTGATCTCTGAGTAGCTCTGAAACATGCTGTCTTCTCCCATATGCCAGCATTTGCCCACTTTTCTGGCAGAAGCTATCTCTTGAGCTGCCACCTCTGCTTTACGTCCCCTCAGAGCAAACCTGGCTGGGGCCTGAACTCCAGCACTGAATGGCATTTGAGAGCGAGCGTCTTGCTGGTTCCTGCTTTTCCAGTCGCAGTTATCCTCACTCTTGGGGTCTGTGCTTAAGACCTCCCCGAGTCTGTCCTTTTTAATCAGTACAGGTAAATGCTTGGGAGCTTTTAAGGTCATTTCTTCCCAAGACAGATGCATCTGAAGGGATTGGTGCTGGGCATGTCCAGAGGAGAGCCAGCCAGCTTGCAGTTCAGGTGAGCTGGTGAAGCATCTGAAGGAGAGGGAGCCAGGGCTGTGTTACAGTGACACTGGGGAGTAAGTACCTCGGTCATCCACCTGGTGGAAAGCTGCCTGGAGGAAACCTGGAAGTAACACAGGTTTGCAGCACTAATACTCAAGGGGTCAGGAAGGAGCTCAGCTCTGTCCCAGAGTCTGATGGTGGAGCAGGCAGCTCCTGGGCAGGTGCATGGGGTAGAGGAGATAATGGAGGAGTGAAACATTCTCCTGGCAATGCTACTGCTTCCCTGGGAGGCTGATGAGTTCTTTACAGCCCCCAGGGCTCCTTCCTGTTTCAGCAGCAAACATGACTGCTGTAGAAGCAATTTTTAAACAGCAAAGATGGATGCTGCAGTTTATTTTTGGGCACTGAGAACCCCAGACTAGATGGTATTTAGCAGGCAATGAACTCTGCAGGAGTTAAGTAGCAAAGCTGTTGAGCTATTGTTTCTGAACTCGCATGACGTATCATTTTGGAAGGCATTCCAGTGACAGAATAAAAAGTAGTAAGAATTGGTTTCAACAGAGATAGTAGAACAATCTATTATGTGAAGTCCATAAATAAGCAATTTCTATTGGTGAGAAGG
Organism: Aegotheles bennettii; assembly: GCA_013398125.1. Lineage (NCBI taxonomy): Eukaryota > Metazoa > Chordata > Aves > Caprimulgiformes > Aegothelidae > Aegotheles > Aegotheles bennettii. Next base: position 330,974 of record VZRW01008556.1, read on the forward strand.
TGTTTGTAAGCAATAGCTACTTACTGCCTTGATTTACAGCTGTTGGTTGTCACCTGTTTGGGTAGTAGGTAACAAGAGGGTTCAGAGAAGAATGGTTAAGTGATTGGAAATGCTGAGGCATCGCTGCAAAAAAAATATTAAAAGATTAATTCTCATCCCCTCTGGAAAAGGGGACAAGGGGAAAAAGATTTTGTAAAGCTCTTAATAGTAAAAGGACAGACAGAGCTTTGTTCCTGACCACCAAGCAGTGCAAAGCCAGCGGCTCACTCAGGCTTCAAACACAGCAATTTTGGTAATAACAAAAATACTTTAAACCAAACAAATGGAGAAGATTTGAGACAAAAATTGGTTATCTACCTTTGACAAAGGGAAACTTGGGCTCTGAGCTCTGTAGGGTGCTGCTTGGGCACTGCCGTGTGCACCTGCAATGCTTTTATAAAAGACACCAGCCTTACCCGTGAGACCGAGAGGAGAGTTGGGCACTGGTCTCGGTGCTCTGCTCCTCTGATTTCAGCCATATAGCTTCACCCAAATCTACATCACAGTCTGTCTCACAGGGAAGAAGCACTGACCTAAGGATGTACTCATGAAACTTCAGTGTAAAGCAAAAAAACTATATGCAGAGAAGCAAGTTAGATCTGATGCCCTTGTAATTAAAGAAACTTCTGTGATCCTGGAGGTTCCTACTCAGCTAAAACCATACCGGTGGTCAATGTGTAGTGTGGTGTTAGTTATTAACTAGCAGGAATGGGGTGGCTTTGTAGGAGAAGCACCACGGAGGCATTTTGCTCCAATTAGGCGTGAGCCTAGAATAAATTCTGTGATGTACATGCATAGGTGAAATTCCACAGTCAAGTGGCTTCAACAGAAAGTCATGTTAATAGAATAGGGGTGAGTTCAGATTGGTTCAATTAGAAGGTAAAACACTTACTTGATTTAACATTTGAGCCTGAGTGGGACTTACTGTTTAGACTTTGCCCCTTAGAGCAGTCAATGCTGAAGGGAAAAAAATAGTCCCTTGTTCCTTTGCTTAAGTGGGCTCTGTGGTTGCCCGGCTGAACAGCAAGGGTTTTAGAGTGACCGAAATAGCTTTAACAGAGGAGTATTGTGCATGCATCTCACCTTAAATGATCTGGAAGAGAATACTTGCTGTGCAGGTTTGAAAATACAGCTCTCTCAGTTTCAGTTTGTGGAACACACTGAAGCTTTGGAATGGCCCTCAGGCAACAGCAACTTATGAAGCCAAGTTACTTTTACCCAGGAATGAGTTCATTTAATCTCAGGGAAAAATTTTGGGCAGCACATGTACACACATGTCTTGCATGTGTGTTTTGGTTTTTCTTGTCTGACAAAAGGCAGGTAAAGTTTAAAAAAAACCCAGGGGTTGTTGTGGCAGAATGTAAAAGGTTACTACAAGGGAAACTGCAGGTCTTTCAGGTCTTTCACCTGGACTCTACTGAACTTCCAGAAGAAGGGCTGCGTAGCCAGGATCCTACCTTCAGCCATGGCCTGAACGATCATCTTGTGGGGAAGGAGCATGCCAGCTAGGGAAAAAAAACTTGTCCCAGGTGCTCTCCCATGCTTTGTCTATCTTCAGCAGAGGGATTTGTGTCTTTAGTAATGCTTAAAGACACTTTGCCAGTTACTGGTCTGGTCTCATCATGAGCCCTTGTGAGGTTCTTGAATCTACAGCCCATTGTGGCAGGGAGTTCTGCAGCCTGGGTCAGGTGCTGGGTGCTTCCTTTGGTTTTCTTCAAGTGTATCTTGCAGTGCCTGCACTGAGACATCCTAGTTCTTGTGTTGGATCAGGCAGAAAAATGATCAGCCAATTCTGGGTGCAATACCATAGCCAACTATTGTGAAGAAAAATGTCTCGCAGGCTTGCCTAATTCTCTAAATTTAGCAGAGGGGCAGGCTGAGACTTGGCTGTGCTTCGTCAGTTGTGTAAGGCTGGAAGTCCATGGGCCTGAGTCTTGTAAGACCCCTCCAGGGCTTGGCTTTCCATGTGGCCAGCTGTTAACATGATGTGACCCAAACACAGAGAGCCAGAGCTAGCAGGGTGCTGACCAGTCCTGGTAGCTCCCTGCAGACTTGGATGAACCTGGCCTGTTGACTTTGTTTATCACAGTAATGACTTTCAGAACGCTTTTAAACTCTTTTTTTTCCTTTCCTGGGACCCGCAGCATGCTAATTGTCTGGATGAGAGGAGGCTCAGCATCTCATCTCCTCTGTGATGGGGGTGTAATAGCTTTGGAAATACTGTTGGGAAAGGTGGGCCCAGGGCTTGTGGGAATTGTTGCTGCTTGCACTGGCTGCAACTGGTGGTGTCTGGCATTTGGGTGGATGCTCTTCATGCAGTTGTGCCTTGCTGTTGCTGGGTGAGAACAGACAGATCAGGGCTGGCTGCAGCTTTCTCTCCAGCTGGTGCCTTGCCTTGGCAGAATGAGAGAGTGCTCATGGCAGATACGACTGAAGGGGTAGAATTAAAAATAACCAAAAGGTAGATTCTGGGCTTGGTTACTCAGTGACAGACCTGTTTCTATTCTGGGATGAGGATAATTCACACTGAGCCCATTACACCATAATTCTACCTTAAAATGCCTTGACACTCAATTTCGTTGCAGCTAATAAGGTCCTAAAATGTTAATGAAGCAAATCAATTTTTCATGGCTTTGTATTGCAGTCATCTGAAAGTGCTGTGTTGCAACCTGCCAGTTCAGAGAGCTTTTTAGATATTGGAAGGGCAGCAAAATATTCAGCAATTTGGAAGATGCTTTGTTTTCTATTTTAATTTTTCCCCAGTGCCCCCTCTCGTTTTCCTGAGTCTTTGTGCTGTACTGTTTACTGTCCCCTGTGGTTACTGCCTCTCGCCAGTGTCTGCTCTGCTCATTCATGGGTGGAGATGGCTTGCTCCCACCTTCCCCGTTGCACAGGAAGAAGAAGGATAAGAGTGCCCAACAGAACAGGTAGAGTTGAAGCTGGACAAGGAAGGCTACTCATGCTGAAATACTATTTGAGAGAGATTGAGTTTGATGGGAGAAATGGTGGCATCATGTTCAACCTCCTCCCTAATCTTTTTTTGGGAGGCAGTGGTGTCAAAAGTCACAGCCTTCTCTCCTCATGGCAAGTTTCTTGCTGAGATGTCAGTGTTACTTGACACAAGTGCTCTCATGTGCTCAATATGTCATGAGTTGCAGAAAGAGGAGAGAGATGTTGTGTACATTGTGTAGCCATAGTGATGGTAGATCAGTTATCCACACTGGCTTAGGAATAAGTTAAATGCCAATCATCCTTTATTTCTCTGAGCTTCTTATTTCAGACTGTCAGAAGGAGGCAAAAGGGCTCAAACCTTCATGACTGCTCCTGGAGCTGTTTTGATGGAGCTGTTTTGATGGTTTCCTACTGCTCTCTCCTTTCTGGTTTGTGAGTATGGAGATAGGAAGAAGCAGTTTTTGTGGCTTGGGGAATGTGTGGGGGTTTTTTGTGTGCTTTTAATTGAATTCTAAGTCCAACTATAATTAACTTTCATGTGCCTGAGAAAAAGATAACTAAAGTTTTGAGACAAATATAACAGTTTTCCAAGCTTTGTACTTGGAAACCTTGTACTGCTACCCTGGTAAGGAACGATCTCGAATAACTCCTGTTGGGGAAATTAGTGGATGAGATGAAAATTGGCACTCTGTACCTTTCTGTAACTGGTGAGTCAAGCATCCAAAATGCTTTCCCCTCAAGTTCTCCACCCAGAGGTACGCTCGGTCCAGTGCCAAAGGCTTGGCAGAGCCCAGAGCTTTTGCAGCCGCTGAGGTGTGTCAAAGTCCTCCTCTGCTGTGACGGTGAGGGGTTAAGAGCTGGCTGATCCTGTCATGACTTGGGGAAGGAGGAGGGTGTCTAACGCCCTTAAGCTTTCCAGTCTTTAGCTGGTGTTTGTGTGACCTCTCCCCTTCCCTGAGTGGCTAAAATTAGAGTATTGATTGCCAGGTACAGCGTCAGTCTCCCTGTGTCCCCTGGGCAGGCCTCGCAGAGCACCTTACCCTTTGGCACAGCCCCTGGCTTCCCGCCAGGGTGATTAGCCTGGTAGCTCCTTGGGTAGGAGGTAGTGTGCAGGGTGATCTCAGCTGTAACAGGGAAAGCTGCTTGGGCTTGAGCTGAGCAGAGCACAGCTTCCGCAGCGAGTCTGGGGTTCCTGGCCTGGGGAACTGCGACTCTAGGTCCCAAAGCTTGACCTAGACCTGTCAGCTCCAAGCTGAAAAGCACTCCTGCCTCTTTCCAGAGATCCACCGATGGAGGTTGTTTCTTTTTTCTGTCATCTGGCATGAATTAAAAGCCTTGGGAAAACATTTTTCTGTGCGGCCAGCTCAGGGAAATATTCCCGGTGAGCCATATACATGTCCGCAGCCAGAGCTGTGAGGCCTGGAGATGAGGTGCTGGCTCAAGAGGCAGCTGATGCTGTGAATGCCAAAGCTGGAAAGCTCTCTGGTGCTTGGGTAGTGAGCAGCCCCAAGGCTGAGCCTGTCGCTCTGGCAGTTGTGATGCTCTGGAGGGGAGCGGAGCCCTCTCATAGACTACCGTGTTTGAGGAAGGTGTCACTGCTGACATTTGTGTCCTTGAACCCTTCAAAGGAGAAATGACAAATTGCTGTCAGTTCCTTTTGCATATTTTCGAAAGTTCTAACTCTCTTCTTTGCTCTCCACATCCTTTTTTCTACTCTCAGCTTCTGGTCTTGGAGACTCATCTCTGCAGGTTGATCCTTTGCCTTGCAACTGGACGCTTTTCCCACTTCACATTTTCTTTTTGTTTTTTTTTGCTTTTTGTTTTCAAGTATTCTCTTTCTTTTTTTAACTGATTTGGTTTTGGCTGATTTGTTCCTGAGCGTGTGCTGTACCTGATGGGTGGCCCTGCTCACCAGCCTGCTGTTGTGATCGGTGCATACCAGCAGAGTTTTCTTCTCTGTTGCTTTTTTCCAGTGGTCTCTCCCGCTGGGGCACTTCCCAGGATGGGATTTTTGCTGTATTTGTTTGCTGGTTTTAAGCTTCTTTATCTGGGACTGCAATATGAGGCTCGTGAAACTTTCTGTTCATAATGTGGATTTCACCTCACTCTGCTCCCTTTTGTGAAGTCTCTCCTTTCAGTTTCTTTATTTTTGTTGTGTTTGCAGCCAGCAGAATAGCCTCCAGTGAGAAGAAAATGAAGTCCCGACTTGGAGGTCTCTAGCCAACCCTCTGCTTGCTACAAGCAGGCCAGGTAGACAAGGTTGCTCAGGGCTCCAGAAATAAACCAAGGAAAGTGCAGAATTCTAACTTTCTGGGGAATATTTTTGTGCGTGACATGCAGGCAGTGCTGTGAGGAGAATATTAAAAATTCATACCCATACAGAGCAGTATTTTCTGTGTGCAGTGCTTGAGAATAAGCTTGTGCGTTGTGCACAGCAACATTTACAGGAAGCAACTAAATTCATTTCATCCAAGCAGAGAGTGGTGAAGACAAGATCTAAATGGCGTGGAGTAGAAGCAGACTTGGTGTGAGACACCATCTCCTTTCCTCTCCTTCTGCCAAGTCTCCCGGCAGATTTCTTGTCTAGTGTAGAGCTGGCTGCAGGGTCCCAGTGTGTGAGGGTTTTGCCTGTGCCTACATCAGAGGGGGAAATCTGTGCACATGGTTATTCCACTCATCCTGCCTCTGCAGCAGGTTTGATCTAATTGTGTAAGTGCTCCAGCTGTTCAAACCTCAAAACAACTAACAGCCAGGCAGGCAAGCTGTAGCTCCAACCCCAGTCTCTTTGCAGTTGTATGAATGAGCAGGGGTAGGACTGCATGAGAAGCAGAGGGGTGTCCTGAGGCTCTCTTGTGACCCCTGCTTTCTGACTGCTTTTGGTAACTGAGCGTGGGATGTGCTTTTGGTACATGGGCAATGTTGAAGTGTTTTATTCTCTTCTTTTCTGAAGGCATGACTGCTGGGTGCTGTGCTGTCACGAGCAAGGATTAGTCAAAGGAGGCTTGACAGGAAGCAGTTGAGGCTGAGATGTAAAGTCTGTCTCCTGCCAACCCCACTTGCAGTAGTTGGTGTCTGAAAGCCTTCAGCAAGGAGGAAGACTGAGAAGGTATTTGGCGTAGGAGAGCAAATGAACAGTGGGGCTACAAAAAACAGTGGGCATGTGGTTGCAGCAACTCTGGGTCATGGGGTGGAGTGGGTCAGTGCTGAGGCAGGGCAGGAGGATGTAGGATCAGCTTGGTTTTGGCTGTCTCATGCCCCTGTCATGAAGCATAGGTCATATATCTTCAAGATCCAAAGCAGACTGAAGAGAGAGAAGCAGCACCACAGAGCCACGGCCAGGGTCCTGATTGTCCGCTGCTCACTGGTTGTTCCAGTGGTGCCCAGATCCTAGGAGCAGCAATGACAGCGTGAAAATGATGCTGTGCTGTGTGAATGTGTTCTCCAGGGAGCTCTGAAAGAAAGGAGGTGGCACAGCAGGCTGGAGCAGAGTCTCTCACCCCTGTGCCCTTGCTGCACAGGCGTTCTTGACACATGAACAAGAAACCTCGTACCACTTAGCACAGCCATAGCAGTGGGAACTGTGTGAAGGCAAATGGTCCAAGTGGGATTTTCCTCTTTGTGTGCAAAACCCTTCTCTCTGTTAGGCAGCCAAGTAGGCTTACAGCTGGCCTTGTCTGGCTGCCAGCATGGAGTAACTGAACACTCCTGCAAGTACTCGCTTTTCTTGCTGTCAGCCTCTACTAACTCTCTGATTTGTCATGGGTATCTGGCATTTCACGGGTATTTCCTAAAGGCCAGTGAAGTGTGCTCTGCAGCATGCACAGCACTGATTGTGGGCATGGGCTCCAGGGAGGCATCCTTCCCCAAATAACAGTAAATCAAGGTCAGAAGGAGTAACGTGCCTAAGTCAGTACTTGTCCAAAAATTGTACACTGATGCTCAGGAACACAGAAAAGCATATATGGCAGTAGAAACATCTTCCTCGGGCACTGAGTGGTTATACACAGTTGAGCTCTGTCTGGCACATGCAGTTATCCTCACAGGCTGCAGGTGTTGGCCTGGCCTGGGAACCCAGCACAAGTGGCTCAAAGTTGTCTGTGCCTGTGTGTTCCGGGATAAGACAGTGGCAGTGGAGAACATCCTGCTGACATAGAAATACCTACTTCAGGTGAGCTGGCTAATGCTGAGGGGAAACAGGCCTTTCTGGTAGAGTTTTGGGCATGGCTGAGGGTTTGTTCCTACCTTTGCCTGTGACCACCCACGTGTAGCAGGGTTCTTTTAAATGGTGCAAGCAGCGTGACTCGGCCCATCTGCCCGGGGGAGTTTACAAGCCAGCTTGTGCCTCAGCCAAAGCTGACCGTGGTAGTTTCATGACAGGGTCTCGGTTTGTGTCTCAGCCTTAGCTTGCTGTACAGCACATTTTACCTAGTTGTGGAGACCTGTTTCTGTGCCAAAATGCCATGAGGGTGGCCATGGGACAGATGCGGCTCCTCTGCACCATTTGTGCCATTGTAAATGGAGAGGCAAAGGAACATCCTCTAAAGCTCTCTGTTTGCAGGTGCTTTAACCAGGCTTGGTGGGTGCCTCTATGCTATCACCTGAACTGGCACGTACATGCATCTAAAAATCAGGGCTTAGTCAGCAAGTACCTGGCATCAAAGTGCCTTTGTAAATAGAGCTTATGCTCTTAAATCAGCTGAATAATCTTAGTGATGCAGATTTGTCTCCTGGAAGATGGGATTGTTCTTCAAAAACTCAACCGTGTTAGTGTTTAGCCTTAAGACAGAGTAGCTGGAGTTTTGGTTAAACCTTAGTGGCTTCTGTGGAAGTTAACATCAAAACCAAGGCCACGTTAAGACTAGGGTAAACTTTGTGGTGTGTCTATTTGGTATTGCAGGGCAACCTTTCAGAGGGGGCGGGCAGAACTGAGGTTTCCAGTAACATTTGTGACATGCTTATGAAGGAATGTGCAATCAAAATACAGACTGGCTAGTCTGTACACAGGGGCAGAACAAGTGCTGCAGACATGGGCTGCTCCAGCTACATTTAAACTTAACAGTTAAACCAAGCAAATGCCACTGCATGCCAAGCACTTAGCTTTTTCTTTTGTATCGGTGTATTTGTTTGATATCCTCTTTCCTACCCTGCCACATCTCTGAAGACTGATTTCTGATCTCCTGCAGTTTCAATAATTTCTGAATAGAAACGTGAGGTTTCTGAAGACTCCCAAGAGATCCTAGGCCTGGAGAGTTGCACCAAAGCCGTGTCTCAATGCTGGTTTGTTACAGCTCTGAAGGTTATATGTTGCAATGGGATTTGCACTGGCTTTTATTTAGCAGTGATGTGAAGAGTGATTTAGATAGTTATGTCTGGTTTAGTACGGAGAGGAGTTTGGGCATCAAAGATGAGCAGTTTGCAAAGACAAGGGGATGATAATGCTATGGTGGGAATGCAGTGGGACATCCCTTAGCTGGGAGGGGCAGGAATAGGAAGATTGCACAGATGACCTTCTGCCCACTTGGTGTGTGATGTATCTCATGGAGTAGCTGTGAGAAAAGTCTGTCTTCTGAGGAGTAGCATGTGTGTTAGCAGGAAATGGGAGTGGGGCTGGAGAAGGTGTGGATAGGGCTGGGGGACAGAGGTGAGTTTTATCCCAGAGGCAACCTAGGGGGAAAGGTAAAGCCATAAAGAAAAGGAGGGTTGACTGAAGAGCTGTGGGAAGGGGTTTGCCTGCAAATCAGATGTGTTTTACCTTGCAGAAATCTCCTCTGCTTGAGAAATCTCTGTCTAAGGATTCCTGAAGTGAGAACGGGAATGAAGGCTCAAGCAGACAGACCAGTCTTACTGCACTCCTCTGGTTTACGAGCTAATGGCTATTAGCCCTGTCTTTAAAGTGCATCATAGCCCACTGATTTTCTGACTCATCTTTCAGAGGCAGTGTTTTCAGTACTGTTAGCAATACTGTAGTTTGGAAGTCAGCCTGGGGTTGGAAACGTGGGAATCACTGGGACGTGGAGCCCTGTGGCGTATGTGCTTGATGGGATGCAGTGCTTCTTTCAGAGTGTGACAGCTCACGTAATTGAGGACGCTGCCTTGCAAATTTAACTTTGAATTGCAAATACCGTCACGATTTTTCTGTTTTGGGAGACGTGTCTGCGTGGCTTAAAAGCTGCTTCAGGTTTGAGTGTGGGTGTGAGGTGAGGGTAGATGTTCAAACCAAATGTGAATTCACATTGTGGACCACAGGGGCAGACTGGAATTACTGGCCCCAGAGGTGGGGTATCTCTCTAGAGGAACTGTGTGTGCATGCTCCCTGCCAAGCCCTCCCCTCTGCTTTCACGATACCAAATGATGTGTTACTGCTTTGGAAAATCCAAGAGGTTTTAGATCTTCTTTTTCATAAAAGCGAGAAAACAGCATGGGGAGGAGAGGAGGGAAGTGGCATGTTGGGGGCTTCAGGCATGATGGGACTGACTGTTTGCCAGTGCTGTACAGGCTGGACAATAGTACTTCTTCAAAGTGTGATTTCTTTTCTGGTTTTCCTGGGGTGCCTGGCAATCACAGCTAGACACAGGGAGACATTTTTCTTATGTTCTTTGTTTAACAGCAGAGGAGTTTATTGCAAGTGCATTTCAAAGTAGGGGAGCCCGAGAACCATCTGTCTTGAGTGTTTTACTGGAGGTGGGCACACCTCACATTGGCTGCTTGATTGATGGGTAGGAGAGTTTAGTGTGGACCTGTGACTGCAGCCTGCTTACAGCTGGCTTGCCTGTGTACAGGGAGTCACTGATGGAGCTGGCACAAGCCAGCTGTGGCCTGGTGTCTCTGCCTTGGGTAGGGCTGTGCGGCACCAGTGTAGGCACACTCAGCAGAAAAATTGACACCTTGCCAGGCATGGATGCTGGCACCCTATGTTGCCTTTGAGAGCAGACCCTACCTACCAGACTGGTATCAAGAGGTGCTTTTGGTGGTATTGGGTGTCTAAGCTGTGACTGGACTGTACCAAGGAGGTGGCTTGTCAGTGGCTGGGGAATCTGCCCTGCTGGGGCCAGTCATGTGTGGAGTGGAGCCAGGAGGAGACTTGAATTGCTCTGAGTGAGCTCTTGAGGAGGTGTTCCTTAGAGCTGGGCGCATCTCAGCACCTGCCTTTCTCCTCTCTCTGTGCTGACCTGCATCTAGCCCTGGACTACATGCTACAAGGGTGCCAGCGGTGGGGAGCTGCCAACTTGGCACTTGAATGGTGGAGCTGACGCAACTCATTTAGCAAAGGGATACCATGTGGTGGAGAGTCCCCCACTGTGACTGGCTCGCAGAGCTGGCATTGCCTCCGTTAGTGAAGAGCTGACAGCTGGGATCTGCATGCTCAGCAGAGTATAGTGTGGCACGGAACCCTGACAGGACACGGCAGCAGTCCCACGGCAGCTGCAGCAAGCGTGCCCAGGGAGAGGGATGTTAGGGAATCCTCTCAAGTATCTTTTACCTGTTTCTAAATATTGTTCTGCCAGCTAAAAGAGGCACCCTGCTTTTGGCCAGCCATCACAGAACACAAAGGGTCTCTCCAGCTCAGAAATCACAGTTCTGGAGCAACATCTGGACAGCTGCAATGGGCGGGGTTGCTCAGGGACAGAACAGGAGGTGACATGTGGGCTTAGAAGATGTCAAGCACACTTGTCTGTGGCTGGTTTCAGGTCCTCCCTAGAATTTCTTAGAGGAGAAATACTCAAGTGATACAAAAATTATGTCTGTGGCACTGCTTTCAAACCATCTCTGGTTCATGCCAAAGAAGATGGTCTTGGCAGGGTCCTTATAGTGTCCTTCCGCTTGAACTGAAAGACAGCTGCTTTTTGGGTAGCTTTTTGGGTGTGGATGGCTGTAGTGTGCAGGTGTGAATAATAGGTTTGCATCTGTAGCTTTCTCTTATCTGTCTACCAGTTATCCTGCTGATGTTGCAGGTCAGCTTCTTCTTTCATGGAGATTGAAGGTAAACTTCTGGATCCCATCTGCCCCCAAAGCCTAATTAAAACACCTACTTCTGAAACCTCCATCTCATTAGGGTCCATCTAGATGCTATGACTCCCTGAGGAACTCTCAAGTCTGTGTGCAGTGATTCAAAGCAGAGACAGGAAAGATGGCTGATGTTACGTTTGTGTGGTGCAGCATCTCTCCAAGCTGTAATCAGCAGGACATTCACCACGGTTACACAGATGAGACCTGCTTGGGTTGCAGGACCAGGAAGCCCTCTTACAGTGCTCACTTGCATCGGTTATGGATGTTTACTTGGTGAGGGGAAGGGCAAGCTAAAAACAAAAATTGCCAAAACTGCTTTGTTGATGCTTAAATGTTTTCATTCTTTTCCCTTATTTACAGGAGAACTGCTGAGTCAGCCGAGACCAGAGGGACTGACGGAGATCATCTGTCCCAAGAATGGCAGCGAGCGAGTTAATGTTGCCTTGGTTTACCCCCCCACTCCAACTGTGATCAGCCCTTGTTCCAAGTGAGACCTGAAAGCAGACCCCCATTCCCCTGTCAGCAGACACCAAAAAGCCTCCATAAAACACGCCCTCACTAAGCATTTTTTTGAAGGATAGCAGCCCCACAGCCTGGGGGGATGATTTGTGGATATAGGCAGCCCTCTCAAATGATAAGGGGTACAGTAAAATGGGTTGAGGTGTGTTGAGCTGTGTTGTGGCAGATACAAGAGACATAGTGGGCAAGACTGTTCAGGAGATAATACCATCATGGTCAGGTTTAGGTAGGACAAGACCTTAGGAGGTCCAAGCTGGGCCATGCTCACAGCTGGGTCAGGTTACTTGGGACCTCGTATAGGCAAGAGTTGGTGACTGCCAAGAATGGAAGTGCCACCACCTCTTTGGACTCCAGAGTTACACTGTTCTCCTGGGGCAGACTTTTTTTTCTGTCCCATCTGAGTCTCCCTTATTACAGCTTGGCTTTCATTGCTATAAAGATGCTCTGCTGGCTTGTGTTCAGCTTGTTCTCCACCCAAGCCAGCTGGACCCCAGGCTATGGAGGTGCATGGTGTTCTCCTTGTTCTGGGTGTAGGGCCTATGCACTTGTCCTTACTGAATTTCACAGTACTGTTCTTGGCCCAGTCCAACTTGGTGAGGTCCCTCTGGACAGAAGCCCTGGCCTCCTGTGTATCAATAGCCTATATGCCCTTTACTCCACAGGTTGGGGATGTGATTGGAAAACAGAGCTGTGCTGTGGTGGGAACAACTGTGGAACAACACTCACAAAAACAGGCAGTGCCGTGGCTTTTTGGTGCATAGGTTTTCTTGCAGAACACAAGTGCAGCTCTGGCCTGCTCTCCTTGGAGTGGAACGAGGGAATTTGGCAGAGAGCTTAGAGGAGCAAGCTGAGTGTCTTGCTAGTGGCTGCTGCTGTGATGCACGTGGATGTCTATTACTTTCACTTCAGTATCTGAAAATAGCTTTGGGTGCTATTCTCTCTATCTTCAGTGCCCTCCCACCCCAAAACATGCTCATCCTTCTGGGAGGGCTGGGAGGGTGATGGGTGACTTGAGGTGTGCGTGAAGGTGAAGTTTAAGTGCCCAGCTGGGGCAGGAAACAAAGTAGCTGCCCTGATATTGCAGGTCATGACTGCCTGTTCATTTGGTCCTCCTGTGTGTGTACTTAGCCCTGCACGCTTTAATCTGAGGTTGCCACTTTTGTTGTATTGTGCTGTCAGGCTGTGCCTGTGCACTCGTCCTTCTGTCCTCCAGCCTGCCTTCCATGCATCTAACAACTGTGTCCCAGTTCCACAGTCACTCTGCTGGCAGGAGACTCGTGTTCTCAAAAAGGCCTGTGCTACTTTTAAAGACCTCACCATCCCTATTTAGAAGCCTAGAGAAAATTGTGTGTCTTAGGTTATTCATCACAAGCATTATGAACCCTGTTGCTCGTGCTATGTTACTTTTTCTTTATCCTTATCCTTTCCTCTTCCAGATAAGTCGTCAGTGCTGGTGCCAAAGGTTTTCCACCAGGCAGAACGTGGCTGATGCTCTTCAGTGCTCCCATCTCTCCGGTTGTGGAGTTGCATGCTGACAGGGATTGATGGGACTTTGGACTCTGAAACGCTGTGGGGCGGTGGCAGCTCCCGGGTGGAGGCCTCATGGCTGGAGTGGATTCAGTCACCTGGAGGTCGGGGACAACAACGAGGCATGAAGCGAAACAATTGCTACAGATGGCAGGGCCACTGGCCAGAGGGGAAGCATTGGGGATAGGATTCTGTGGACCCATTGATCATGTGTTGAATACCCATTTGGATCTCATGATGAATGTAAAAATGTTCTTGGTACCATTTAATTCAGACCTGCTTGGAGGAAAGTCTCTTGAAATGAGCTGTAGCGGGATTCCCTGGATTTGTTCCTGGACAAGTGAGTTTTGTGGCAGTTGACCAAGGCTTTGTCGGGGCGGGGTGGTGGTGGTGGTTTGATGTTGTGAAGCATTTGAAATTGCTCCACTGCAAAACAGTTGGCTGTGTCCCACACAGCAGGCTTGGGTGGTGGCTGGCGGAGCGGGAGGAGAAGCAGCCTGGGAGATGTTTCCTGCCTGGTGCATTCACACACGCTGTGCCATGAGGCGGTAAGGATGTGTTGTAATCACGCAGGCATGGAAGAGGGGCAGTCAGTGGGCCCCTGGTACCTGCCATTTCTTCCTCATCACTAACCTCCAGTAGCTCATGGTCTGCCACTGCTGGGTGCTCTGGAGTTGTCATTGTGGTACTCTCCATGCGTTGTGGTCACTAGAGCAGCAGAAACTTAGGTCTGTGTCCTTCTCCTAGCAAAGCCACCCAGGCATCTTTGTGTGGAGATGCAGTGAGGCAGCATGTGGCTGTGTTGTACAAACTGGCCCTGATCCCCTTGGGCTGGCCGTGCTTCGTGGGCAGCCAGTTTTTCCCTGGGCCAGATGTGGGAAAGGGCAGGCTGAGCACTGGTACCACAGCTGTTTTCTCTCCAGACTGGGTGGTTTTGAGGATTTCTAAGATGTTGCTGTCATTTTGTGCCCTACAGCTGAGCCCTGGTAACTGGAGCTCAGGAGTCCTGCTCTGTGCAAGTATTTGATTCCGTGTAAATCAAATAGGAGGCAGGCATTTGCAGAGCCAGAATCCTTTCATCACATGCTGGTGGAGGTCTGAGGGATGAGGGACTTAAAATGTTGGTTAATGTACAGCTGTTAACGTTTGGGGCTGTGATGGCCAGCATGGAGCAGAGGCCCTTTGCCCCAGGGATGTGTGATAGTGGTCGGCAGGCAGTCCCCACCAGAGTGCAGGCTGGCCAGGCCTGCAACCAGTGCGAGACAGTGACATGTGTCCTGGTGGGACCTGCTGCTGTTGTACAGGTGACGTTCCCCTGGCTTCTGATCCTTCAAATACCAGCCTTGTGGGCAGGGCTGCAGATAGCCCCCTTGGCAGGAAATGCAGGGCAGAAGCCACTCTAGTGGGAGATTGCAGGGGCCAGGTGGAAGAAGTCAAGCCAACGTGCCTCACTTCAGGGGGGAAAGCTGCCAAATGAGAGCTGGCAGCTCAGTCAGCTTCATGTCTCTTCAGGGTGTCGTTCCAGCTGGGGAGAGAGCCTGGGCTCAGGTTTCGTGTGTTGACCTGCCACCTCTGGCAGTGGGCATTTGAACCTTTCTTATGTCAGTGAGAAGCATTAGGTGATTGTGTTTCTGTATTGCTGTAGATAGACTGGGGACTAGAAATTGCCTGTGGTGACTGGAGGGGAGTGGAAGGGAGGTGAGATCTTTGAATGGTGTCAGGAATAGTGCTAGGAAAGTGCCATGTCCTGTCTTGCTGCCCGTGAGACATGAAAGGCCCTGGAATAGTCAGAACTTACATTAGAGCATTCCCTACCGTCCCCTCCCGTGCTGGGCAGCGTTCTCCTCGCTTTGCTGCTACTCACCTCTCTTTCCATTCTCCATAGGAAGAAACTAGCAATTTATTGCTGTGACATGTGGAAACCACGTTGCAAAGAAACCACAAACTGGAATCCTCTTCCAGCCGGAGGCCTGTTTCCCAGTGCGCCCACCTGGTCTGGGATGTGTGAGCATTGAAGGAGCAAGAGGACAGAGCAGACATCTTACAGCCTGCTCCCTGGGACCGCAGCCCTCCTGCCAGGGCACGCCACCTCAGCGGGAGCACGGCATTCCCTGGCCTCTGCAGGCACTCGGTCTGCTGTGTGCACTGAAGACACAATGCCGGGAGTGTAGCAGTATGGAGATCAGTCTAGTTGGGTCTATTTATTATGAAATGGTGATCGCTCATCCGCCCACTGTTTAGTAACTGATATAACTGTTTTCATCTATATTTTTTTAATATGCAAAAGCCATTTAATTTTCTATGCAGTTCAAAAATGTCTCCCCTTTGCAGCTGCCTGGTGGGAGATCTGCGCAGGAGAACCAAGCCAAGTGGCTGATAGTTCTTTTGATTTTGCTGTCGCTTTCTTTTAAGGATGAATCCTGGAGTCCTCTGCACACGGTGTCTCTTTACTGAGCTCCTGCCCATTAGACCCCACGTAACATCCCTGAGCCCCAGGGATGAGGGCCCCATATTTTTGAAGGATCTGTCATTTTTCATGAGTCAAGTCACAAGGAAAGAGGGCTTGAACGCAATGCCCGAAGAGCAGAGATGCCCAAGTTCAGAGCATGTATTATATTCCTGTTCTTGTCCCTGCTTGGAGAGTTACTGAACTGTTAGAAATGAGTAAGGCCTCTGCAGAGCACCCTGCAGCCTTTACTGAAAGTGTATGAAGACAGCAGAAAGGACTGGGGCATCAGTTGTCTCCTCGTGGAGCTTGACAGTGATTTTAACCCCTTTGGAACAGGAGGAGAACCTCCTGGTACTGGATCCCTGCTTTACTCCAGAGGACTGCACTGGGTTTGCTTACTGGTTTGCAGACCACTTGCTTGACGACCAGTTTGTTTTCTACTGAAACTGGTGCAGACAGGTTTGGAAGCAGAGCTGGCAAGTTGCTTTGCACTGCAGGACTTCCAGCACCTGGAACATGTCCTGGAGTACCTTGTGTTATGCTCTGAAGGAAAACCTGGGATTCAAACCTGTATCCGTCCAAGTGAAACTCCCAGGATAGCACCTTTGCCTTCTGCTGGGTCTGTGTAACACGTGAGAAATTGCATGTCCCTAAGCAGCACTCAGATCTGTTGGGGTAGAGTGAGAGGGAGCCTGAAGGGTGATGCTGCTCATCTAGCTCATGTTAGGGCTTGCAGGGGTACTTGGAGGCCTTTGGCAACTGCAGAGGGTCCTAGGTGATAGAACACCTCTGCTTTAACTGTGCTAAAAGCAGAAAGGTCAGAGAAACAAGATTGTTTCCAACTGCTACAAGGCCAGGATGTGTTTGACTGGTATCCTTTCATGGCAGTGCTGTTCTTTCTGTATTCTCTCTCTGCTCTGATCTTGAGGGATTCAACTTTAACGGTAAACAGAGACCGGATTGGGATTTAACCTGCCATGTGACCTCTCAAATCAGATGGAAGAGACTTGGGGGCTGCAGAAGCACAGGTCATCTCCCTTGCAGCATCCTCCATGCTACAGTTCCACAGTGGCTGTGAAAACTCAGTAGTGCGTTTGGGTGCTGCTTTCCCAGAAACCCAAGATGCGCTTGGCTGTGCTGTAGCACCGGAGCTTACGTGGGGACCTTATTCCCTTCCCCTTTGTACCTCTGCAGTGGTTAAAATCAGAGCACTAGATGTTCCTCACTATGAGGAGATGGATACGGTTGTGTTAAAGGGAACTGCAGATGATATTTAGGAGCTTACTAAGTGAGGTGAAAACCCACCGGCTCACTCCTGCAAAGCCAGATCCTGTAGCTCAGCTCCTCCCGCACCCTTTGGATGGGATCTTGGGCTAGCATCCTCGGAACAGCAGTGCAGGAAGGTGGAGATGCTGCACTGCGGTAAGCACAAGAAGAGGCAAGCAGGCAGGCCTCAGTGTAGCACTCATCACGCGCTTCATGGCTCAGTTCATGGACTGTAATTGCAGGTATTCATATAATCTACACCACTGGGCAGGACTGCACACACACACATGCATGCCCAGACGCACACACCCCATGCCCACAACTGCCCACACATCCTCGCCAAAACAACTGAAAATAAAAGTGATCTCAATCTCAAGGAGAGACCTGGCTGTTTGACTTGGTTTTCCTCTTCCACTGCCTCCTTGGGGCCTGCAGATCTGGGGTTTTCTGAATCCAGGAGCTGAGCTTTTAGGAGCACAGTTAGGAAATGACTCGCAAAATCATCAAGAGTTGTGGCATTGAGTGAATCGGAGCATGGAGCCCCTTGTTTGGGTTAACATCTGCTCCAGCAAGGCAGGTGATTTCTGGAGAACAGCTTTTTCCCTCTGCTGTTCAGGTGGGTTTGTGAGGCCACCTTGGTGGTTCCCATTGGTACCATGCTGTTTGCTTTCTTGTAAAGCTTGGATCCCTGCAAAACCTGCTCAAGTGCCATGTTGTTTAGAGGTGAGAGCGATAAGACAGATGGCCCTCTGCTTGCCAACATGTGTGTTAGTGGCAGGGCCAGGAGGGTGAACTAAAAGTACAGAGCGAGTCCTGTTCCACACAGCCCCTAGCAGCTGTGTGTGACCCCACTTCCATCACCACCCTCATCTGGAGGAGAAGACCAGACCACCATGGCAACTGCCATCAGAGCCACTAAGATGATTANTGTGCAGCAGGTCTAGGGAAGGGGATGGCCACAAGATGCTGAGGGTGGGTGGCAGGGCCCCAGCCACAGTGGGGCAAGGGAGATGCCAGGCTCGGGAGGGGCTGGCAGAGGTGGAGGTGGTGGGGTGCTTGCATCAGGCAGGTGGGTGCCACACATGCACCGGCCCCCAGAAACCTCTGAGGCTGTGCCTGGGCTGCACTCCAGGGCTGTGGGAAGCACCAGGAGAAAGTTCCCTGGGCCATGATGGATAGCAAGGCCTCCTCCAGGCCCCCGTGTCCCTGCTCGGTGACTGCGGGGCAGGGAAGGGGTGGGGGCCAGCTGAACCTCTCCAGTGGTCAGGACCTGGCTGCCCACCCCCCACGGGTGTCCCGGGTCCGTGCGGGGATGTCCTGTGCCAAGCCAGGTGGGGGACACGGGAGCATGAGCAAGGCGAGTGCCCGGTGCATCTCTCCCGTGCCACGGCCGGAGCTCCCAGAGGCCGCCCGGCAGAGCCGCTGGTGCCGAGGAGCGGGGCCGAGAGCTGCCGGGACCCGGCGCTGCCTTCGCGGCCGCCCGGCAGCGTGACACATGCCCGTTCCTACCCCGGCCGGGCCGGGGGGAGCCGGGCCGAGCGCCTCTGCTGTCCCGGGAGGCCCGGCCG
>VZRW01008557.1:0-72462 GCA_013398125.1 Aegotheles bennettii
GTCTAATGGAAGGTGCCTCTACCTGTGTCAGGGGGGTTGGAACTGGGTGATCTTGAAGGTCCCTTCCAACCCAAACCATTCTATGATTCTATGAAATCTAAAGTAATTATTTTTACAATTTATAGTTTAACAACCATATAACATGATGGTCAGTTAAAGCTTATGTTTATGAGCATGTGCATGATGATATAATAACCTTCTGTTTTTGAAATCAAGTTGTGGTTGTTTTCTCATTCTTTCACCATCTCACTGGTTTATTTCCATCCCACTGTTAAAATATTTCAGTTCAAGGGGTTAATTTTTATTGGTCAGGCCAGTTTTATTGGAATTCATATTCATTCTGGAAAATGAGTGCTTGGCAATATGTGTTATTTTAAATCACTGATTATAAACGGTGGAGTTTTAGATAAGTCAGACACATGTTTGCAATACAGTGTTCTTTAAGAAATACTGGAAAATACAGTTCAACAACCGCTGGGCCATGCTTAATTTCAGTGAAAGATTCTCTTTGCTATCTCATATTTCTGCATAAACTGATGTTGAAATTCTAGAAGATATAGTATCTTTAGAAAAATGAAGTTTAATTCCTGCATTACATGACACAATGCAGAACTTAAGCAGATCCAATTAAAATGGTGATTTTTATTTAGAGGGCTTTTGCTTGAAATGCAATAGGGGTTGCTTCTTTTTGTTTCGAGCACATCTTCATCACATGAAAAAACTAATGGAACAGATTGTCATAACTTGCTTTATTTACATAGTCTTCCACGGGATTTTGCATACCTAATAGTACATAATCAAAAAGTACAATAACACTTGAAGAGAATTCTGAGGTGGAGAATGGGGAACCATAATATGATAGCATAGTGACAAAGAGCAAAGCAACAAACAAATGGAGAGATTTTAGTTGTGTTAGTCTACTTCTATTCCTGGTCTGACAATGAAGACAAAGATAGTTTTTTTAAGTCTGTCTTCCAAGTGGAGAGAGTGCACAGGGAGAAGTAGAAGGATGGTTAACATGCAGTCAGGAGGCAAACTGAAGTGATAAGAGTAGATAAAAGGAAGAAAGATCATTGAGGAAAAGTTATATTTCTGTTCCATGACTGATACCCCTGATCAGCAGCTTTCACCCTTCCAGTCATCTGTTAGAAAAAGCCTGGATTTGATCGGGTTTTGTGGTAGTCATCTTCTTTCCTCTGAGACCAAGATGGAGTTTTGCCTCTGTGACAGATTAGCTGAGGCAGAAATGATGTTTTCCCTTCCCAATCAAACATCTATTTTGCAGGGAGGGAGTTTAGATTGATGTTCTGCCAATTTACAAGACACAAGGTAGTCAAATGCATTGTCTAATCTGGAGCTGAGAAAGGGTTAAAGGAAAACACATTTTTAGGGTGCTGGAAGACAGCAGCTGTGAATTCTAATTACTGGTCACTGAGTTTTCTGTCTAAATGACCAAACTGGCAATCTGTGATGACAGAAATCTGTCACAGAACATAACCAGCTCATCATGGGCAAAAGGATGACCAGGTACTGTGAGCCATAATTTTCCAGTTCAGTATTTTCCACATATTTTTTTACCTCACTAAGTTTTGTGGTTTGATGACGGGTGACTTGTAACTAAGATAAGGAAGTGACATCAAGGCTCTTCTCTTTTGTGAGCAGGAGCCACTTTTTACTGATAGAACAAAAGTTATGCAAATTTTCTACTGATAAGACATAGGTTATGCAACTCAGAAGTCAGTGTGCATGCCCAGGAGAAGGGTTCAGCTGGAGGTCAGTGGTAATAATCCGCTGATGACAACCAGAGACCACTAGGAGTACTCCCAGAAATAAAATGAACATGGGTGGATGGTAAGGTACCTATGTAAATACATTCCAGGAAAGCATTTGTATAACCACACCTTTTCTGAGAAAATGTAATGGATATGCATGTAACCAATGTGTATAATGGGATAATTCACTGTTAGAAGGCGTGCATGATTAGAGGAACTATCTTCCATGCGTCAAGCACGCTGATAATAAAGAATGCTTGACTTCTATAACTCTCAAACTGAGTCTTGGAAGTTTTACTGCTGATTTATGGTAACAGTACCAGGAGCAGTGTAGGACCAAGCTGGAAGGGGGTTGTAATAGAGCAGCAAGGGTGAACATTCACAGGAGTAGCGATAAATTTTGTCTGATATTCTGCCCAGTATTTCTAAGTGGATTAATAAAATTGCAAGTTACTTAAATGATGGTTTGTGCATGTTGTCTTTCCTCATACATGACTTCGCTTCTTGCAGCCCATCCGCAGAGAGGTGGTGTGCAGGACACTTGGGAGCAATGAAGAAACTATCAGTGCTTTCTGAATGAAGTGCTTTACTACCAGTGTAGAGGTTGGAGCACAGATAGTGACTTAATTTGGTTAATGAGAGAAAGATTTTGGCCCCTGCTTTGCACAATCATAATTTATAATCAAGCCTTCAAAAATGAGAACAAAAGTGACTCAAGTTGTGCCTATCCTTTTATCTAAACAAATGGGGTTACATCATTAAACATAACTTATGATGGAATTTTATTGAATTAAGGACAGTGACTTTGAGTGGATATACAAAGCCAGTTATTTTTCTCCAAAAACTCTTAAATTTGCAACTCCTACATTTTTCCTGGAAAAAATAATGCCCTATAACATGCCCCCATTTTTAGTGCGTGTCTTTCCCTGCAATTTGCCTTTAATTCCCCCTTATCTCCATCATTTTCTGTAACATCTTTGGCTGATGAGGAATGTGCAACCTTTCATTTCCAGTGTGAATTTTGCAATGGCAGGTTGTGTTTGTGTGACCTAAAGTCTAATTTACCATTAGGTGGGTGTCAGGGTAAAACACCTTCAGGTTACTCAGAGCTGAAAGTATTACATACAGCGTGCAGCAATGCCTCCTCATTGAACTGTGCTTCAGGTATCCACTAGGCCAGTGCTCTGTGTTGAGCATCTTTCAGTAAGCTATCTAGTCAACACTTAAGAGTCTGTTTTTCCTACAAACCCAACATACTTAGGGAATTTGGCTCTGTGTAGTATGATCTATTTTTCTAAATCATAGAATTTTAGGTGTGGTCAAAGGGGGCTGTTACCTCTTAAAAAATCCACCAGCTTTGAAATTTAGCATTTGTTTACCAGGGTCCATACTTAACCTCAAAAACTAGTAGCAAGCCCTCCCCAGTCCTTTTTCCCCTTGTCAACAGAGCTTTATTAGGGAGAGATCCTCCTCATTCTTTTTTGTGCTTTTTTTTGCAGAGGGGTGGTGGGTTTGCTATGTTTTAAATTTGTGGTGATTTTAAGATCTTAGATCTAAACCAGAGTTCATAACACGCTAAATAAAATTGTAGTATGCTTGTTTACTGCATCTGTGATGATATATACCATTGGCTGTTTTGCATTCACCTATTTAACCCATGCTAATTCTTTTTTTTTGTTTCCTAGAGTTTAGGGAACACAAGTCCTAACCCTAATTAGGAAGCTGTAATTCCTAGAGTTTAGGAAAGGATGTCAGTACACTTTAAATTTTGTTTCTGGTCTTTTTCTACAGTTATACTTGGTTCAAAATGGTCTAAATTTAGTGGTAAAGCTAGATTTGAACTAGCCAAATTAAAAACAAAATAAGCCTTGCAAAAAGCACTTGATGGACTTCTGTTCTATATTGGTGTTGCAGATTATGAGTATAATTGCAGCTTTCTACATAAGACAACTACATGGTTAGACATATATTTTGGATGCAGTTATTTGTTTGTAAAAGCAAAAAAATTGTGTTTTATAGGAGGTGATCATGAGGTAATTCTTCAATCAGATTTTTTTGCATCTGAATATGAGTATTACAAAGAAATTATAAATATTACAAGGTTACAGAAAATTTTCACATGGAGATAAAAATATCTATCCTGGACAGGTATGAGAAAAATACTCAAACAATTCTAAACTGGTACTTAAACTCCTCATCAGCGTCTTCTGGTCTCCACAGTACAAGAGAGACATTGAGCTTCTGAAGCAGGTCCAACGGAGAGCCACTAAGTTGGTCAAGGGTCTGGACAATCTCTCTTATGAAGAAAGGCTGAGGGAGCTGGGCCTGTTCAGCCTCAAGAAGAGGCAACTGAGAGAGGACCTTATTAATGTGTATAAATACCTAAAGGGTGGGCATCAAATAGGTGGAGCCAGGCTCTTTTCAGTGGTGCCAATCAATAAAACAAGAGGCAATGGGCAGAAACTGATGCACAGGAAGTTCCACCTGAACTTGAGGAAGAACTTCTTTACTGTGCGAGTTCCTGCACAGTGGAACAGGTTGCCCAGAGACGCTGTGGAGTCTCTCTCACTGGAGATATTCAAGAACTGCCTGGATGCAATCCTGTGCCATGTGCTCTAGGATGACACTGCCTGGGCAGGGAGGTTGGACCAGGTGACCCACTGTGGTCCCTTCCAACCTTACCAGTTCTGTGATTCTGTGATTTTCAGGATTTTATCAGTCTGCAGACCTCAGAACTAGGAATGGAGCCAGCTGACATACACAATTCTAGTTGCTGGTACATGTATATTTAAAGACAGTGAATAAATTAAGATGATAAGTAACATTTGTACCCCAGCAGCATTTCCTACTAGCTATTTTACAATCATTTGACAAGATAAGAACAGGGATAAAATCTATCATCCAAAGAAAAAGCCTTTCCTTATCATGAAAAAACACACACACTTAATATCCTAGTAGAGAAGTCATATTCTGCCTTGCAAACTTATTTTGTGGGTTTTTTTGTCTTCCATCATTTTTATTTTAATGTGTTTGAGGGTTTTATTGTTGTTGTCTGAAATCATAAAATCATGCCATTAACTGTCATCAGAATTTTTTGTCGGTTGGCAAATAGTAGACATACTTTCCATGAAACAAGTGTAGTGTTGCTTTAGCTTAGTTTAAAAGGCTCATCTGAGGAAACAGCAGATGATAAGAGATACATACACAGCTGGCTACAAGAATGAAACATTCTTTTATCAGTGCATATAGTCGGGGCTGAAAGCCAAACAAAAGAAACTTGTGGAGGTCAATAACATGGACTGTCACATCTGAAAACTGGAGGTCAAATTATAAAAAAATGACTTTTGAAAAAATGGTTTTCACTAAATTGTTAATCTTGAGTTTTGAGAAAAATGCTAGTTTTATAAGAAACACATGAGAAAGGACTGCCTAGTGAATCTGAAGTAAAACTGAACTTTCTGTAGTCATGTCAAGGTTTAGGATAGCACTTTAAAGAGATAAGTTATTATCCCCCCCTACTCAGCACTCGTAAAACCATGTCTGCATCCAGTTTAGTGCCCTGCAGTACAGGAAAGACATTAATAAACTGAGATGAGTCCTGTGTAGGGCCACCACATGTTGAAGGCTGGAGTGCTTGCCCTGTGAAAAGAGGCTGAGGGATCAGGGCTAATTCAACCTGCAGACAGCTTGAGGTGACCTGATGGCAGCTCTGGTACCTACAGAGAACTCAACAGGTGATGGAGCCAGGCCCTTCACATGGGACACGATGAGAGGATAAGAGGCAGCAGAGAGAACTTGGAACAAGAGAAACTTTTTCCTCCACCAGTCAGGCAGCAGAGCAGGCAGCCCAGGGATGTTGTGCTGTCCCTATCCCTGAAGGTTTTCAAGACCTGACTGGACACAACCTTGGGCAACCTGGTGTGACCTCAGAGCTGCTCCTGCTGTGAGCGAGAAGTTGGAATCTTTTGAGGTCCCTTCCAACCTGAATTCTCCCGTGAATCTGTGAACCTGGGATGATTCTATCTTCATCATTGCAGAAGAAAGAAAAATTATGAGAGCTTTTTTTTGTTTCATTTCAAAATCCCAAATCAGTCCATTTTGATTAAAACAAACAAAAAAAGTCTTGATTGGGTGCAAATTTATTCCACTGAAATTGTCAGTTTGTTAGTCACTGGAATTATTTCTGGTTTTTTTTTTCTGTTTCCTGTGGCTTTAAAAATCATCTCAGTGGGAAAAGAAATAGATATATAGACATAATAAGATAAAAGTTTTTTGTTGATTTTATGAAACCAAGTTGATCTTTCATTTTAATCTTTCTTTCCAGAACTCCAAACTTGAAAATATCTTTAATTGTCGAATACCATTATGCTATACAACAAGCCATAGTAGAATACTGGAAATAAGTCATGTCTAAAAAGTAAATATAGCTGTACCAATATATATCAGTAGGAAACTTGAATCAGATCTCTTCTGTGAAGCAGTAATATTATACATCTTCCTTGTGTTTGGTGATGTGACTTATTAATCACTTGTAAAGATAAGGTTTTTTCCATAGCCTAAGTAATAGTGTAACTAACTATGTCTTGTAAGAAAGAGTACCATTCTCCATAGGACCCTGAGACCACCCAGGGCAATGGCCATGGGGGGCAGCGGTGCCTGTGGGGAGGGGCGGGCAGGTCAGGTGACCCCAATGGGCCAATCACAGCTGCTCAGAGCCCTCCTGGGGCTGCTGTGCTGCAGGGCTGGGATCTCCTCTTGCCACCCCTCCCTACACTGCCGGTGTTCCTGCAGTCTGTGTTCTTGCTGGAGACCATCGTGCACTAAGATATCTCACCTTCCCTTGCCTCCTCAAGTAGGACTGGGGCAGCTGCTCCAAGGTTTCTGCAGGCTGTTGTTGGAGACACTGATCCCTGGTACCCCCATCTGCTGGGAGTCCAGTCTGGGGCTTTTCTGGTCTGATCATAACTACTGTCTGGGAATCATGGGCTCCATATTTGCATTTTCATTTATATATCTGAATAAATTTACATCTTTGTTTATAATTCATCATCTTTATTATTACTGCTCTTTTTTTCTTTTTTTTTAAAGCTGTTCTAGTTTTTTTTCCAGCCTCAAAGTCTCTCTCCCTTATTCCCCCGTTATCTTCCCTTGGGAGGGTGGTGGTGGGATAACAGAGAGCAAATGTCACCTGGTTATTGGCCAAACTTGTGACACCTAAAGATAAGCATTTTCTTTAGACTGTCTGGGATATTTACTAGATTTATCATTCTGGTCTTCATCTGTTAATATTATTTCTTAGAAATATAATTACTACAATAGACTTTAATTGATTTTGCACGTTAGCTGCAATACAAAATACAAACAGCAATACAAAGTAAAGTAGTCTTTTAAACTAGCAACTCAATTATTTAAGTATTTGAGCCTTTGGATAAGGCAAGCATTTTTTGTTCATCTATTCTCAGGTTGGCCATACCCTGAAAACCTTTGGAAACTATTCTGGTGGCCTGTTCATCCTTTCAGTTGGACCTAGGAATGATCCATGCCATAAATGTCACTCCTGTGATATTAAATTGTATTCAATTATAATGAAAAACTTGTGAAATTAATTGAAACTTTCCATCTGAATTTTCGGAACAACTATTGCTTCCTTTTAATGCAATTCACAGTTCTTGGTGAAATGTGCCTTGTGCTCAATGTATCGAATCCACTGACAGTTATATCATAATATAATTCAGATGATGGAAGAAAATTAGGAGTGCTTGTAACAGATGTGAATGATTAACACCATTTTCACAGCTTGTAAATTAGATTTATCTAGGTAATTATAGTTCAGGGAAGTTGTGAGTCAGAGTCATAGAAATTTATTGATGCCTAGAATTTATGTATAAAGATGACCCCATCTCATCTTGTCATACACATCTCAAGATTTTATTCTATTTTAAAAAGTGATATCTGTTTTTAAAAGTGATACCTGTCTCCAGGAAACTTCTCTTGCACAGAGAAAAAGTTTTTTGAATGAAAAATATGTTGTCTTCCAAGATTAAGACCAAGTTCCTCTGCTCAATCTGCCTCTATCTTTCCTTGCTGGTCTGAGAGGATTTTGGGCTCACTTTGTCCTTTACTCACAAGTGAGCTCAAAGAAAATGAAGCTTGGTGCCCAAATACCTGCTAGCTCCAGGTACAACCATATTGTTTTTTCCTAATCTTCTCTTCTGGCCTTCTGATTTGTCAAGCATTGGAACAGGCTACCAGGGAAATGGTTGAGCCACCGTTCGTGGAGGTATTTAAAAGACTTGCAGATGTGGTGTTTCTGGATATAGTTTAGTGGTGGACTTGACAGTGCTAAGTTAATGGTTGGACTCAATGATTTTAGAGTTCTTTTCCAACCTAAAGATTCTATGATTGCTTCTTGATCACCTTCCTGACTGACTGCTCAATTTCTTATTTCCTCTTCAGAGAGTTTTTGCCTACTTGGTCTAATGCTATATCAGATTTCTAACATGCCAGCCTGGCAGGTGACTGAATAAGCATAGTCATAGCTGAGCCCGCTGTTTCTTTATTCTAATCACTGAGGACAAGCGGACCTAGAAAACTGTCAAGCTGTGCAGAACCATGAATTCAGAGGAGGTGACAACTATGGTAGAGCATTTCTAGGGAATATATAAATTGGAAGTATGATTTGTGCGTGGATACTAAATGCATTTCAGTGAAGGAAATGGGGAAACATAATGTATGGAATGTTTATGCTCTGACTACTCAAAAGCAATTCTAGTGGCCTAATTAGAAAATAATTGCATTCTAGAAACTTGACTAATTTGAAAGCTTGTTAATTGCTGTAACAAATGGGAGATTAGAAATAAATTGCCTTTGACAGAGTGGAAGGCATTTCATTCATGAGAATTTTTTATAAAGAATGTTCTTACTCGGGGTCAGAAATATGCTCTAATGGGATCTTTATCATTTTGTGCTGTTCTGAGGCTGATCACTTTAAGATATCAACAAGGGCACTAATGATGTTGTCTATCTTACATGATGTAAACGTAAGCAAAACAGTATTTAAGCAGTGCAGAAAAGTGTTCAAAATACACTGAGACTTAGGACCATGTCAGATTTAAAAGAAGATGCAAGTTAAATAACTATGATTGTAACAAGACAAGTCTGAAGAAGGCTTTGGGACCATTCTCAAAGACAAGACACTGATCGACAAATTACCTTTCAGGCCAAGAAGTGTTACATAGAACAAGATAAATTGTTGATAAGGTTTTATTTGGTAAGAATGCGTCTTCAAGTCTAGCAATAAAACGGCAACTTTTCACTGCTGATTTTTGCCTAAATAAAGCTTTGACTTCCTGGAATACTTTAAGCATGACTGATCACAAACAGCTTTAGGAAAGTAGCAAATCCTAATTAGAATTGATCTGACAGCTGAACAATGCTAAATTGGACAGAAGAACAGAGTTTTCACACAGTTTACTGACCAAAATTAATTGGGCAGCCCACAGCAAGAATTCTTTCTTTTCATAGTACTTATTTCAACACCTTTTTACTTTCTTTTTTGATGGAGAGTGTCTGGATTTTTGTTGTTAAATGGGAGAACTATTGTTGTGAGATACCCTTGCACTATTTAGGTATACGCTGTCTTACTCGCCAAGTGAAACAACAAATTTTGAGCTATGGTGCTGTATAGATGCTCTTTAGTATGTGCTTCAACAAAATGTGATCTTTTTTTTCATAATTGATGGAATATCACAAGAAAATAAATGTGTAATGAGATTTACACAGTTTCATGGGACTACTAAGGGTTTAACAATCCCCATCATATTCCAATTTATCAGTAAAATTGGTTGCAGAGAATTGTTCTCTACTGGCCATCTCAACCAAAGGTACTCTGGCTACACCTTCTGGCAGTCAGATTGTTGCAGCTGTTTCTTAGTGACTGCCTAATGTTGTTAATTGTTCCTCTGGGACTCAAACAATTGTCATGATTTTGTTTACTCTAGGAGTTCCTGTGTGTGCCACCATGAATTAGATGGGAAGAGTGAGAAGTAGAGTTTTTTTGGTTTTTTATTTTTTCTCTTTTGTTGTGTGAGGTTACAAGTTGCAGAAAGAGCACTCTCTCACACAACATTAAGAAGCTTTATACTCACATTAGAAGAGTGAGATTGTGGTACTAAGGTGATGAGGGAGATTGGAGTGTCTGCCCTATCTTTGGTTCAAGAGAGTTATATTCTAAATTTGAGCTGGTCTTTGGAGTATTTTGAAGAGTAAAATAAATCCTCAAGCTTTTTCTTGTGCTGTACAAAGTCAGTTCAGCTGCCCACTGGATTGTTTCCATGAACTACAGCTGCAGGAAGCTTAGCCTAAGATGTAGGCATCTAAAACTTGCAGCCAAGACAGTCATATTTTGAAATCTCCTAAGATGCTAAGGATATCATCACAGTGCTGACAGATATGATGTGAAGCTTATGGGAACATGTGTTTTTCTGTAGTGGCAGCTGAGAGCCGTGAGGGATCTCAGATGGGTCAGGATGACTGTGTGAGAATCAGTGCTGTACTCAGCCTGGTGATAGCATTGCCATGTTTAAAAATATGTCCAGGAATAATTAATAGGAAACTTGTGCATGCAGCTTTCACCTTTAATATAGTATACATTCAACCTTAATACAGTATTTGCAAACAGCACAAAGCTAAATGTACATGATATGCATATATGTATTTTTCTGCATCCTTACTAAATTTTTTCAAAGCTTAAAGAATGTACACATTCCAGAATTTGGGCTAATCTTACATTCCCTCACAAAATAAAGCTTCATTTTAGTATATAAAATATATATATACACCAAAGAACTTCACACATTTCCTTCATCCTGCTTTGTTTATAATTTTGAGTTAAAATTCTGTAACTACTACAATCACTATCAACTCCTGAGTAAGAATGGCCACAACATAATTTTATCTACTTTCTGGCTAATCTGTTTTTCTTTAAAAATAAAACGGTTTTCATTTTTATACACAGCCACACTGAAAGAACCTGGAAGAGATATTTTATCTATGTATCTTTTATTAGGTTAATTTTAGTTGTCTGTAGTCGTTATCTAAATACTGAGTGACCTAAACCAGAAACTCACTGTTGTTTGCTTTGTGCAGAAAGAGCATATATTCCATGTACCATACATTGTTGGGAATCCCTGAGAAGCTTGTGAAGAATAAGCACAGAAATTGTGTTGTTAATTTAAAATTAATCAGTACTGGATCCTCTTTTGTATAAGCCTTCTTGTAATGTTGAGAATTGCAGCTTTCTAAGGAAGCAACAAAGATGCCTTTTTATTAAGTGTTTTTTTCAAAACAAATGTAATTTTTTCATGGCTGTTATACTAGCTATACTTGAAATCTGCATAATTATGTATCTGAGAAGCAGCTGAGTAAAACTACAACTAATCCCATGCTGCTGTTGTCCCAAATAATCTAAAAAATTTCAGCTCTGTAGTAACTGGCTCTTATCAGCTTTCTGTGTGGGACGATGCTTAAGGAAAATGAAGCAAATGCTAAAATTAACACATTGAAAAAATATATTCACTATCATGTGTGCTTCCAGTATCTTGATTCATCTGTAAATTTGAGATGGTTTATCTTTCATTTTGAGGGTCTACACAGAGATTCTTTCACTAGGATCTGCATCTATTTGTACTTTGAAGTCTTCCAGATGTTGCTGATTCTATCAATATTTTAAAATATTGCAGATATAAACCAATGATTGTCTCCTGCTGTCTTTCTTATTTTTGCAACTGAAGAATCTTAAAATAAGGAAAAAAAGGTAATTTTTATTGAGAAATTACTAATTTGTTATAGTGATCCTACAACCTGTGAATTAGGTCTGATAAGAGCATGAAGCACCCTGGCCCATGTGCTATGTATTTGGGGAAGACTGTTCCTGTAGCTGCTCAAGTGATTATTCTGAATACTGCTCTACCATCCATTACTATCCTTATCTCTGCTACCACTTATCCTAAACCTGAGTCATTTGTTGTATCTCAAGTAGATTTTACAAAGTGTTCCATATTTTATGTCCTATTGGCCCATTTTCTGTAATCTTTTGTTAGCATTTCCTGGACTGCAAACCAGAACAAAAACCTTCTCAGCCTGGCAAATCAAATATAAACTGGCATTATATATAAAAAAGCAATTATACCTCACTGGATTTCTTCCCCAGAAATGGGAAAAGATATCATCAATGTGGTACAATTTTTCCTCATTTTTAAGTGGCTCTATTTTACTGTAATTAAAAAAATAATAAGTGTTCCCAATACCACTGTAAACTTGATCCGCACATTTTAAATGTGGTAAGATTTGTCTACCAATTTTCTAAACCAAGTGTATTCTCACTGTGTGTTCTGGTTACATAAAAATACTTCAAACACTAAATGTAAACACTTAAAAAGTTTGAAAAGAATCTCAGGTAGTATTTAAAACCCAAATTTTTTTCTTACTGAAATTATTCTATTTTTTTATTGTTGGTAGTAGACTTAATTTTCCTCTGTGGAATGATATCATGTGAATCTTATAAACACTTTTCAAGTGTCTTGAGACAAGTTCAGGCAGTAGTTTAATTTGGGATGTTAACCTAGTTGTGTATCATTGTAATTTCTATTTAAATTTTTCTTGTTGTAATTCTTCCCCTGAAATAGTTTTGGTTCTCCTGTAGTCATAATGTAGCCATAATGTTAAAGATCTGGCATCTGGTCTTCTACTTTCTATTTAGGCTTTATTTTAATGCAGGTCTTTGCAACAAAAATGTATTGACAAAGCTAAATTTGTAAGTCTGCAGGTGATACTAATCTTGCCACACTATAAATATGAATGCTGCAGGGTCTAGATGTAAGCTAACAGACTAGGCTTACCCTGCTGTTGGAGGAGATCTAATCCATAAAATTAGTGATTCATCTGACTGTGTTGCTGCTGTTCCTTGATTTTTGCAGGGATGGGAACATGCCCTGTGGGGAAGTCAGTGTGTTCCAATATGGTAGCAAGCAGGGAGTTATTGTAACCAGACTTTGTTATTACTAAAACAGTGAATAAAAACTACACTTACTATCACCACAGCATTTCAACAGCAAAAATGTCGGTGTACACAGTTTCCCACATATGTCTAATCTAATGGATTTCTGAAGGAAATGACTGACAATGAAAATGTTCTGTCTTCTGTAATATGCCTTTGCAGGAAGTAGGGTGGGAGGTTTAGAGTACATCAAAGACTAAAACTCCAGCTTGCTTGAAACCTGGAAATTCTAACTATAACAATACTTCTAAAAGATAAACATAGTATCTGTACATCCCCTGAAGTGCACTGAAATTCATCTTTAATTGAAAAAGCCATCATAAACACCCTGCAAAGCATGATGACAGTGATATCTATCTCAATGTTAAATCCAGGAACAAGCATTCCAATTGCTGTAAATGTGGGAGATGAAAAGACAGAACAGGCCTGTCTGAGTTTCAGAGCAACCTGGATGTTTCAATTGTTCCTCTTGTTATGCTGGTAGTTTAAGTGACTATTTCCTTCACCAGATTTTTTGGTCTCAGGTTTAGAAGTCTAGCTTCATTGCTCAGCTTCTGCTCTACTCACTAGTGAGCAAGCAGTTGCCTTTCATTAAGGGAAGAAATGTATCCAGGTGGAGAAGAAATATAATAACTGATGATGTTACTTTAAGTTCCAATGCCCAATAAATGTAAAAATAATTTCTCACATCCTCCTGCCCCAAAATCTAGGCTGATTGATATTAAAAAATGAGAACTGACTCTTAACATCAGATTGAAGTGTAATTCCTTGGGTTTTTTAGTCAGACATCTAGGACAAAAGAGGAGAAAATTCAGATCTATGGCTGGTTGGTGCCTAAAGCTGCTGCTTTTATTTAGTTAAAATACTTATGCTTCACATTTAGTAGGAAAGTACAGCACTAAAATGTCTGAGCCTGAAGGACTTAGCTGGTGTAAACTGGTGTAGCTCTGGGGAGTAATACAGGACAAAGGACTGTTCATTTCAAAACAAAGACTGATACTCATGAGATGTCATGTAAAAGGTAATGCATTTCTAAAAATTATGGGGAAAAGTGCTTTTCAACAGAATAAGCAATCCAAAGTGGGTTCTAGTGAAAACAAAAAAAGCAAATCATAAACTGAAAATATTTTCTTTATTAAAATAGGAACAGAAAACTTACCTAGATCTAAAGTTCTGGAAAGAAAGACACATGTCTGTATAGAAAGTAACAATGATGTCATTATCAAATATGTTGGTATTTGAGGAAAAATAGTACCTCCACAGACTTGCTACTTCTAGAAATGCTCTCAAAGAAGGGAATCACACAAAAAGACAAAACACTAGCTTAGTAGTGATGGTAGTCTTGCAAATGGGATATAGAGTGGGACTCCTGTACTCACACAGAACCCTCATCTCAC
The DNA here is from genome assembly GCA_013398125.1 of Aegotheles bennettii. Classification (NCBI taxonomy): domain Eukaryota; kingdom Metazoa; phylum Chordata; class Aves; order Caprimulgiformes; family Aegothelidae; genus Aegotheles; species Aegotheles bennettii. The sequence goes on from VZRW01008557.1 coordinate 14,226, forward strand.
TTTTGGGGTTTAGTTCTAGCACCTGGCCTACTGTGAAAACAGTTGATTTGGCCTCTCTTGGGCACAGAACCACAGAATTGTTGAGGTTGGAAGGGACCTCTGGAGGTCATCTGGCCCAACCTCCTATCCAAACAGGGCCACCTAGAGCCAGCTGCCCAGGGCCATGTCCAGACAGCTTTTGAGTATCTCCAAGAATGGAGACTCTACAGTACCTGTGGGCAACCTGTGCCATTGATCAGTCACCCACACAGTAAAAAAGTGTTTCCTGATGTTCAGAAGAAACCACCCATGTTTCAGTGTGTGCCCATTGCCTCTGCTCCTGCCACTGAGCACCCCTGAAAAGAGCCTGGCTTCACCCTCTTTGTACCTTCCCTTCAGCTTTTTACATACATTGATGACATCTCCCCTGAGCTTTCTCTTCTTCAGGCCAAACAGTCCCAGATCTCTCTCACTGTCCTTGAAGGAGAGATACTCCAGTCCATCATCTTGGGGACCCTTTGTTGGACTCTTTTTGGTATGTCCAGGTCTCTCTTGTACTGGGGAGCCCTGAACTGGACACAGTACTCCAGGAAAACATGTGCCTGCTCCTCTCACAGAAATCCTTAGTAAACAATGAAAGATTTATACTCACTAAAAAGAAATTAGAACACTACACTCAGACTCCATGGGCACTTAGAGCCTGGGAGGTACCTGTTTTCATCTCTGATGGACCAAGCTACCACACTGCTGACAGTGAGAGATGCAGACATTTCAGTTAGGCTTTCAAACGTGATTATTCTTTCTTTATTAATCGATTATAGAGCCTGTATATATAGTATAAGTCTTCCAAACCACCCTGCCAGCCTTGGAGAATTTTAATTTCCCTGCCAGCTCTATTAAGTACTTCAGTGCCCAAGTGGGAGACATAAAAGAGGTAACACTTCATTTAATTCTTATCAGTGAGTGAAATATTCCCTATCATTTGGGTCACTCATATTAAAGAAAAATGAAATCAAGCCAGAAAAAGTGCAAATATAGTGGGTAGGTTGAGAATGGAAGAACCTGTTGGGTAGAGGGAGACCAGCAAGACACGGTTCTTTCTGCCTAATGAAGTGAGAACTGAGAGAAGATAGTATTTCTGACAGTAAATGTGAGGTAGGGGAAGAAATATTTACATGCCTTTCGTGTAAGTTCAATAAATGGGTATAAACTGTCAGTGAGTATATTAGGACTAGAAATTAGAAGATTTTCCTCTGAGTAGGGCAGAGACTTTGTCAAAAAAAAAAAAAAAAAGAAAGAAATAGGAAAGCCAGGTACTTTGAAGATGGAGAGTGCTGCACTTACAGAAAACAAATAACAATCTTGCTTCCCATGGTAGGAGAGGAGAGGAAAATACATGATGATCTAGGAATATCTGTCACCTTCATGTTCCCATCACTACTTTTCATTATCCTTTTTAATGCTTCAAATTCCATCATGAATTCACTGGGCAGATTTTTCCACAGCCTAGAAAGTCACAGTGGTGAGTTTCACATAATTTTATTCATGATCCATAGTACTCCCTTGTCTGAATATGTCTGTTTATTTAAAGAGGATAGTAAAAATATTAGTATCACATTCTTGTCCAGAGTTAAGAAACAACCTGTGATATTTCATTGTGGTAAACTACCTCTAATGCTTTAGTTTTTGCTTCATGTGAGGAAAGACAGACTCTAAAAATGTCCCTTCAGTTCTATGCCTAAAAACTGTTCTATTGAGTATAACTTTGTCTTCAGTAGGTGCAGTTGGTTTAAATGAGGCAAAAGTTTTATCAGATTCTTTTGAAGTGTGCCTCCACTGAAGATGAAATGTATTCACCTGATTTCAATCTTACATGTGCACTTCAGAATTGATAATCATAGGTGTTTGTGTACCACTTTGTGCTTTGTTACTGCTGTACTGGAGCTCGGAAACCATCACATTTGTGAATATAATTCTTACTTGGCTAATTTATTAACATGGAGATTTTCTGGAAAACTGATAAAACCCATATCTGCTTACTTAGGGTGGGGGACCTTCCTCAAAGACTTCTTCCTCTTCAAAAGGGCTGTTTCTTCCTTTTAAAGATTTTCCTATCAATAGAGGCCACTAACCCCTAGATCATTTTGTGATTGAGAGAATGTTTGTTTTTAGAAAATTGTACTGCCAACCTCTGTTCTAGTTTTCATGATGTCCAGGTTCCTATTTTTTTTTTAGATTGTGGTGCCCCAGAGTCACACTGTGCCTTTTCTCTTGATGAAATATTGTGAGAATCACAGAATCACAGAATCACAGAATTCTAGGGTTGGAAGGGACCTCGAAGGATCATCTAGTCCAACCCCCCTGCCAGAGCAGGTTCACCTACAGTACATCACACAGGAATGCATCCAGGCAGGTTTTGAATGTCTCCAGGGAAGGAGACTCCACAACCTCTCTGGGCAGCCTGTTCCAGTGCTCCGTCACTCGCACAGTGAAAAAGTTTTTCCTGATATTCACATGGAACCTCCTATGCTCCAGTTTACAACCATTGNTAAAGAGACCCAGCTCCCTCAGCCTTTCCTCATAAGGGAGATGTTCCACTCCCTTAATCATCTTAGTGGCTCTGCGCTGGACTCTCTCAAGCAGTTCCATGTCCTTCTTGAACTGTGGGGCCCAGAACTGGACACAATACTCCAGATGTGGCCTCACTAGGGCAGAATAGAGGGGGAGGAGAACCTCTCTCGACCTACTAACCACCCCCCTTCTAATAGAAGAGGTGCGTATATCTAGCAACATGGGAAAGGAAAAGAAAACCTTCTTGAAGCATTTGTGGCACTAGTACAGACATTTTTTTCAAGAAGAGTTGTCATGAAGAAAGCAGGCTGTGCTTTCTCCCTTCACTGTAGTTATGACTGAAACAAGACACAAGTAGATTAGTTATGGGTTTTCTAAATTCATGTATGCTGTTTCTACATTTATATTGTTACAGGTATATTGAGAATTGTAGGTAACTCACAGGAGTATAAACATGTAGGAAAAGAGGAAACAATTGAGAAAAGCACACTTAAAAGAAACATACATAGAATCATAGAATCATTTATGTTGGAAAAGACCCTTAAGATCATCGAATCCAACTGTAAACCATATAAAACCATTCAAACCATAAAAAACTCAGAGGCCAAGCTGCTGTAGCTGAAAGAAGAGTACAGTCTAGTGATCAATGGAAAGAGTAAGAATTGATAAGTTCTGAGCTAAATTAACTAGATTCAGTCTAGTAACAGCATACACTGCTTCAGTCATGATGACTCCAGAGGTTTCTGTTATGGTTTCTAACCATTCTATTAACATCCTACCAATCCTATATGGATTTTTGTGGAAGTATGTTCCTTACAAGTTATCTGTTTTGTACTTGTGCCAAGAGCTGAGAGTGGAGCTACATGGTACAATACCATCAATCTTTCTTCACCCTAGTTTCAGTTGAATGGTCCTACCTCTTGAAGTGTCTCTGGCACTTGTGCAGTCCTCAGGCAAGTAAGTTGAACTAACTTCCTGGCAGAAAACTCTTAATTTTTTGAGGGGGTGACAGAGAGATGAGGAGGGGAAATGAAGTTTTCTGAAAGTTTAGCAAATGTTATTGTCTCTGAGTCCAACAGTGGCTGGAGTGAAATCAAAATGAGGACAGAAGGGCCAAGTTAGGAGCTGAACTGCTAATGGAAAGAGTGGATAATTTTTTCTTTCTTCTAATTTATAATGGAATGTTAAATCAACTCAAATGGTATTTTATAGCTTTGACTGGGAAAACAGTACTCACTCAACAAACCCATGTGTTTGAGCTATTGTAGTTCTATGTGTCCCAGGCCTTTTTGACACGTTTTCATGAGTCAACTCGGGGGCAATAATCACTGTTTTGCCTTCTAGCACCTAGCATCAAGCTTGCAGTGATTAGGTATTTAAACTACAATCAGTTCATCTGTGTTTCAGACTGTGTGGTTCCCCTCTTGCAGCACCATTGCCCTTTGATAGCATAAATTATGCCGACTTATGATTCCAAATAGCTTTTCACATTTTTGTTTCTGTTGTACAAATGTAGTCCCTTTATCAGAGCTCTTTTGCAGAATGAAGATTTTCAGAGTATTTTTATAATGCTCAGTTACATTTAAAGCATATGCTGAGTACATACTAGATTACCTGGAATGCTATTTATACTTGCCAGTAGATAGCATTACACAGCAAAGTTTATTTTTCCTTAATCTTGGCAACGGCAAGACAGATAGTTCAAGTTTAAGCAAAGAATGAACAGAGGAAAGTAACACCTTTACTTTTTATAGCCACCCACTTCTATTTTCCTGTCTCCTGGATTTTATTTGAGAGGTTAAAAGGGATCTTTGTGCTCTTTACTATGTTTAAGTGTACAGTGAGTTGATGAAAGACCAAAAAGAACATTCCATGATCTATCAACTCCAACCTTTGTGCAAGTGTTATCTTTTGAAAACGGAATGATTTCATCACTACCTCAGGGAGATAAAAGGCAACCCAAATAAAATATTATTACTGCAGAGCTAAAGATCAGTTTATCAATCTGTCACAACACAAACGTATCACAAAAGGATGATGAAAGACACCTGGTCAGAATGTGATTCGGTCAAGAGGTTCTTAAACTTCCTTTTAGGCAGTTATTGCTACTATGTGATTGAAAGTTAAAAAACGTTCACAAGAAGACAGACTCCTTGTGAAAGGAGGTGCAGCCTTTATCAATGATGCGTGCAGGGAATTGTGGAATAAATCATTACGGAAAAAAAAAGAAAAAAGCCAAAAACCCCATCTTTTATGCATAAAAAATAGAAAAAAAGTCAGACAATAAATAATTTAATTGGACATACTCGTTGTAGTGATAATACTAAAGTGTAGGTTCCCGTTTCCCTTCAGTCATTGGGATGTAGCAGTTTGTAGCGCGTAACAGCTCCCTTTGGTGGTAAGAAGCGAGAAGTGCAATTTGTGTACACGATCCCTGGTTCTCTCTGCTGTCAGTTTTTAATTAGCTGACTCCTGCTTTCAGTTATGATATAGTAGATCTCTTCGATAATTCACAGACTCCAAGAAAAAGTATAGAAAGAGCATCAAAACAAATAAGGAAATAAATGAATCTAGTATAAATATATTCAATAAAATGAGGACAATCAAACAAAAACATGTTTTGTATTAGAAGTGTATGACAAACAGAAAATTAAACAATTATTCTATATAAGATAGCCAAAATCAGACTGACTAAGAAAGGTATTTTTTCTAACACCTTACAGTGATTCCCTAACCCAACAAACTAGTCCATAGCCTAACCCCTTACCAGGAACCCTAAGCAGACCCTGAAGCTTTTCCCTAATCCCAGAGGCTAAATTCTAAGCCTCAAAGTGAGCTCAATACCCAGCTTTGGCCTGAATATCAACCCCTAAGCAGAAATCCTAATGAGATGCCTGAAGCCCTAGCCACCCTAACCCAAGGCCTTCAACCCCTCACTTTAAGCCTCAAGAGCTAGAGCCCTTTCTTAACCTTGGCTCATATGTGTTAGGCCCCCAGGAGTCAGAAGGGGAAGGGTTGTGTGGTTGTGGGGTAAAAGTCTGGAGACACGATTGTGATGGGTAAGAAAAACAAGTTTGTATCAGGGAATTTCAATCAATGTTATTTGTTGCCCATCAATAAAACTTTTAATTACTAATTCTGGTATTAAAAAAAAGCCCAAAACAAATAAACAAACAGGGAAAACACCTCAGCTTCCCTCTGGGCATCTCTGTTCTCCCCTTTCATGCCTCTAGTCCATTTGCTGTGTGTTATGCTTAGACCCTTTAGTGAGGATCTAAGCATAAGGACGGTACAGGAGATTGGGGTTGGTGCATAGCAGTTCCGTTTCTCTTGCTGCCCCTTGTGACTTACTCAACTTCACCAGACACAGTCCTTCCAGAGTCAAACCTCCTTCTGAGTCTCTTCTCTGTCCCTGTCCATTTAATATTTGGCTCCAGCCCTTGCTCAGACTACTCTTTGTCTCCAGTGCCTGCTCTGGCTGCAATTCTTTGGTGTTTCTTCTGTTCTACTGTCCTTCTCCACAGCATTGAATCTTGTGTCTTCTGCTCTACCATTATTGCCTCTTTCCTCACCTCTTTATCTTGGCATTAGCCACCTAATATTTTTTTGTAAAGGCTCTAGAAGCTCCTCTGTGTCTGTCACACAGTGCCTGTATTTTGTCTGTTGTGGAGCTGGCATGGGCTGTGTCTAGCACAGGGCAGTCCGTGACCTTTTCCCACACAGATCGACCCTGTAAAGACTCCATGAGAAAAAAATACCCAAGATCAAACTGCTAACCCTCAACTCTACCAAAGCCCTTTATGAAGCTCAGGGGAGCAGGGAGGTCCTGGGATGGGAGAGAGAGGTGCAGTTTAGAGGGCAAGCACTTGGTTGTTGACTGTAAGAGTCCCTCTCAGCTCCTGATTCTAGCACTGGGAGCTGAAGGCCAGGCAGGAGGGAGTTCAGCCAACAGAGCGGTGTGATTTTGTGGAGGTAAGGAGGACTGAAGAGATGGTGAGGAACAAAGATCAAGAAATCACCTTAGCTAGGCCCTGTCAAGGACTTGGCAAAAGGCATTGTTGTGGGCTACGCAGTTGCTCTATCATCTGACCCCACCTGGGAGGGGGAATTGGGAAAGGAAAGGAGACTTGTGCGTTAAAACAGATTTAACTAATGATATAATATTACCCCTAATGCTAATACATGATACAAAGTTATACTTAGCTTCAGATAGCAATGTCAAGGGGAGTGCTTCTAGCAGTGAGGGCTGAGTGCCAACGCTGCGAGCACAACAGCTCCAGTGATCTCAGCAAGTGGAGGAGGAGGACTTAGACGTGGGATGACCAGTGAGTTGGGTGGGACCCTCTCGGGAAGGCAGCTGTGGCAGAAGCCTACCTGGAACCTCACAACTTCTCAGTTTATAGTGAGGGTGACGTTTATGGTATGGAATACTTTGGTTGGCCAGCTTGGGACAGCTGCCCTGGGCTTCACCTCTTCTGGCCCACTGCACCTGCATGGCTCAGAACTACCCTCAGCCTTGGTGACTACAGAAACCTGCACACCAGAGCATCTCATCTCTTCTGTTCTCACGGAACTGAGCTCTGCAGTTTCTTAAAACTACAGTTACTCTGAACAGAAAAATTATTTTAAAATTCTGTCCCAGCAAAACCAGGACAGACATCTTTGAGGGATTTGCCTTAAAACAACACATGCAAAACTCAGATCTTGTTACACTGAGGAAAAAGCAGAGCGGGTTCTGCAGAGGTAGGGCAGCGATCTGTTTTTCTTTACATTTCTCTGTCTGAGTGGCACAGGTGCAGCAGCAGGCCCAGCTCAAGCATTGTAGTGAGACAGGCTGCAGTCTGCCCAGAAGCAGACCTGGAAAGTTCATGTCTTGGTGAGATGGGTTGTGGCCTGCCCAGCAGCAGCTGAGGAGAGGGGTTAGCTGGTGCAGGGAATGGGGACATCCCTGGCAACCAACCCCTTGTGGTGGCACATGCACAGAAGGACAAGAATCTTCTGGAACAAGACCATACAAGTCCTCAAGAGGAGCGACTAGGGGCAGGGACTGGGCTATAAAAGAACCTGTGGCTTAAGAGAGGAGTGTTGACTCATCCCCCCTTGTCTGAACCTGAGACTTTGAAACTCCCTAACGGTGCTGGACCCAGGAGTGGCGAAGCTCTTTCTCTCTCTCTTTCTTTTTTCTTCTTTTCTCCTTTCCTTTTACTTGTTAATGTGGGTAACATTACAACCCTTGCCATAAGTTATAGTACCATAGTCTGCCCACGACACTTGTGTTTGTGTCACTTGCCATGAGTTGTTGTCATAGTCTGCTATAATTAGTTGTTAATGAGAGTAACGTCACATTGCTTGCCATAAGTTGTTGTGCCATAGTCTTATGTGGTTAGTTGTATCTGTGTTGCATGCCAGAAGCTGTTGCACTATAGTCTGCTGTATTTGGCTGTATCCATATTGTTTGCCATAGGTTGTTATACCTTAGTCTATTACCATGAATTCTATTGTCTCTCTGCATTTTTTTATCCATGACAGTTATTGCTGGTTTGGTAAAATAGTTCACAATGTTTTATAGCTATTCAATAAACAATTTTGTATTGTTTCTTTAAATTCTGGTTTTAAGTCTGTGGTTTTCTGTGGTCCTGCTGAGCAGAGATTTTCCTTCTCTGACCATCAAAGAGATTCATCTTCCTGTCTGTCCACTGAGTGGGGCAAGACAGGGCCCTCAACCTAAATCCAAGCAAAATCCATCAGTGCTACTGAAGGCCTCAGCCCCACCTCTAATTCTTAGCCCAGTTCCCTTTTCTAATCCATAACCTCAGAGCACATAGCCAAATCCGAAAACCCTAACACCTTCCTCTGTTTCTCACCCTAGGTTGTGCTTTTGCCATTGTTCTGCAAATAGGCAGGGTACTCAACGAAACGACCACACACTAGTCATATAATCTGAACAGTTTATTAAGCAAGCAAATCAAAGTGAATAAGATATGTACATATATAAGCAAACTAGAGATACATCAAATCTCTGATGCCAGGAGACTCAGGTAATTGGGAGGGTTCCTATGCGGTGCATCCACCTGTAGGTGAGGCTTCTGGCTCGGCTACAAAAGGGACCTGCTTTTATATCAGATGTTTACCCATGTGGGCATGCAGTTTCTCCTGATCTCAAAGCTGGTCACACCTAGAGCATTGGCCAGGTGCCCTGGTGTGGCCAAATGTGGAGGTCATGAAACAGCTGCACACATATTTTTCCTGCCTTCTTCCAACAGATAATCATAACAAATATACACTTTATCTAACACACTTCATCAAAGACACACTTTTTCATGTTTGTCACACTCATGAGCGGGTATCAACTCTAAGTTAGGTTCTCATCCACTACAGCCATCATGTGAATTTGTAAACACAGAATTTTCGTTAAGATTTATTCTTACTATTTTTGAAAGTTTTCTTTCTCAGGAAGAAATATTTCTCCTTGAGTACAGAGCTAGAAATGAAACATATTTGGGTGATACCACCTGTGGCTTTAATTTAGTTCTAAGTCAAGAGAAACTATTTCATATAAAATCTTTCTCAAGAGGCAGAAAGTTGTTAAAACCTATACAATAAAAGTTAACCGACATTTTTACAAAATTTTTGAGTAAAAACATTTCCCAAAGAATCTTAGAGGGCAGGAAAATCAACGTGCTGATCTGTGTGAATCTATCCTACTGTTATAGACTAGGAAGAAACAGAGGTATAAGAACATTAGAATAGTGAAAAGTTGTACTTGCTCAGTTATATTGAGTTTTATGATTACAGAGCACTCATTCCTTCATTGGGTCGTCATTTTACAAGTAGGTGGATTTGGGTTTGTGGTTGAAGATCTGTATTCCAAGTTCTGCTGTAATGTCAGGCTGACGCCTCTTCATCCTGTTCTTTGTGGAAGAGAAATCCAGAAGGAGCTATCAAATACCTGCAATTCAAGAAGGTCCAAAGCTGCAGAGCTCTGCAAGGTACATCTGGGAGATGTATTGCTGCTCTCTCTGTAACTCTGCCATTTATCCACTTTTTGCCATTGTTGGAGACAGGATACTGGTCTAGAGGGACCTTTGGCATAAACTGTTACAAACATTTGTCTTCTCATGTGATCTTCTGAAGTGGATATATAAGGGATTTTGTAGTCCTCCTCCTGCCAGATTCTAAGCAGTCTGTGGTGTACCAAGCACCTTTTCTACCCACAGACTTCTTTCCAGGGCTGATAAAAATCTTTCAACATCATATTATGGTTTGAAAATAAGTCTGACAGCTTTTGGTTGAAAACAGACTTGAAGTACAAAATACTGGCTAATAATCAATTTGCAATAAGCCTTATTAGCTGATATTTGAAGTTATATAATACATATGGACTCATAACCTAAAGCTAAGCAACAGATTTTGAAAGTGTCTAATTATTACAGCTTCCCCATTCCTCTTATTTAAGCCACATCAGACCCTTTCCCTTTCCCCTACTGAGCTAACCTCTGACTCTTCATTCTTCCTGTCTTCCAGTATAGCCACTAATCATGCTTCTTTTTTGGTCTCAGTTCCCTCTGTGTATTATCTTATTACAGAGTTTTTCTGGTGGCATCTTTTAATGCTTCTGTATAGCTCATGATTCAAATTTGTCTTTCATAGCCCTCCTGGCATGAACATATTGTCTGTTCCTTTGCATGTTTAATATGTCCCAATCTTCATAATTATTTTGTCTGACTTTCACTGGTAAATGCTTAAGATGAAACACAATGAGATGCTTGAAGTTGGGCAAGGAGAGGATTCAGCTCCAGATTTTAGATGCTTCTGGTGCAAACACAAATAGCTGGACCCATTTGAGATGGCTTCTTGTATGCCTTCCACCTGCCACTCCAGGAGAGTGCAGATTTACTGTAGACTGTGTTGTACTTCTCGGATTAATTTGGAGTTCTCAAAGGTCTCAAGATGTCTACCCTTAGGCAACCAAATCAAGGCTGGTGGTACAAGACCCCCTGACAGCAATAGAAGCTGGAGACTGATGGTTTAGGGACCAGCTTTGCAGGAAAAGCCCTGGGAGCTCTGAGGGACAGCAAGCTGAGTGTGAGTAAGCAGTGTGCCCTGGAAGCAAAGGCAGCCAGCAGAGTCCAGGGATGAATCAACAGAACAGACAGCAGGTCTGGGGAAAGGTTTATCATTCATTTTACTCAACACTCACTAGACCACACCAATAGTGCATCCAGTTTTGAACCCCGCTGGTACAGGAAAGACATCTATAAACTGGGACAAGTTAGGGGAGGGTCACCAGGATGGTCGGGTTTGAAGCACTTTTTCTGTGAGGAGAAGCTGTGGAACCAGGGCTTATTCAGCTTGGGGAAGAGATGAGTGCAGGGGGACCTAACAGCAGCCTCCAGTGTAAGGGAGGTTAATAAGAGCCAGATCTAGGCTCTTTATAGTGATGTTTGGTGGGATGATGAGAAGTGATGGGCATAAATTGATAAAGGAGAGTTTCAGATTGAGTGTAATGAAAAACCTGTTCTCCTTGAGAGCAGTCAGGCAGTTGAGCAGGTGCCCAGGGATGTTGTGCTGTCTCTATCCCTGGAGGTTTTCATAACCTAACTTGATAAATCCCTGAGCAACCTCATAGTTGCCCCTGAGATTTTCCTGAGTTGGTCCATGACTGCCTGCAGTGAGATCAGCTTAGGCTGGTGCGAATGTAATGTAATATAACATAATAGAATACCCTGATATTTTCTGGAATATATATTATAATATTTTATTATTTTATTATATATATTAAATACAATATATATGTTTATATATATATAAATAAGAATATAATAACACCCTGATATTTGCTGGAAAGTTCATACAGCCAGGCATGCACAATGCAGGAGATTCCTGCAGAGCATTGATGACAACTTCCTGACACAGTTGGGCGAGGAACCAGTGAGGAGAGGTGTACTTCTGAACCTTGTTCTAACAAAGAAAGGACTATTTGAGGATGTGAAGGTTGAAGGGCAGCCTTTGCTCCAGTGACCAGGAGATGGTAGGGTTCAGGATTGTGAATGGAGTATGCAGAGCAACAAGTGGGTTTACGACCACAGACTTCAGGGGAGCTAACTACGGCCTCTTCAAGGAACTACTTGAAGAAATCCCATGGGTTAGGGCTCTAGAAGATAGGGAGGCCCAAGAGAGATGTTCAACATTCAAGCACCTATTCCTCCAACCTCAAGATTGGTGCATCCCTATGAGTAAGAAATCAAGCAAAAAGAGGCAACAGGCCTGCATGGGTGAGCAAGGAGCAGCTGGAAAAAGTCAAACAAAAGAAGGAAATTACAGAACATGGAAAAAAGGAGTGACCACCACGGAGGAGTACAGGGACATTGTCAGAGTATGCAGGGATGCAGCAAGAAAAGCTAAGGCATGCTTGGAACTAAATCTGGCAAAGGATGTCAAGAAAAACAAGCAGGGCTTCTTCAAGTACATCAGTAGCAAAAAAAAAGACTAGAGAAATGTGGGCCTGCTGCTGAATAAAGCAGGTACCCTTGTGATGAAGGGTACAGAGAAGCTGCAGTTACTTCTTTGCCTTCTTTGCTACAGTCTTTACTACTAAAGCTGCCCCTCAGGAGACCCAGACCCTGGAGCTAAGAGAGAAGATTTGGGGAAAAGAAGATTCTCCCTTGGTCAAGAAGGATTGGGTGAGAGATCATTTAGGCAAACTGGACATCCACAAATCCATGGGCCCTGATGGGATCCATCCATGAGTGCTGAGGGAGCTGGCAGATGTCATTGCTAGAGCACTCTCCATTATTTTTGAAAGGTCATGGAGAATAGAAGTGCCTGATGACTGGAAGGTAGCCAATGTCCCTCCAGTCTTTAAAAATGTCAAGAAGGAAACTATAGACCAGTCAGCCACACCTCCATCCCTGGTAAAGCGATGGAACAACTCATTCTGGATGTCTTCTCTAAGCATATGGAGGAAAAGGTTATCAAGAGCAGTCAGCATGGGTTCACTAAGGTAAAATCATGCTTGACCAATCTGATAGCCTTCTATGATGGCATGACTAGATGGGTGGATAAGGGGAGAGCAGTGGATGTTGTCTACCTTGACTTCAGCAAGGCTTTTGACATGGTCTCCCATAGCATCCTTGTAGGGAAGCTTAGGAAATGTGGGTTAGACAAGTGGTAGGTTGAAAACGGGCTGAATGACAGAGATCGGAGGGTTGTGATCAATGGTGTGGAGTCCAGTTGGAGGCCTGTAGCTAGTGGTGTCTCCCATGGTTCTGTACTGGGTCCTGTTTTGTTTATCATATTCAAATGAATATTCACCATATTTATCAGTGACCTGGATGAAGGGACAGTGTACCCTCAGCAAGTTTGCTGATGATACCAAACTGGGAGGAGTGGATGACACAGCAGAAGGCTATTCTACCATTCAGTGGGACCTGAACAGGCTGGAGTATTGGGCGGAGAGGAACTTCATGAAGTTCAGCAAGGGCAAGTGTACAGTCCTGCACCTGGGGAGGAATAACCACAAACATCAGTGCAGTTTAGGGGCTGACCTGCTAGAAAGCAGGTCTGGGTAGGAGAACCTGGGAATTCTGGTGGACAACAAGTTAGCCATGAACTGGCAATGTGCCCTTGTGGCCAAGAAGGCAAATGGCATCCTGGGCTGCATTAAGAAAAATGTGGCCAGCAGGTCGAGGGAGGTTCTCTTCCCCTTCTACTCTGCCCTGGTGAGGCCACATCTGCAGTATTGTGTCCAGTTCTGGGCTCTCCAGTTCAAGAAAGACAGGGAACTATTGGAGAGAGTACAGCAGAGGGCTACAAAGATGATGTGGGCAGAGGAGCTTCTCTCTTATGAGGAAAGGCTGAGAGACCTGGGTCTGCTTAACATGGAGAAGACTGAGAGGGGATCTTAGCAATGCTTATAAATATCTACAGGGTGGGTGTCAAGATAAAGGGGCCAGACTATTCTCAGTCATGCCCAGTGACAAGGCAAAGGGCAATGGACATAAACTGGAACACAGGAATTTCCATCTAAACATGAGAGAAAACTTCTTTACCTTGAGGGTAACAGAGCACTGGAACAGGCTGCCCAGAGAGGTTCTGGGGTCTCCTTCTCTGGAAACATTCAGAACCTGTCTGGATGCAATTCTGTGCTACTTGCTCTAGGAACCTGCTTTAGCAGGAGAGTTGCACTAGAGGTCTCTTCCAACCCCTAGCATTCTGTGATTCTGTGATAAACTGGTCTCCTCAGGCTCCCTTCATAGCCACTGAAGAAAAATAGACATAGATGATCTTTTGAGGTCCCTTCCAACCTCTAGGATTCTGTGATTCTGTGATTCTGTGATCTTCAGACTTACCTTGGCTTCTGATTTAGGGTAGGATACATCACCTATGGCAGTATTTATTTTCCCTTGATGACTGAAGAGGGAATGGAGGTCAATAAAGTCAGACTAACTGTGAGACACCTAAGCTAAATCTGAGGAACTTTTATGTTGCTTTTAAGCTTTTCCTGCTTAAGCCATTTACCTTGTTACTGTGCGAAGGGACAGATGTTTCTGATGGAGTTTCCTCACCATGAAGGGCATTGTGCATTCTGCGGCATGCTTATTGGAGGTGGTGATTCATGTTATGTCATAAACCATATTGCATTTGGTAGGTTGTTTCTTCTTTTCTTTCTTTTAAATCAGCTATAAGTAGCTAGTTTGGGTCTTGCATATCACTTTCATAACACTGACACGCCCTGCCCATGACTTTTTTCAACACTTCAGTGTTCTGCTGGCTTGTGTTCTTGCACTCACAGTTAACTGAATATTTGGGGCATAGATTGTCCTGCAAACTGAGCCCTGTTTTCTAGTGTGCTGTTGTTAACACTATGTTTTGGTTAAGTTTTTTTTATGTTAGTGTATAGATCTTGAAATGGTACCTTCCTTTCAGAGGATTGTTTCAGGGTTGATCTTTGTACCACTAGATGGCAATATAAGGTAAATTACAATTAAGCTTCTTACAAAAACCCTACCCTGAATGCACATCTGTATCAAGACAAAGGGAAACATATTTCAATCATTGCTTGATTTCTACACAACATGTACTGCTGGAGATCTGCCATGTCGTGAGATGGGGTTTAAGCATAAGATACTAACTTTTCCTCGTGAAAGTAGGATTCCTTGTGATCACAGTTTATTAAGTGCAAATTACCTTTCTGTGTTTTGTCTTTTTCTTTCTTGATTGTGAGTTATGTTTTGTGTGTAACTCTTTTCAGCCTCTTCATACATGGAAGCTCTTGTATTCAACTTACTGCTTTTTTGTTTATTCTGATTTTGATGTTTGTTTCTGTTTTATAGAAGAATTAAAATCCTGCAGAGGAAAGCCAGTTGCCCAGTGTGGTCTAAAGGTTGTTGTTTTTTGGAAGGTATTTGTGGAGTTGTGGAAGAAGATACAGCCTTTAGCAAAAGTCTGTCTGTGCTGTCCTGTAAATAGTAGTGCAACAGTGTTATTCATCTTGTACTATTTTAACTTGTATTTTTTAAACTTGTTTTGAAATATTACTGTTTGACATGGCTTAACAGTGAGGAGGTTTTGTTCTTTTATTTTTCCTCCCTGTTCCCCCACGTTGGTCTATTTTTTGTAGAAATAAATATAACTACTTTCTCTGTTTTAAAATAAATTACATTCTGTATCTGCCTGTCCTGCCTGTCCTTTCTCATGGGTTTCTGCCTGCCAAAACCTTGACTCGTAAATACTACTCAATTTACCAAGAATCCCCTCACAATCTCCACCTCTTTACAGACATCTTCTCCAATGTGTATGTATACAGACAGGGGGAATTTAAAAGCTAAGAAGGGAGACAACTATGAAGAAGGAAAGGAGGAGAGCAGAAAAGAGCTTTAAAGTGTACATGCTTGAGCAGGTAGCAGTTAGGGGACATTTAAGAAGGCTGGAGAACCATCAGAAAGGAATGATAAGATGCTAAGAAGAATCACAGGTTGTCACCAGCCCTCAGGGGAGTATTTGAGAGGTCAAGAAAGACATCAAAGAAGGTAATAAAGTGAAGGAAAAAACCAGAAATGCAGGGGGCTAACTGAGAAAGTAGACATTAGCTAGGCAGGACACTGTAAAGCCTGTTAAGAGCCCTAAACTCTTCAAGCATCAAGTTTTACCTCTACAGTGCTTATAAAAGCCATGAGACCAGTGTGAAAAGTGAAAGTTTATCTATCATGCTGAAGCATGTAAGATCAAAAAGTTAGCACTTTTATCCGAAGCACAAAAAAGGCTCCTGGGTAAGAGAAATCAGTTTGCACTCAAGATAAGGATGACTCTTGGAGGAAATATCATGTCTCCTGTACAGTATATTGACTCTTCCTGCCAACTCTACCACTGAAGTACCATATGCTCTTCATCTTTACTGCTCTGGACTTCTGCACCCTTTCTTATGCCCTCTACCTGGAAAACATATATAGGAATGAATTCTTGGGGGCCATTTCAGTGTGCGTGTTCTCAACACAACAGAATCCTTATCTTATATGTGGAATCCTTACATCTGAATGCTTCCCAAATAATGGATACTGATATCTAACAAGATTGCTCAAAGGGTGTGTTCTTCAGAGGGGAATTGTAAAAAAAGAGTCAAACCCATAAATTTTCTTTTGGAAATATCTTTTTGCTGTAGTTGAGATGCTGCAGAAAAAAAAATTCTTGATTATATTTATAAAGAGTAAAGAATAAATTAAGTATTTCCCCTCTCACTTTGTTGCAATAGTATAAAAATTTCATACTTTGCTGTTGGTTAGATATTTCATTTTAATAAAAAGAGATTATTTCAGCTTTATAGTTTACTTTATTCTAGTTCTTACGTTCTATCATGCATTTTAATCTTATCTTTACATATGATCTAGTTAGTATTTCAGCTGATAGCTTTTCTGGTTTTGTGAAAATCAGAATGATATAATAACAATGTTTCTAAATAAAAATGTTTTTATGTTTCTATGTTTCTAAATAAAAAATGACCACATTTTTATTTCAAAAACCCAAACCCCACACTGGAATTTCAGCTTTAAAAAAAAAAAAGATAAACTTTAGTTCTATTCAAAGACCATTTTGGAAAACTCGATTTTCATGAACTAACATATAAATATAACATATTCTTCCGTTTTCAATTATTTCCTGGAAGCACTTTGAATTTAAACCTTCTATGAATATCCCTTATATGACATGAAATGATTACCAACCTGGTTGAGAAAGTAAAATGTCAGCTGTGGGTAGGACTGCAAAATTAGGCAGTGGACTAATGATGGTGAAAAGGTTGATGCAAATCACTATTAGCCTGCTAGACTAAATGGGTCACTACTGAAATAAGGTACAATACCACATCATAAATTACTAGAGCGCATGCAGATTGTGATTCCACCCATTCTACAGTAAAATATCCCTGAGAGGTGTTCTTTTTAAACCGGATTATAGCTAGTTCTGCTGCTAAGTGCACCACAAATCAGTTCTGTCAACAAAGCTGAAGGGATAGAAAAGTGAAATGCAAGGTGGGAGCCAGCCACTGACCCTGGAAACTTTGGGTTTGCCATTGCCAGACTCTAGTGTGGACCTACAGCCTGAGCAGGATAATTCTGTAAGGCTTTCTGCTGTGTTATTTCTGCATTAATTGTAAACCAGAGCAATCACCACACTTACAGGTTTGGAAAAAATTTAAAAGGTACAGAGGAACCTTTGACAACAGGTTTGCCTATTTCTCTAACTTGTTGGCCTAGTCAGACTACGTAGTGTTATCTTGTATTCCTGGTCTTTTCTTGAGTATTGTTTGGTTTGTTTCCTAAGCACTGATGAAGCAATGCACTGAATCCTTCAGTCATCTGTGATTAGGAATGTCTATTGATACTCAGTTTTCTCAGCTTTTTCCTACAAGGCCCAGGAGCAAAGGAGGTGTGTTATTCCAACAAGCATTCCAGGTGAACATGTGGAGAATATGGCTCTGGGTTGGGAAGCCCTGAACTTTGGGTCACAATGTCAGATGCAGGGCTGTGACTGGGCTCTGGAGAAGATCTATGATGTGCCTCTGCTAGGTAATAATATGTCAGGGGCAGCTCAGACAGCTCTGTCATTTTTTGGTGAAGAACAGACTTTTGATTTTTTCTTCTTATAAGGTGATTGGACAACTTTTCACCTGGGATAAAGAAGTGTGACAGATTTTACCACATCAGATATGTTCAATGGCTGAACTAGTCCATTTTAGTTAACTTTTTAAAATTTAATCTGATTGTGCGTGATAATACTGCCTGGTGTCAACTTCGTATGTATCTAAAAAGTGTGGTGGTTAGATAAGCAACTGAATGTATTGCACATGCTGTGTTGTAGAATTCATGAAAAAACTGAAAGACTAACTCTGTCAACAAACTAATATCTGATAAGTAGTCTGATATGAGAAGTAAATCAGGATATTTTGTTGTTCTGTGTTTCACTAAAGATGTGTACTTTTTCTCAGTATTTCTTTAGCTCACCTCTTTTCAGTCAGGTTTCAACTTCTAAGTCAAGAAACTCTACATGTTGAGACTATTTTGCACAGAGGAACAGAAGACGGCAATATTTTAGTAAAAAGCTTCGGTTCATCAGCACCATCCATGTCTCAGAAGCTACATAAGAAAGACTGGGGGTGTTATCATCCCTCTTTGGATTTCTATTTCCACCAATTCTGATGTCACCAACATTTTAAAAACAGCTGCTCAGTTTCTGCTTATGTTGTCAGGTTGACTGCAGCTCCATGTGTGAACACTAAGTCTAGGGAGCTCAAACAGTGTATTTGCTCTTTGGACACCCTCAAATGGACAATTTGGCTACACTAGAGATTCTTTCTTCTTACACGCTTTGTATTGATCTTGGGGGAGATTTCCAGATCTTTTAGGTGGTCTTTAATTTGAGAAACCATATTGGGCTAGTAGATTAGGATACATAAAATGTTATAGTACTTTGCCCAGATTCTGCTGCTTCTCTGATCATTGGTATATTACTACAGAAGAGCTCAGTAAACCTGAGTAAAGCTGAAAAAGCATTGCTCCATTATCCACTAGTTTGCCCCCTCACAGTGTTTATGCAATCCTTAGCTTTCATGGGAGGAATAATGCCTGCTGGAAGACATAATTAAAAAAATAATATGGCAAATAATGCCTGTTTTAGTAGAAAATCTCTCACATTGATTTTTCTTTTTTTCTTTGATCTTACAGATCAAACTTACAGAACCAACTATAACCAACTACACAAACATAGAAAGCTCTCTCCAAGCAGAAGAAAAATTTCACTGAGGATTGAGTTTTATCTCCTATTTTTTTAAAAAAAGAAGTATTTAGTCTATTTACTCATCTCATTCTTATGAAAACTCATACATGAACTGATTTCCACTGTTTCCAGCACATGCAAGCACATCCTTCCTCATAAACATGCAATTATGAAAAGAGAGGGTGTGGGAAGGGGAGGACGATATCTGCAGCAGCGCAATCGTGTTTTATTACTGGTAATCCATCAGCACATCACAAGCAGCCCATTAACAAAGATGCGGGATGCAATTAAAATGAAAGTATATTTTGGTGTGAGACAAATGTATAGAAATATACATATGCAAAAAACATAAAAATTTGGGTAATGAATTACATTTCATGTAGTTTCTGTGTGGGTACAAATAATAGCTTCATTTTTTTCCCTGTGTATTTTTTTAATCAGCCTGAGGCACAGTGGGAGGAAGGGGCCAGGATTAAGGGGGGGTCTGCCTTCAAAGCCATGCTAGGTCCAGAGGGAGTCTCTTCCTGGGGTTTTGGCATTGGAGGGTCTTTGAAGTTTTTTGGATTTTTACTTACCAGGTGGTCTGAACTCATAGCAGTGTCTCCTCTGAGCTGCAGTCG
The DNA here is from genome assembly GCA_013398125.1 of Aegotheles bennettii. Classification (NCBI taxonomy): domain Eukaryota; kingdom Metazoa; phylum Chordata; class Aves; order Caprimulgiformes; family Aegothelidae; genus Aegotheles; species Aegotheles bennettii. Next base: position 33,665 of record VZRW01008557.1, read on the forward strand.
CACAGCACAGCAGGAAACCTTCACTTTCTGGAGTAAAGAAGCCACAGGAAAATTTGTATTTTTTCAGGATGGTTACATCTCATGGGAGCATAGCAATCCCTGCTTCAGAACCTGATACAGAATAGAAATATCTGCCAGGTTGCAGAAAGTCGGATTCAGTTAAAAACGAGCATTTAACAACAGCGGAAAGAGTTGTCTGAATCCAGCCATTAGATGGCAGAATTGATCAAGCAATGACCTGATTTTAGTTCTGTGTAGCGGATGAACCAAACCAGATGGTTCAAAGAATGGATACCAAGTAGCAGCTGGTGCTTGTATATATTCCCGAAATACCGTACCTGGCCTACCTGCAGGCACTTAGAGCTAACAGAGACCACAGTATTTGTACACCATTTCCAGAAGCAGCACTTCAGGGACTGGGGATCAGAGCATCAATCCATGAGCATTGTTAGATCTTTTCTAGCATGTTGCCTTTGAAGACCTGTACCTGTGTAAATATTGACCATCATTATGCTGTCTGCCTATACATTTTTGGCAATAGCACAGGTACAATCCACTTGTGTGCTAAATACCATTTCTTTGGGAGGTATCTGTTCTGAAATTAATCTGCTCAGACGGTTTTTAGCTGCAGCTGATTTCTTTGGTTATCAGGCAACTTCATTAAATCACTTACCATTAGCAGCTCATTACCAGCAGTTAAATTCTGTGGGAGGTGATTTCTAAAATTTTAGCCATTTTTCTCCCACGTAACTGCAATATCTTCGGATAAAGAGGGACAATACTACTAAATCTAATAACCCCTGAACCCACGTGATTTCATTACCTCTTTCCCTTTTGTGAAAATAAAAGGATACTATTTTTGATCAACCTTCTGACTCCAGGAAACTATTTCAGCATTAGCTTTCTTAATACTCCTCATAAAAATTCCCTGTAGTCTAGGTGCTGTTCCCAAACTGTACATACTTCTAGCTCCAGATTAAGATAGCTTCTATTCTTCCTTTAGTGCCCAAAGACAGTATTTCATATTGGCTAGTTCACACTATGGAAAAGTAGAGAAAGGAACTTAAACAGAATTTAGACCATCTACAGTTAGAATTATCAGTTTCGTGTGCAGAAATAATATGGACAGTTATGCCTCTAATGGGTTGTTCATACAGATGTTTAAATATGTTACATCCATACATAATTTGCTCCAAAAGAGACTTAAAGGATTTCAACCCTTTCTCCCAGGACTCAAACTGGCATACTAATCCCTGTCTTTCAAAATTTCAAGTCTTCTCTTCTCTTCTCTTCTCTTCTCTTCTCTTCTCTTCTCTTCTCTTCTCTTCTCTTCTCTTCTCTTCTTCTGATAATAAACTGGTTTGTATTTCAAAATTTACTTCAATTTATTTCTTCTTTACAAAAATATTTGGATTCATGCCTCCTAACATTAAGTATCTACTTCTGAACTTGTCACCTGGGATCCTTTTATAGTCAGTCAAAATGAATAGTCACTTCTAGAGGCAACTCATCCCATCTATTTTAGATGCCTGCTTTAGGATGTGTCTGCTCTAGAAGTGGCTATTTCTCTCCAGTGACTGTAAAAGGAGCCTGAGGGGACTTAGATGAGATACAAATTGCCAGTCTCAACATTTGGTCTGGTGAATCCCACACTGACAGTCTAACGTCTTGCAACCAGGACTGTAATATTTTGCCACCTGTTTGGATAAGAACTGGATGCAATTTTATCTTTTTTCTACACAGAAGTAGATTGTGAGTGGCACAATGCACCAATGGCATCTTTTAAAGGTGACCAAGACACTTAAACTTCTGGAGTATAATAATCAGGATGCTAACATGTATTTATGTTAAGAAAGTGGTGGGGAAATTACATCAATTAGCTGGAAAATTCTCCATAATAAAATGTAAAAAAGATATTAAAATTAAATTGTAACAAACAAGCATAATACAAATGATTGTATCAAACTATACAAATAGTTTTGTACAATTTGCTTTTATTTTGACTATACAATGATCTCATTTTCACTTTACTGAATTAATGATTTTGCCAAATCTGCTAGGACTAAATTTTAAGCCAAAACAAGCAATAAGATCAATAGATAGAGAAACGCTTATTTAATTACCTTGAGTGTATTTCATAGAATCATAGAATTGTTTTGATTGGAAAAGACCTTTAAGGGCATCAGGTCCAACCATTATCCATCTGAAGAACCACTATCTCTCTTGATATTTACTTTGGTGTGAATAGCGGTAACACTATTAATCTAAGAAGTGTGAGAGCTGAACAGACTCCCTAGCAAATTCTATTACCACTTTAAAAATCTTTCTTCACAGCTCTTGTTCCTGGTAGTTTTGTACAACTCAGGAATGGATCTCTTCATCCTTTTTCTGTGTGTTTTGTTTTTATGACCACAAAGAAGCACTTTGCTATAAAGAAGATACAAATTAATTTTTAAAGCTGACTTTGACAGTATTCCTTCTGTTATTACTTGCTATACACAGTGAGTCAGCACACAATGAACTTCTAAAGATGTACTCTAAATTGCCAAGACATCTTCAGCATTTAGAATCCTAGTTCTTCACCTAATTATATTCCCTGCTAGTTTTCTAGTCAATCAACAACTGCCAACAATGTGCATCCATTATGAGGTACAGTATTTGTCATACAAACATATCTATCAGTCTGATGTCACAGACAAGCTATGATGTATCAACATGTTATAACTGGTTTCAAAGGAGCATCAGAAGTATTTTTGACTGCCACTCTATGTATGATAATGGGCTGCTTCAAAGGGAACAGTGAACGTCCAGTGAGTGTCTAAAAATACATTGAGAAAACATCTCCAGTAAACATTTGTATCAATGATTAAAACACTCCCCCCGTTTTCATTTCCTTCTTGATGAGCGATATTCTTAAAGACAAATCTGAAAGGAGTTAACAGTAATTTCAGTATTTTTGAGTCTCCCAGAGTAGGTTATCTGGAGGGTTTCATCCAATTTTTTTGATATGGTAAGTCTTGACTAGGCTATTCTCAGTACTATTATTAATTTCTGCTTCTATTCAGCTCCATAGAAGGTTACAAGTGTAAGTAATTTGTTTCTTGTTGAAACAATTAGACTAATGCTTTCTGCTCTCAACATTTTGCAGCCTAGGGACAGCATAGGACTACTCAGTTTAGTTCATTGCTTCAGGTAGCTGATATGTGAAATTAAAAATTAAGCCATATTGATTGGACCCACATGGAAACATCTTTCTCTGGGCTGATGAACTGAACTGAATTGAACTTTTAAAATTAGTGTTGGTATGAATAGACAGAGTTTCAGATTCAAAATATCTTTTAGATACTCTCTGCAATATTCCCTGAAAAGTGTCTTTTCAAGGTACATTATCGATATTAAAATAGAATTTCAAAGTTGGTAAATGTAAGGCTGTGTAAAGAAAAAAAATTTTTAAGCATTCACTTTCTTGTGAATATTATATCCATCCTTTAGTTTATCTTAATATTCAAATGGTTTTCATGTTATTTATGCCTTAAGATGTTTTTGAGTAGTTTTTATAGATAAAACCAAATTATTCAAACTAAAACAACTCATATTATTGAAGAGGTAGAGACAGTGAGAGAGTTTTATTGACCTTCAACAAGAAATGCATCTAGATAAATACTGACTCTAAGAAAAAATCCTTTAGGTAATTTTGGGCTACTTAAAATTCCTGAGTTTTATGAAGTGTCTCAGCCTAGAGACACTGGCGCTAGCCAAACATGCAGATAGATATTACAATTCTATTGTTAGTGAATGCAATGAAAGGTGGGGGTTTTTTTGTTTTTTGTTTGTTTTTTGTTTGTTTTGTTTTTTTAAATCATTGCTGCATAGTATTTCTCTGCTTAGGAGCTTTATTTCAGGTACAAATTTTAAGAAACTTCATTGATTTTTGTGGATTTATTCTGGAGTTCTGTACATATTAAATGCATCCAGAATTTGTTTGTACTTTACAAATCCACTATGAAAAATTAAAGGTTCCTAAAACCTTACTGAATTGCATTTTTACAAAGTAAGCAATTAGGTTTGACTCAATCAGAGTAGGTGAAGATTGTTATATAGTGCTTATTTTGTCTGACACAGAGAGGTATAGCAGTTCTGTGGCACACAACCGTATTTATCTCTCTGTTTAGGAAATACAGACAAGTTCATCCCCAAAATGGTGTGGCACAAGTCCCTTCTTCTGCACAACAAGTGCTTTATCAAAAACATTCCGAAAAGGGTGACCGAATGGGATATCATCCAAAGTAGCAGATATCCTGTCTTACACTTCATATTTCCATTACTAACATATGTTAATGGTACAAGTGTATTAATTGTTCTCTGGGGGATGCAGGGTGCCAGCAAGCTGTAACAGTGATAATTGTGATATCTGAGCTACCTGGGACATACACTGACAACACATGTATGTATGGGATTGTGAATACTGTGCTTTGGTATTCAGGTTAATAGCTGAATCACTTTATTTAATAATGTCTCTGAAGGGACCTCTTGTTCATTACTGGATATGGTTCTTCTCTGTATTAAGTGTTGCTTATTTTCATGACTGATTGTAACAAAATGTGTGTGTTGACCCTGGCTAGACACCAGGTACCCAGCACAGCTGCTCTACCACTTCCTTCCTCAACAGGACAGGAGAGAGAACATATAATGAAAGGCTCATGGGTCAAGATAACAACAGGGAGAGATCACTCACCAACCATCATGGGCAAAACAGACCCAAGTTGGGAAATTAGTCTAATTTATTACCAGTCAAATTGGAGTCGGATGATGAGAAATAAACCCAAATCTGAAAACATGTTTCTCCCACCCTTCACTTTGTCCTGGACTCAATTTCACTCTAAATTTCTCTACCAACTGCCCCTCCACCCCCCGCCCCAGCAATGCAGGGTGACTGGAAATGGTGATTGCAGTCAGTTCATCACATATTGTCTCTGCCGCCTCTTTCTCCTCAGGGGGAAGATTTCTCACACTTTTCCACTGCTCCAGCATTGGGTCCCACTCACAGGAGACAGTCCTCTGTGAACTTCTCCAATGTGGGTCCTTCTCATGGGCTGCAGTTCTTCACAAACTGCTCCGGCATGGGTCCTTTCCATGGAGTGCAGTCCTTCAGGAACAGACTGCTCCAGTGTGGGTCCCTCACAGGGTCCCAGATCCTGCCAGCAAACCTGCTCCAGTGTGGACTTCCCATGTGGTCATGGCCTCCTTCAGGAATATCCACCCGTTCCGGCATGGGGTCCTCCATAGCCTGCAGGTGGATATTTGCTCCACCATGGACCTCCATGGGCTGCAGGGAGACAGCCTGCCTCACCATGGTTTTCACCATGGACTGCAGCGGAATCTCTCCTCTGGTGCCTGGAGCATCTCTTCCTCTTCCTTCTTCATTGACCTTGTTGTCTGCAGAGTTGTTTCTCATGTATTCTTACTCCTCTCTCTGGCTGCAGTTGCCATTGTGCAGGTGTTTTTTTTCCATACTAACTATGTTATCATAGAGGTGCTACAACCATTGCTGATAGGCTCAGCCTTGGCCAGCAGTGGGTCCGCCTTGGAGCCAGCTGGCATTGGTTCTATCAGACACTGGGGAGGTTCTAACAGTTTCTTACAGAAGTCAGCCTGTAACCCCCGTACTATCAAAACCTTACCACACAAACCCAATACACTAAACAATCCGCATCTGGCTAACTTATGCCAATACCATCAGCTACCACTTGCATTGCACAGTCATACAGCTCTCATGAATTTGGACCAATCTTTGCACTCACATGCAATCTTCTGTGCCATGGATCAACCAGAGTGTCAGATGAGGGACTTATATAGCAGCCCTAAACCTATTGGTCCTTTCCTATGCAGAACCCTTGCTGACTCATTGACTGGTGTATATGCTTGAATTGTTTCAATATTTATGGTCTGATATGCAGTCCTGCTTTTAAATGGATTTTTGTTATCTTTTTCTTCTCTCATTCTAAAAAAACCCAGTCAAAATATGTGCTATTATTTTTTCTTGACTGTCTGTTTAACATGGCCTTTAGTTTTCCCCAAGCAAATGAAGAGTGAAGAGAAGGCTAATATCTCATTATTTAATAGCCCTGTTGATGAGTAAGGTGTAATAATTAAAAAACATCAAATCCAAGTAGAAGTGGATTGGGACCATGTATATAGAATCATAGAATGGTTTGGGTTCAAAGCGATCTTAAAGATCACCTTGTTCCAACCCTTCTGCCATGGGCAGGGACACTTCCTGCTAGAATGGGTTACTAAAATGCCTGTATTATGGAAGAAGATATTTGATAGACTGGTGCTAAGGATTTCACTTTATGCAAAAATAAATTTCCTTTTGAGTGTGCTTTGGAATCTTACACCTCATTAGGACAGCAAGGATAATGTGGATTTGTAAGGTTTGGCTACACGATCACTCTGTTCCACATCCACAGTTTCGACATTGACACTGGTTGTATCTATGATACAAACCCCAACTCACAGGTAATTGCTATTGGTATCCCTTGGGGATTAATGGTGATGCAAATACTGCTTAAGACCTTTATTAACAATCTACTGATGGGATGGAGAGCACACTCAGCCATTTCTGAGATGATGTGAAATTGGTTGGGGGAGTGGTTGATACTCTGATGGGAAGAGCTGCTGTTCAGAGGTACCTCAGCAGGCTGGAGGAGTGGTCTAATGGAAACCTCATCCAGTTCATCAAAGGTGAATGCAAAGACCTGCACCACATGTAGCAGTACAGGCTGCACTGACAGACTAATAAAAGGTGAGGTCCTGCTGGACAATAAATTGGACGTGAATCAGACCTGTGCCCTTGCACTGAAAGAGGCCAACCATATTATGGGCTGTATTAAAAAATTATAATTCCCCTTTATTCAGCACGTGTGAGAGTCCACATCTGAAATATTTTATTCACTGTTGGGCTCACCAGCACAGACACTGACATATTAGAACAAGTTGTGAGGAGGTCACCAAGCTAGTCAGGGACTGGAACCTATGACATAAAAGTAGAGGCTGAGAGACAATCTGTTCATCCTGGAGAAGGGGGGACCTCAGGATCAATCCTACTGTCATCTACCACTACCTAACAGAAGAGAATGTTATGCTTCAAAATTCTGCTGTGGGCAAAAGGGAGACTCTCCTTATATGTGGAGCAAAGAATTTGTTACTAGTATTATAGAAATCTTAACAGTCTAAAGAAAGATTTAGTATTACTCCAGATTTACCAGCTACGGGAGAAGAAATTAAAGAATACTATCTTACAGAAAAAAAGTTTATATTTCAGTAATATAAAACTATGGTAAACATTGTTACGCATAGACTTCCTAGTGTCTACCACTTTCCTTGATGTTTTTCTTGCCCTATTGCTTCCCCTTAGGCTTCTAACATTGACAGTTTCCATCTGGAGTTTGGAGAAGCTATGGGGAAAGATCAGCATCTGAAGTGCTATGTTGTAAAGATTGTGATGTTGATGCTGACACTTTCTTCTTCCTCACTTCAAGACCCATTAGGATTCCTTTTTATGTTTGCTAGGAAATTTTACAACTGGGCCTTTTTTCATTAGTTTGCATCTCCACATTACATGTGCATTTGCTATATATATTGCCTTCTATATTTGCTTTGTTCTCTTCGTTACTCTTAAAACCAGCTTTCTGCAGATCCAGGTCTGCATTTTTTTATGTCAACAGTAGTGATTTCAGAGTATTTAAGTTGTTTTGTGTTGTAGTCTTACAGGACTTTTTAAGTCAGCCAGGTATTTTGAATGTGGATGCTGATGCTTAACTTCAGATGTTGACATACAGAACTGTTTGGTGTTGTCTTAGCTGCCTAAGGAAATTCAGTAGCAGATCAGCATTTCTGAATATAAAATTGGGAAAATTTGGGGTTTGGAAAATGAAGCTATTAGAAGATTCTTTCACTTGTATATAGAATCTGAAGAGACTTGCTTTATGTCTCAGTCAGAAAAAGACATAATAAACTTGTAATTTAGGATCTGATTGTATTTGGTTTACGTGGCAAGGTTTTGGTGGCAGGTGGACTGCAATGGTGACTCCTGTGAGAAGTCAGCAGAAGCTGCCTCCATGTCCAATAGAGCTAATACCAGTCGGCTCTAAGACATACCTGCCACTGACCAAAGCTGAGCCCATCAACAATGGTGGTAGCACCTGTTATAGAAAAAAGTTAAATAATTATATTCTTCTCTCTGAGAAGTCTCGTTTAGCAGATAGAGAGAAATGCCAAACAGGATGGGCAGTGGGGGTTGGATGGCAGTGTTAGAAATCTGATAAATGCGATTAGAGCTTACAAGGAGATAAGAGTAAATTGAACTGAAGTACAGGATGGTAGGCAGAGGCCACAGAAACACCCCAGCAACAACTAGGAAAGATTGTGACAGGCTTTGTGCATATACGTGGGAATGACTCTCTAGAACTTTAATAATGAATTGGCAGAAAGTGTGTTTGTGGACCAGCCACCACTGACATCTGCAACTATTTTAAGGATCACACGGTATGGGGGCAAAGAAAAAGTCTGAAAGATCTTGTATTACTTGGAGGTCCTACACTTGTACAACATATTGATGATTTGTTACTTACCAGTAAGACATATGAAGATTGCTTGAAAGATACTATTTGTCTAAGTATTACTTTAGCAGATAAAGTTCACAGTGCATCTCTTTCTAAGCTTCAGCTGTGCCAGCAGGAAGTAAAATATTTTGGATTCATAGTAAAAGAAGAATAAAGAGTAGTATACCCAGAATGGGTCAAAGCTGTTGTAGCAATACTTCAACCAGTAACAAAGAAAAAAACTGCAAGGATTTTTAGGCACAGTAGAATACTGCAGACCCTGGATACTGGGACTAGTGGAGTTAAGTAAGCCATTGACACAAGCTACCAAGGCAGAGAAAGTGGAACCTATACACTGGGGTCCAGAGAGAGGAAAAGCTATAAAAGAAGCTTTAGCTTCTGCTCTGGCATTGGGATTGTGGATTACTCCAAGCTCTTTGAACCATTTGTGCATGAGAACAAAAGAATAACCAGTGGAGTTCTTACTCAAAAGCAAGGTCCACACTGCTGCCCTGTGGCTTAGTACTCAACTGAATCCTGTAACTGCAGGAAATCATTCCTGTGTTAAAGTGATAGCAGCAACAACAACTATCATAGAAAAAGGCAGACCATTAGTCCTGGGTCACCCAACAACTGTGTATATCCCTCACGAAGTAGAACTGATTCTTAAGCAATATGCTACACATGTCCACAAAGAGCACATCTTATGAATAACAAATTAAAAAGCTGATATTACTTTTAAAAAGTTCCAAGATGGGAATGTTTGAGATGGCATCAGCACAGTTGGCTTTGGTTATCCTGCAATAATTGGGGTTTAAGTGTTGCAAAGAAAAAATTGTCATCAAGGTTGGGGAAATATAATCTGAAAAATCACAGACAGATACATAAACTGGTGCTGTGTGTGCAGATGCCACCAACCACCCAGTGAAGAAGAGTTAGCCATGAGACTCAATGTTTTATTATTGGGTTAAGATTATTTTCTACATCTTCTTAAAATAGGAGTGGAGTGGATTACCCCAGGTCTGGTATTAACCCTTCTGTGTAAAGATGCTTTGTTTCTCTTTCTTTTAGACATTTGGTTGAAAACAGAGGGCTAGACATCACCGAAATGGGCTCAACCATGTGTCAACAACCCCATTCTGTGGGAGTTATTCTCAAAGCTGTAATATGCTTAGGAAGTCTATACAAGAGTATCAAAGAGTCCTCATACAAGACAAACTACAGATGGGCAGAAATGTCTGAAAAAATGAAAGAAAGACTGTTATAGAAAGAATTTGATTAACTGGATTCTTTTTGGAATAATCTCAACTAGTACTAGTAGCTTAGCACTAGTAGTTGAAGCCTTAGGCCACAAGAGCTGACTAAGAGTAAATTTTTTGATAAAATTCATGCTGCTAACACAGAACTAGCTGAATCTGGCAGATATGAGTGGACTGAAAAAGATAAGAAACAAGGAAACAATTCCAAGAAAATGAAGTAACTTTAGAAGAAGGCCAGCCCAGTGACAGTGAAAAACAGTAAGAAATCAAGAGACCACCAACCATAATTAACTGATCAGACTTGGGAATTGGGTGATCAGTGTTATGGGTATAATTGAGGAACACAATCTGGGGTAGGGATCTCCCTGTGGAGGCACCCAGTTCAAGCTGTAACCTGAGAAGTAATAAGAGGAATCGGAAACCTTCACTCGGATGTTGCATTAATCAGTGGGATCCTAGAGTAGGACCCTGCTACAGTAGCTGGCGTGCATAAATCCCATGATTGTCTCTGTGATAATGTATTTAAAAAGGGAAAAACTGCTGCACAACAGCAGCCAGAAGAGAGGAGTGAGAATATGTGAGAGAAACAACTCTGGAGACAGCAAGGTCAGTGTAAAAGGAGGGGGAGGAGTTGCTCCAGGTGCCAGAGAAGAGATTCCCCTGCAGCCCATGGTGAAGACCATGGTGAAATAGGTTGTCCCTCTGCAGCCCATGGAGGTCTACAGTGAAGCAGATGTCCACCCTGCAGTCCATGAAGGACCTCACATGGGAGCAGGTGGATGTGCCCTGGAAGAAGATGCAGCCTGTGGTCAGCTCATGCAGGAGCAGGTTTGCTGGCAGGATCTGGGACCCTGTGGGGGACCCACACTGGAGCAGTCTGTTTCTGAAGGACTGCACCACATGCAAGGGACCCACGCTGGAGCAGTTTGTGAAGAACTGCAGCCCATGAGAAGGACCCACATTGGAGAAGTTCACAGAGGACTGTCTCCTGTGAGTGGGACCCTATGCTGGAGCAGTGGAATAGTGTGAGAAGGAAGTTGCAGCAGAGAAAATGCATAATGAACTGACCACAACCCTCATTCACCATCCCTTTGCACTCCTTGGAGGGAGGAGGTAGAGGAGTCAGGAGTGAAACTGAGCCTGGGAATAAAGGATTGTTGGTGAGGGTGTTTTTAGATTTGTTCTTATTTCTCATTATGCTACTCTGTTCTATTGGCAGTAAATTGAATTATTTTCTCTGGGTTGAGTCTGTTTTGCCCATGACAGTAATTGTTGAGTAATCTCCCTGTCCTTACCTCAACCCACAATCATTTAATATTTTTTTCCCCCTCGCTCTGTCCTGTTGAGGAGGGGGAGTGATAGAGAGGCTTTGTTGGGCACCTGATGGTTAGGTAAGGTCAACCCAGCCACGCTGATTTAACTTGTGATAATGAAGTGATGGTTTTTGCTCATGTAATGTAACTAGTGATATTTCCAATTAACATCAGTTTTCAAAGAGGTAAGGCAGTTTCGCTCTACTAAAGGAAGTCTGCTGGTAGATAGTGAAATTCTAAAAAAAGGGTCTATAACAACTTGAATGAAACTTAACAAATGTGAAGAACTTTTCTGTTTGAGCTGAAGTCCTGACTCCTTGAGGATAAGTACAAAATGAGAATACAAATCACAGTGCCATCTGACTGCAATGTGGTCTTCTGGGATATCACAGGTTATCGTTACGTGCTGCTTCTTCATCAATAACAGATGAGCTACTATTTCTTCTTGCATGTCATTGCCCTTTCCTTAAAAACAAAAGGATGAAGTGGAGCGCTGGGGGGATGAAAAGGTGAGGGAGAGATCCATGAGTAGGAATAATTTGAACTACACTTAAATAAACCAAGTTGGTGAATTACCTAAGTCTAGTCTTTTGTGATATACGATGAGTAAAGAGAACAAATCAATTAGCTAGAAAATTAATTGACTAAGTTCATTGGCTAAAAAAAATTTAAATTCAAAACACATAATTCATAGTATCACTACATATAAAGAAAACCTGCTAATATTTATGGGTTAAGATTATTTTGTGCAACCCTCTGAGGAATAAATTGATTATGTTCTCTTTCTACAATGTATTACCATTACATAAGATTTCTTTATTCATACAGATATAACTGTATGTAACTGAACTTTGAGTGTACCAAGAAATCTGATTTCTTCCTTTTTTTGTACCTGCCACCTGTGTAACATCTATGAGGATAGAAAAAGGAATTTCTAGTCAGGTGTTTGGATGATTCACTTTTCACTGCTGATTGCTCAATCAGTTCCCAAGATGGGTTTTCTAGGGAAACAGCACACTTTTGATGGGACAGTAGGCTGAATATTCATAAGGTACTTGACCTGATGACTTAAGAAAAGGTAAATATATTGACAGATATTTCTGATATCCAACTCCACAGCTTTTTAACATGCCCACTGATCTAACTAACTAAAATGTCTGAAGAGCAATAAACATCAAAGTAAGATTTACTAATATCCACTTATGACAGAAAAAATTCTATTTAGAAACTGATGGCCTATTGTATTACTCATCAAAATAGTCACTGTCCCCTAAATTATGTACATTGGTGGAAAAGGAAGGAGATATTATTATACCGTTTTCTGTGGACTGTGCCTGTAGCTGCACTCTCCCATGTAATATAAAGGTCATTGTGAGGCCTACTTAATGTCATGTGTTAGCTCAAATAGTTCAAACTACTACGAGTATCACTGTAACCAAGACCCATCAAAGGTTCTTCAGCACCGATTTCTCACTGAAGTATGTAGTAAATTAGATGAGGTGAATGCCCTGCAATCAATAATGTTTATACACCCAAATCTCTTCAGGGATCTTGGTTCTTGTATCAGGTTTTCAATGACAACTAACAATAATTCTGTGATTTTATATTGTATGTGTATTCTTTCTTTTCTGCCACTTTTATTTTCATTTGATAGAGGTTAGAGGAACTAAAAATATAGACTATATTTTTTTCCAAAATTTGAGGTCATTTTGGTGTACACACTGTTATGATCATCTTCCCAAACTGATGTGGCTTCTTTGGCATCGACACTTTCTGTGTAGATCTATCTGAATTGAACAGATTTTTGAAAAAGATCAGTAGTGACTCACAATGATCCCCTTGTTTTTCCAAGTTCTTCTGTTCTCCAGGAAGCTTCTGGGTTTTCAGCTTTCTTCAAGTAAATATCTGAACAAATAAGGCACAAATACATGATAGAAGGTAAATATCCTCTGGAGTAACTCAGGTCAAAAGTTAAGCAATTTTTTTGTCACAGAAAATATTCTTTTGTATTTTAAATGATACTGTGCCCCCGGAAGCTGCTCCTGTCTTAGTGGTTAATAAAGTCAAGGTCTTAATACCATTTCAATGAATTCACTGGCAAGACTAACTTTGATTTCACTGGCATTTTAGCACAGAGATGACCTGAGCCAGGGCACAGATAAAGATCACACGCATTTTGGGTAGAAGTCCTCTCATTTAACACTGAAGATGTTTATATTTCAGCTACCCAGCCTGTACTGCCTTTGTAGAGGCATCATTAGAAATTGTTCATTTTAGCCATGAGATGAAGACCATGATTCCACATAAGTGTTTATATCTTTCTCTTGACTGTAAGAGAACCCTAGATGACTAGTTCAGGTGTAGAGATTAAAAGCTAGAATTACTTACCTACACATGTGCCTCTAGGGCTATTTGAGATGTTCTAGGGGAGATGTATGTGGTTTAGTGATACGAAATAGGACCCATGGGAGACCTCTGTCATTCTGGAACACTGGAAGGATGCTAACTAGGATGTCTAAAGTGTCATGAACATGTGGTATCTAAAGTGAGATCAGATGTTTATGTCGTATCTGAATTCTGCCTCTATTGTTTGTTCTCATCATTAACTTCATGCACTTGCCCATATGTAATCCAAGAGTTTCAGAAGGGCTTGGAAGACCTGATCCATGGTAATAGACCCATGTCCTCTGCAACTGCAGATTTAGATCATGTCAAAAGAACACGTCAGTCACCTGACACTCACTTCTGATCTTCATTGATTATGTGGAAGCCTCAACAGCTGGGTCATATGGGAACACATGTATGTAGATATCTAATTTTGGATGTGTACCATCTGTAACTGGGAGAAATCCCAGACCTGTATGGTTCTGTGGCTTTATTCAGTATGTTCATCTATGGATTCTATGTCTCAAAAACCATAGGGTGCCTGAAATGCAGTAGGTTGTGTATGCTTAGGCTACTGAGACCTGACCTCAGATTTAACCCTAGCGGACTGACCTAGGCTAATAATGGGCACTAAATGTGTAACCCTGCTGCCTGGACTTGCACCTAAAGTACAGGCACAGAGGGAAATAGTCCCCTCCAAGTTCTTTATTATCAGTAGGAAGAAGATGATGTCTTTGAAAAAAGGTTATTTGCACTTGTGTTTTCCCTGATTAAAAAAATACCCTTTTCACCCACGAAGAAACATTTTCCATGATACATCAGTGGATATAATTTATCATACTATTCAAATTTATCCTATGTGGGAGGTAAGACCATACGGAAAACAGCTGAAGCATATTTTAAAAGGCAAGGAAAGGGAACTATAAATCTTGAGGTATGCTGTGCTGGATGTTACACCAAATAGTCTGACATAAGTTTTTTTAGCCTCAGCAGAACAGTAGAGCTTTTAGAAAAAAAAAAAAAAAAAAAGGATGGGAATAGTTCAAGCTACTTTCTGGTGCTTGAATCTAAGAAAAATTTTGGTGCTTATTCTTTCCTAACAGTCTCCATCTCTTTGCGTGATCTATAACAATGACTGCTTCAGCAGAAATACTGAAGCAATAACCTTGGGTGATAGTTCTGTGGGTTGAAGTACTTGGCTTTCTGTTACCAAGCTGATGCTCGTGTTGTCACTGTCTCCAGGCTGTAGTCAGTTCCACTGGCAGGCAAACAAATAATCAAAATAATCCATAGTGGCCCATCTCAGCAACAGCTATAATCTTTAATTTGGTTTTGGATATCTAAATCTCTCTTCTAGTCATTTAAGTGATGATATAGTGCTATCATTGTCAGAGGAATTGTTGAATATCAGCATGTCATGATTTGAAATACAGGAGCCAGGGCAATGGCATCATGGGCCTTTGGATGAGGTATCAGATCTCTAAGCTGCTGATATTTAATGTGTTTTGCAGGATCAGGCTGTTACTGTAGATGGTCAGTGAGTTGTCATATGGTTAGACAGGATAATAATTTGCAGGTGAACAGAATATGGTTTGGCATGCCCAGACACCTGTAATGGGGATTGGTTTTGGATTGTGTGCAATCCTCTGAAAACTGAAAATCTGACTATTAAATGCATTTATGAAAGTGGTGTGTGACCAAACAAATATGTATTCATTTGTCTGATTTTAGGTATTCAGGCTTTGACAACAAATTAAACAGTGTCAAGGAACACTCCTGGGCCTGGAAGTTGATCATCCATACGGTTGAGTCACTGGAGTGGTCCCAGAATATCTTTTATGTGGGTCAAGCAGTATTTTCCCCAAACAATTCCCACCTCGACAGTTAGTGTGGATCAGGGACCATTCCTAGCAGGCAAGTTGAGCACAACCATGCTGGTTTTAGTGGCAAAAGTGGGCTATGCATATGCATCGAGGCAGCTCCATGTCAGCTGGCCAGTGGCAGGCATTTCCTGTAGTACAGACATTGCCACAGGTTGCAAACTCATGCCATCATTTTTCTGTGTTCTGGATATTCAACAAACATGTTTCATTTGCCTATCCACAGTGCATGTAACATGTCCCCATCAAATGTCAACTATTTAACAAATCAAGGTTCCCTGGCTTCTAGGAAAGGGAATCTGAATTTGGTTGCCTTACTGGGCATTTTCAGTATGAGATCATAGCCACCCTTTCATGTTTAAGACACCATGACACTGAAGCGAAAGGAGTGGCAGAAACTCTCATGTTTCAAGGCTGCATACAACAGCAATAGAAATACATTGCTCCACATCAGTCACTTGAACTGAATTGCTTAGCAGATGACAAGCTCAAATCTAAAAACATTTCTGCAGTGTATCTCTGTTTGTTCCCCTTCTGGGGTGCCTTACATAAAGATCTCAGATTTTTCTGAAGGGGGAAGGGGCAGGTTGATCAGCATTTCTGAAAAATTGGTCTTTTCCAAAGTACTTCGGGTTAGGAGAAGGGTGAGGCAAGAGAAATAAGAAGTTAGTTTTAAAAAAGCCATGAAGTCCTATTAGGTGGTTAGAAAAAATCGATACATAGGTGTTATAGAGCTTTCATGATAGTTGGTGTTTCTGGTGGTTTGTGATATAATAAGGATAAAAAAATCTGTGTGTTTTAAGGACAATATAGAAAAGGAAAAATACATGATGAAACCCAGAGGACAGGATGAAATCAGGATATAAAAGCAGCATCAATATCATAGTCTGCTGTCTTAAAATATTCTTTAATACAGCTTCTATTTAAAATAAGCTTCAAAGGCTTTTTCTTTATAAATAGCTTTTCCAAATTTCTTTCTAAATCATCCCGTTGCATTTTTGGATGCTGTTCAGAGGTAGGAACAAGTAGAACACACATCAGCTTTATCTTAATCCCTAACCTTACATATGACAGTGAAGAGCAATCCTCTCTGATGTTCTGTATCATATATTTAATTTCTAAGAACTTTAAATCTCCTGGAAGTGACAAAAGTAACCGACACATCTATAAAATAGGACATCAATCAGATTCCCCCTGCTTTTGAATCACAGTAATAAAGGGAATATTTTCAAATAGGGAACTGTCTCTTTTATTTATAGATATTCAGCTGGAAATAATGGAACAGTAAAATATTTCCTCCATATCTTTTTCACTGTACGAAAACAGGGTTACAGATCAATTGATTTACCATCACAATCGATTAGGTGACTCTCCTGCTATCTCTATTGTGACAGTAGGCAGGCGCTTATATAGATCTTTCATTAGAGGAGTCACTGAAAAGCAAAGGTTCATTGCATGCCTAAATGGTTTGTAGCTGACTCATTAGGCCATTAACTAACCATTAATATTGTTTAACCTCAAACCTTACAGACAAAATAAATTATAGTCACGTTATCCAAATAAAATAACCTTAACCTTCTTAACAAGTATATAATTATGTGAATTTATTACCATCTGATCCCATTGAACTGAGGGGTTCATTTTCAGAGCTATGAAGGGGGAGATGAGAATGCATCACCTTCAAGATAAGTGCTACTGGGAGACAGGTGCTTCGGTCACTGATATGTTCTGTAAGGCATGAACCCACAGGATCTGGACTTGTCTGGTTAATGACCAAACAAAATTATCTTACACACAAAATGCTTCCCCCTCACGCAGTACCAAATCTCTTCTTATTTGTTTTTAAATGTTTCTGTATTTCAGAAATTAGTTGCATGTATAAAATGGCCTTTTCCATCTCACTATGGTACCAGGGCTTCACGTAGACAAACTGAAAAAAATAACACTAAGCAGTAATTGAATGAGGACACATTGGGAATTTTCTCTTATTGCAGTCTTTTCAAACTTGCAAATTCTGCATGTGATGCAATGATCTCCTGAAATTGTATTGAAGAAAGAGTATAAAAACCCATGGCATATGTTCTAAGAAATAAAATAAACTTATGTTACTGTGCTTCCCTTGGAACGATGCCAGATGAATCTTGGTTATTATCAATAATATAAACAAAATATGTTACAAGCTTTATACAAAGCTTAAAACAAGCAAAAAACGTGCATTGCTGATATCCCAGCAGGTCAGCCATAATGAATACACCAGTTCTCACACATAATTTTTTATAAGATAACTTGCCTGAAAGTGAAGCAGTCAATAGACTCATTTGCAGGCACATTTCTCTCCAGGAAAAACAGGCATAATACAATCTCAACTGTTTCTTTTGGGTGCACAAAAAAGTGGATGCTGAGAGAGGAAAAAGACAATAATAGCACATAAATTCAGTGACAGATGTGCAAGAAGGATTGAAAATGGAGTAGTACTGGCAATTAGAGCTGAAAATAAAGTCTGGTGTCTTACAGAAGAGCAATCAGAAAATTACAAAGACTGTAATACAATGGATACCTTAGTAAATGAAAATTGTTGTTACTAATAAAAATGACAAATGAAAAAAAAACCCCACTTAGTGGGGTTTACTGCAGTAAACATGCAGTTTGCTGTACTAAAAAACAGCCACACCAAATATAAGAATAATTTTATATTTCTATATAAATAAGGCTTTAACATTTCATTGACCATATTAGTTTAGCTGAAGGGTAAAATATTTATCTCAAACACAGGTTAAGGAATGATTATGATTGAATGTTTATCATGGGAGTTAATTAATTCTGTAAAAACTATGGTAGTTTATTTAAAAAAGTCTAGTTACTGTACCTCAAAAATCCAGTTAATAGTATTAGTTGATGAAGGCTAATAGCATTTCTGCTCGCCATCCTTGCAATAGGGTGGTCTGGGAAACTAGAGATTTTGCAGCAATATGCATGTTAGAGAATGGGAGCTAATGCCCAGGGCCAGACCTTTCAAATGCATTTTAATTATTTTCAGTGCACTGTCAGAACTTTGATACACGCTTGTGGAATCATGCAAATACCTCTGCAGAATATATGTCCTACACCCTAAGGCACTGAGGGGATTGAAATACACTTCGGTGAAGTTAAGTGTCGTAATACAGTAAGGTAATAAGAACAGACCACCATATTACACAATTAGAAATCTGTTTCTAAATCTGGTGGTTAGTATGGCTATGTTTTTTAATTATAAAGGAGAAAATATTCTGATTTTTCACAGTGTTATTTGTGGGACAATGAAAAATACAACGCATCTTAGAATTGCTAAACCAAATTAATTCAGTTTCATATTTACTTGTCGACCTCTAGAGCACTTCCATTCAGTGTTATGGGATGTCTGCAAAAGATTTATTCAGTTCCATGTCCATATTTGAGGTGAGAACACATTAATCCAGTGACCTAAATATAGAAAGAAATAGTAATTACTTGATTTGAATCTGTGAGTTCTGCTTCTAAACCCAGTAGTTTCTTAGTCATGGTGCTCTGATAGAACAACAGCACAGAAAAATATTTAAGGTTGTGCATAAAAAAGTGAGTAGGAACAGTCAATTCAGCAATGGCAGAGTTAGTTGTCTACTTGGCATGCATAGGAACTAGTATTAAGAGATTACCTGGAAGGATTTGCATGGAGTCTACCAGGATTTCCATTGGTAGATATAAAGCAGTCTTGGACAGATACCTTTCCAAAGAACAGTGTCTACATATCTACTCTGAGCTAAGCGTGTTTCTGATGCAGCTGATATGCATAAACACAGGCACTTAGTGTCAGTTGAAACATTATAGGGTGTCCGAGACAGCCACACAGGATGACTAATATCATATGGGTACTATAGGAGCTTGTCAGAAGTAGCTTGAGGCCAAGTGGATGCTTCAGTCAGAAGCAGCTTGAGGCCAAGTGGATGCTTCACAGAACCCAAAATGATGGTGCTAAAATGCTACCCCAGTTGTCAAGCAACACCAAGCATCAGGTTTTGGAAGTACTGTGACTGATTTAAAGTTAGGTAATTTTTTAAGGTTTGGCTTTCTTTCATAAATTTAGGAGTAGGAATCAACTTCTGATTCAGACACTCAAATTTAGATGTCTGAACATGTAGGTGCCAACATGTGAGCTAAATTCCTAGCTCCCGTCATAGTCAGCCGAGATCTAGTCAGTAACATGACATGAGCCTTTAGGGTCTTTCAGCTGACCTGTCACTGGTTCACTTCAGTTGGTTAGAAATATGAGTCTAATATCAGTGAGATAGCCTAAAATATCCCAGCAAGAGCCACTGCTGTCTTGGACATCCCAGAACATCCCAGATGTCACAAGGGACCTATGTTTAAGCTTTTCAATCCCACTACAGCATTCCACTGACTGTCATAGGAACTTAGACACTGAACCCATACATAAATGAGGAGATTGAGACATTTAAATGTGGGTGTCTGAATCTGTAGCTGAATCCCACCCCAGCTGATTTAAAATGAGAAGCCTGATATAAATTTTCAGGTGAGTCGAATTGCCCTTGTCAGGTGCCTGCTTCTCTGTACAGGCAGGGTGAGGACCTTAGTTACCTCAACAAACACTGGACTCCAAACTATTAAGTACCTGACATGAGGCCAGGTGAATGCAGTTTGGAAATTTTACACCCAAGAAAATATTATTTAGAGTAATGTATCTTCTTATAATGGTGTTTAAGGTACTACTTAAAATCAGTAACATATGATAAGATGGAATTTGAATGAGGTATAAGTTAGTTACCAATTGATTTCCCTTTGATTCTTGGCTATTTTTTGAAAATATCAGTGATACGCTTGAGAAGCTTGTGGGAACTCCTGCTGTCTGCCACCTTACTGAACAGAGAATGGGGATCATTTCCTCGTTTTCATATGTTGCTAAGTCATCCCAAATACAGATGTGGTTTATCACTGGGTTCCTAAATTATTTCTAATTAGCAAATATTTCACTTCTGACTTTAACTGTCATGTATTTCTCAAATAATTTCTAGCGTGAGAATGTGTTCAAAAGTTTTCATCTCTCCCATTCCTTTCCAAAGTGTACCAGATGAATGCAGTGCTGTGCCACAAAGGCTGTCTGTGCACACAACATCACTCATGGAGACACCTGCCTCAGCATTATGCAGGACGGCTCCAATGTTTGTAAACAGCAAAGTATCATCACTCTCAGTGTATTTCTTCCTGGTTTTTTATACACTTCTCCTTTTTTGAAAATATGGCAAAGTATGTTCAACTAAACACTGATAAAATGTTAGCTCTCTGCTTTATCCTGGATGCAAAAGCACACATATACGATAAGAGAAAGTTGGGGAAATACGATCACATCACTTCAAAACTTTGAATAAATGTATGTATATAAGAAAGTATATAACTACATATAAGAAAGCTCATACGACTATTGCCCTTGAGATTGCCTGCATAAGGAATTTCCCTGAAAATGTGAAAATGTACTAGCATTTTTTTGAGAAACCTGTTTCCATATTTTTCAACAGTCTACTTTTTTTGCAGCATTATTATGTTCCTTTTCCAAACAGAAATGCCTTCAGGCATTTTATCTTACACTTGGCTCTGCATTTAATATGCCAAATAAGGCAAAGATTAGTCCATAGATGTTTAGTTAATGGATCTGCAAATCAAATACATATGACAAAAACAGAACCCAAAGGAAACTAGAAATTAATATCCACTTCACCTTATCTCTCATGAAAGGTGATATGTTCTGAGAAATGATAATTAAATAAGACTCATCTAGACTTTGACACACAACTTTTTGAATTTTAAAATAAATCCTTGAGGAAAACCGATGATAGGTTTGTCCAACTGATTATAGTTTTCAAAGAAGCTGTCACACAAGATTTCACTTCATTTTCATTTTGTGTAATCAAATCCAGGTAATTTTGACTCAATGTTATCTAGACCATATAAACACAGAATGTCAATCACCTAGTGCACATATCGCATATATCCAGATCTCGTAATCTTCTTTGAAAAACTTCCCCTAACTCTTTTCTGGGGGGAAAATGTAATGCTAATATTTAATGCCAGTTTTTGTACCTAGGTTCTGGCTTAATTAGCTTTGTGGAATTGAACTGGTAACCTAATATTTAAGGATTATTACAATGTCATTTTGATCTTTTGTTTTCCTCAGCAAGGTGACTGCAGATGGAAATGAAATAACTTGACTGTGATCTCCAAATCTACTTCTAAAACTATGCCTTGGTTGAAGACTCAGGATAGATGGAAGCTTAAAATATATGATAATCTATTTAGCCTTAAAGGTCAACAATGTCTGCATATCTGTGGAGGTTCAGGAAAATAAGTTACATGTTCTAACGTTTTATATTTTGAAAATAAACATCCAAACTAGAAATGGGTTATTTGTCACAATTTCTCACTGATGTGTTTGCTTGTGTTACTTGCTCTACCATACTCTTAAGAAATGTGCTGGTTTTCCAAGTATGTAAGAAAATTAGAGGAGATTATAAAAATGGAAAATGAAAGGCAAATGCACAGGGATTTTTGTAATAGCTTCATTTTTTAAAAAAATTACCAAATGTAATAGTTCAATTGAACAAAAATTATATTGTTAAACATAAAACTGTATGTAAAATACAGCCTATACTTATTTATTCTCCCCTAGAATGGGAGAAAATATTTTTTGAGAATTCTTCCTCAGCTCCAACAGAAGAATGTCATGTTTATTATATTGATTTCAGACTGTCTCTCCTTATCTTCAATATTGCTCAGAATCCACTGCTCTATTAGCTGCTCCTTTCATTTTATTGCATCCTACTTGCTTTAGTAATCCATAAACACTTATCTTAAGGTATATAATCACTCACTTCATTCACCATGACATTTGCCCTTCCTATGCATTTAAGTATGCCAGCACTTCATCAGGTGTCTTCCTGAATCTCTGGTTCTTCTCTCTAGGCAATGAGCAACAAATCATGTCCTGTGTATTATGAAATACAAGGATTGCAACATAAGATGCAATGTGACCAGAAGAGTTTTCTAATATAGCTCTTTCTACAAAAATATCTACCAAGACATTTACTTTATTATCAATGAAAATTGAAGAATACTCAGCTATGATATTTTACTGAGCTGTTGAGTTTCTTGTGGCACATTACCCTAAACTTGCTCTGCCTTTCACTGAATTGATTCCTTAAAGAGGTTCTGTTGTAGTACAGATTATTTGTCATGCTAGGATATTTATACCTTCTTCAAATAAACTTGCACCATCTGTGTCCTCTCACTTTTTATATTGGCATTTAGACATTTCAGAAGTTACACTGAAAAATTCATTCTTATAATTTTTTATTAATAAAGCCCTGGAATACAATACTGCAATTAAATTTGTTTCAAAATGTAGGGGGGTTTTGTAGTGCTTTAAACACTGGAGACTTTCTTCCACTTGCCACGAGTAAATTGCCTTCCTGATGTAACACCTGAAAGCCGAAAGCCAATAATAAAAAGCACAGATCTTTTCCAGAGGCCCAGGAATTCGGGACATTCACAAGAAAGTGCATTTAGACATGTACATATAAGAAATTGCTACACTAGGCACCTATCTCAGTCATTTGTAGTGAGTGCTTCAGTTGCCCAGCAAAACTCTAGTTAAAAAAAGGAAATTGCTCCCATTTCTGTGCTGAGGGCAGAGCTTTCCAGAGCCAGACAAAGGCAATCCAGGAGGCTGAGAACACATGCTCAAGGATACAGGTTGCTGCACAACCTCCGTCAAGAGTTTGTTACCAACAGATGGACTTTTCTGAGTAGAATTACAGTCTTTTTAATTTATATCTTAAATACAGCCTGTATGGAAAGCCTGATACAATCTGTTAGGTGTTTGAAATGAATAATGTACAATACAGGTTAAAAATAACATTGGTGACTGATACTGCTGTCTTTCGGTGCTAAAACATAGACACTCACTTACTGACAATGCATGAAAATCAGTGTCAAATGGGATGTTTCCATTCTCATTTCTCCCACGCACCCTTTTTGGTTATTAACTCCTCTTGTCTGGTAGCTGGAGCATGACACTGTTGACCCCGTGCCACTCAACTCATGTAGAGCCCATGAATGTTACAGGGCTCTTCAGTTTGTCCCTTCTGCTTTCATCCACACTTTGTACAAGAACTTTCCTTCCAGACACACAGTTTTGATTTCGGCTGTGCAGACATGTCATTAACTTGTCAGAAACAAACACCTTGAGTTTTTGGACATCTTCTAGGTGGTCCTGTCTATTTTATTGCAATGGTACAAAATACATAAAAGGGAACGAACATTTCATGTGTCTGTTTAGGAATGTTCTGTAAATATACACCTGACTGTTTTTAAAAGCCAAAGAAATACTTTCTCAAAACCAAACCAAAATCCCCTGAAGAAAATTCACCTACATTTGGGCATTTTGGATAAAGATTTAAAAATTCCACTTATTTTGCTGTAAAAATAAATTAGTGTTTGACCATATTTAGTCAATCGAAAGTCTGAGGTTCTAAACAGATTGTTCTCAACTTACAGATATGGATTAACTGAGTATATTATCTTCTTGACTGATACTATTCCTGTTTTAGAGATGCAATCACTCAGGTACATACACATGAATTTTTATTGATAATTTTATTCTTTAACATGAGTAACCACTTGTGTTCATAAACTTCATAAACCTCACTTCAAAAAGGAAATGTTAACTATTTTGTTTTTGCTGTTCTGTGTAATGATTTATGAACTTAAATTTACCACCATGTATTGTTACCATGTACAATATATTGTGTAATTTTCACACGTACTGATTTCTTCTTGATTCATCACATGTGGTCAATGTTTACATAGGAGTTCATCCAGTTAACAGGAAGACAGCTGGTAGACATACCTATTTCCAGTCCCTGAGACCTGATACAGAGATTACAGACAATGAGGTAACGGAATCCAATTTCAATGGCAAGTAAAAAAGCTTCAATGGCGTTTAAAGCTTCTTATGGTCAAAATTTGGACTCCTAGGACTGGGTTCAGTTGTCCACCCCACACAAATGTGTGCCTAGTGCCATTTCATATACTTTCAGATACACTATCAGATATAAAGGTAAAAGAATCAAGTTAAAAGACTCAAATTCCTAACATTGTATGGATTAATTTCACCTCAGAGGACAGTGCCTTTAAGCCTCCAGTCTGATTAGCAATTTATATGGTCCCACTAATTATGGAAAAGGTAGAGGGTACAAATACTAGCACATTTATGAATCAAAATGGTGAGTTTAGGTAGCACACTCTTATTATAAAAATACAAATTCACAGATGATTCAGTTGCCTAAATGTGTGCAGATAGTGCTATTTTTTTTCCCTTTTCTGTTTCACTGTGTTACAATTTTATTTAGGCTGTTAAGGAAAGAGAAGTTGCAGGGAGTGGATTCTTCTCACTTTGTTCTAGGATGACGGTAACTCATGGTCATTCTGAACCCTACATGGAAGAATGCAACAAATTTCTGCTTCCATTTCTGAGGAGTCTCTGTGTCCTACTGCTGCTTGTTCATTTTTCCATGCAAAACTGTTGTGCTTAACATGAACAATTCACTA
Source organism: Aegotheles bennettii (assembly GCA_013398125.1). Taxonomy (NCBI): domain Eukaryota; kingdom Metazoa; phylum Chordata; class Aves; order Caprimulgiformes; family Aegothelidae; genus Aegotheles; species Aegotheles bennettii. The sequence goes on from VZRW01008557.1 coordinate 58,738, forward strand.
TTTGTTGTTGCAAATCCTTAAATCCTGGAAGAAGAAATTTATTTATTCAAATACCACAAAATGAACTCGACCTCTTCTATCTGAATATTTCTTTATATGTGCAGCTATATGCATCGGTGGAAATATATACTGAGAAAGCACAAGATGAAGTTTCATGGTTTGGGTACTCATGGTGAATGTGGGATTAAGACAGTAGTGTAAACAAATCACAGTTGTACAAAGGGCAAAAGTGATTTGAACCAAATTTTCCATGCAATTTCTCTTTGTGCAGTTTGGAAAACTCCCTTGATGGAACTAGTGTCAAACCTGGTACACTGCAGTTTTAATTTCAAAAAATGCCAGCAAGTTTTGATGGGAAAAAAATAGTTTAACAATGACTCATTGAAAGGTTTCACGTGTAGTGCACCTAGGAATAAAATGCTCACACTTCTTTTAACCTTGCTTGAAATGATCCACTTCTAATTAGAAAGGCTACAGGTTCATAAAGAGGAGAAAGATGTTCCATTAGTATACAAGATACTTACAGGTTAGTCTCTATTTGATTTGAATTCCTTCCTCTGTATTAAATAACAAAAAATTCCAAACCTTTTGAATTTAATTCACTGCGCTTACACACTTTTTCATCCTTACTAAGTACTGCTTGGTGTCATAACAGTCATTACCATGTATTGACATGATACATCTTGTCAAAGATCTACTTACGAACTCCATACTATGAGCTGACATTATACATTTGAATAACCGCAAAAGAAGGTTTGATATGATGTAGCACTTCAAACGAAAGGCTCAATATTATGCTTTGACATAGTACATGGTAGCAGCTGTGAAGGAAAGAAGCCATTAGGATGGATCATGTCAATGTCTAGCATGAAGCCATTAACACTAAGATTTTTGACATGATCTATCTTAATAATTCAATATCTATACTGAAATAATACATTTTATCATGATAGAGAACCATATGTTAACAGCTCAAGGACTTCTACTGCAATGTATACTGTATTGCTTTGAATACATAAAGAGGAGCACATCGCACATGTGTGAACTCAGTTTGCTTTGCCTTGTAGAGAAAAGAGGACAGAGACCTTGCACTCCTCCCTGCTGTGTTTTCCTTCTTCCCAAAATTGTGTACTCCTTCCTGAGGGAGTGTTCTGGGCAGAGCACTCCAAGAGTAATCCACTCTCCCAAGAAGAATTGTAATTAGAACTCCCACAATAGTTAAGCAGCTGGTGTTCTCTGACTGCTGCTTCGTCAACTGTTCGTATTTGCTTCATTGTTCCCTAGTGCTCCCTTCCAGCTGATGACTTCTTCCACCTGTTGTCTCTCATTTTACACTTTGAATATGAGCTTTGCACAAGTTATATTTATACAAGGCATTCTGTGATAGCTCACAGGCAATCTCATAATACAAACTCCCTCTAGAAATGATGATTATTATAATAATAATGATAACACTGCAAGATGAAATTTATTTAAATAGACTGTTTTATTTCAGGTAGCTTGCTGTAAGAGGCAGCTGAGTTCGTGTTGCAGCCCAAAGACAAACATGAAGCTTGAAGAAAGCCCATTCTGCTCATGGCTATGAATCTGGAAGACAATAATGAAGTGGGAGGCAATGTTAAAATGTTGGCTGAAAAAGATTTAGAGTAGCAAGCAATGAAACGGTCTCTGCTTGATTTCTTCTGTGCTCTGCAAAACAGGATTTTTTTTATTCTTAGAGAAATATATTGAAGAAAACTGATTCCATTATCGGTTTATCTTCCCTTCTGGAATAAGGACATAATACTGAATTCTGGTTGGTCAAAAGGGGGACAACACAAAATACTGTCTTCAAAATAAAATGTGCAGATATTATTCCCACACATAGACACGTGCTAGCTCCATAACCAGCTGTTGTAAATAGCTGATCTTAGTGCCAGAACATGAGCTAAAAATTGATGTTGTTAAGATCAACAGAAATAATAAATGTTTATCCATTTCTCTTATAATAAAGAACGATATGTTGCTTTGTCCATTATGAAGCAATGCTATAAAATTTAACAAAATAGCAGCTTTTTGAAATGCTTTGTCTCTGTTCTGGTGCTAGATGTTTGGTAGATGTAGTTAATAGCTCTGCTATGGAATTCAACAGAATGTTATGGAAAAGAATTTTACAGATTTTCAAAGTATTTTTTAATAAGATTATGCTTAATTTCGTCTAATCCAGGATAATTGCTGCAGAATCTTTCTCTAAAAAGTGTTGTTTTAAAAATATTTTTTCTAAATAATATTTAAAATTCAAATACTGACAAAATAGAACTAAATCTCATCTGCACAGTAAGATTAATATTGCTATTAAAAAAAATAAATTAGCAAAGCAATAGTACCTAAAAGAAAAGGCCTCCACAATTTTCTTTTTGTGCCTAGAAATTACTGTAGCATCGTATTATTGCAGAGACCCAACAGTTCTAAGTAGGGATGCTTATTAGTAGCAGTTGTTACTAACATTCAAAAGCCATGTTAAAAATAACTACAAAATTTTAATAAAATAATACCAGATGCTTCTTTTGTGGTCTGTGACAAACAGCAGGTACTTAAAAGTAGACTAGCTGTGACTAGTTCTATATCTAATTGTTACATATCCATAATAACTGAAATTAATTTCATCTGTAATGTTTTGTTGTCTCAAAGGCAGTTGAATGATGAAACGAACTGCTCAGAGGGGTTTTCCAGTGACCTCATCAGATCCTAAAAAGCCAGCAGTGATCTGTGAGCTCAGGATGGAACAGATGATCATCCTTAATGATGCAAAACTGATTCTAATTTAATAGCAGAACCATTTTGTTTGAGTTTCTTTCAAAATATACTCTGTCAATCAGAAATTATCAGTCACTGAAACCACTCGGTTTCAGAGGAAATATCACAAGGTTTTCTGTTAGACTTATTTATCCTTCTCTATTTAATGAGCAAGCCTGATGTTATATGTCAGTGGCCAAAAGATTTGCTTAAAATTTGGAGGCCCCTGCTTTAGTAAAGGCAAAATCAAATGTTAAAGCTATTTCTACACCTTTTCTGCAATTGTCATAATTGCAAGGCTGATTGCTTTATAGACATCATCTGTCTTACTCATTTTTTTTCCTCAGAGTTGTCTAAAAGTCTGTTTTTCTTTTCATGGGAAGGGAAAACAAATGGTGAAGCATGGAAAATTCTTGTTTGAGAGCCAGTCCTACTTAACAGACTATTGAGCCTATTTGCTGTTCATCTCCAGTACCTTCCACAGAGGAATCTGAGAATTAACATGGTGGTTTTCTCCAGGTAAAGCTCTTAATTATCCTTTCTAAGCTCATGATATGCTTTCCCACCTGTGGGGAAAAAGCTTTACTGAAAAGGATGTTTCTTTGGCCTGATGTTAATAAATTCTTTGTAGCTTTACTTCTGTTTAACTTGCAGGAGTCAATATAGCACCATGTGTTAAAAGATCATGTTGGCGCTCCAAAATCTGTGGTGGGCACGTCCTTATTTAAGTCATACTCAGTTTGATCATTTTAACTGCAGGAGCTGTCTGTCAAAGGGTAGATTTCAGTTGCACCCCACTGCTACTTTATTGTGTTTGAACTTTATGAGGCTCTTTATTGGTGACTAAATAGTAGTATTTTAAATTCAGGCAATATGTGAATTATATCCTACTAAGGCTTTAAACTCTTGTTTTTTAAAAAAACACTATCTCAGCAAATGAAATCAGACTAAATGCACTATGTCTACCCAGGTGCACCCAGGAATGCCTCTGAATATCATATATACATACCAGAAGTCTCTCAGGACATGGTAGTCCTTTCCCATGCTTTCTTTCCCATAGTCAGAAAAGCCAGTAGGTCTTCTGGATAGGGGTCAGTGCATCTTCAAGAGTCCTCAGGGAGTGGGGATATTTAAACTTAGGTTACTTAGGACGTAGTACTAAGGTAAGTCCAATGAGAAAATCTGAGGACCGCATATCTGATCATTCACCAATCTTGTTTTTTAGCTTCCTCCCTTTAGACCTATCTCCAAGCCAAATCTGCTTGAATGGGGACTGTCCCTAAGCAGAGGAGATGCAAACTAGTAGATGTCATTTGGCCTTGGTGTGCAGCTACACATTTCTTTTCCTTAACAGCACAGACATAGCTGAAGTTTTTTGACAGTAGTAGCTAAGCTGGTTTTTTTTTTTCCTTCTGTAATTTCCTCACAAATTTTCACTACAGTAATATTTTTCTGTGATTTTATTTTTTTTTTTTTGCAATTTTGCCATAATCTTTTTCTTTTTCAGGATGCAAAAATATCACTAAACAAACATTTTTCCTTATCTGCCCAAATCTAAGCTCAAGTGCTCATTTTTAGGCTAGGATGATTGCTCAAATAGAACATTGCAGCTATAGAACTTCAACATTAAAAGTTCAAATCATAGATATGCAAGTAAAAAAAATGAACTTTTGAAATTAATTCCAATAACAAAATGCTGATGTCTCATTCAGTGTATATCAATTCCATTTGTGATGGATACAACAAAAACCCTGAAAGAAAACCAGTTACAAATGAAAAATCTGATTTATGAGTCAATAAGAACTTACAGAAATATCTTCCAAGGAATACATATCAGAAGCCAATGCCTTACAAAAATGTTAATTCAGGGAGTTCAGTGGAGTTATCATGTTCACAGTGAAATTACAAAAGCAGAATTTGGTGTGTAACAGCAAAAAGATTGGACTATTTCTCCATCAATATTTCAGTTAATTCCTTCCTCCTTCATATTGTCTGATCATAATGAAGGCACTGATCATAATGAAGGCTAGAAGCCTGGAAAAAATAAAGATATAAATTTCAAAACATTAATATTATTATTATTATTTTTAAAATTCACATTCAACTTGAGAAAGTTTACAGTTCTTGGAGGTAGTGAGCACTGTCAATTCCTTAGAGGCTCATTATTATCTATGAATGCTCAGGGCTGATGAAAACTTGAGTATAGAATTGTAAAACCAAGAACTAAAAGACATGTTATTTGTCTGCAGTTTAAAATAGTAAGGTGTCGTTTTTCAGAAGTTGTAACTAAAAGACTTCTCTTTCCTTCTAGATCTGTTTGCTCAGCCTGGTAAATTGAAAACAACCTTTTACTGCCAAAACTAACTGCAGAGGCAGAAAATGGTGCATCTTTGTGTCTTAATGCGATAAGATATTTTGATTTTTTTGACAGGAGACTAACATAAAGAACATCTGGGAAAAATCACATCACCTGAATTGAGGAAGATTAGTGAGGAGCTGGAGCTGGGAACTGCCATCTGCAGACTGGGTAAGATGAGAACTGCCATTTGTCCACAGTGACCTTCAGGGAAGCCGGGCTGATAAAATCCACTACTTCTCTAAGTTCCTGAAGTTCATTTGAAGAAATATGGTCCCATGGGTTCATCCTGGCATGATACTGGAGCACAGACTGACTGCGATGCACAGAAATGTATTTTCCTTCCTGAAACACACAAGTCTTCAGAGACAAGCCTAAGCAAAGAGCCCACATAGTGGGAAGGTATTGGGTCTGCTCTCTGCCATTGCAAATGTAACAGAAGGGTGACAAGAAGGAATAGAGATCTGCATTACCTTCTAGGACTGTAGAAAATGGGAATGCACTTTTGATTAGAGCTATGAAGAGGTGTAAAATAGTCACAGTATGACTTCTTGACTAGAACAGGGGTGAACTATTTCCAACAAATAATTTATTTGATGAGTTAAGTTCCATTTAATAATCAATGATCCCACACATAGAGCTTGGTTGCTATTTGATATTATTTGACTACACAAGCGTATTTCATCATATGGATTGGACAAATAACCCTGCTTTAACTGTGCTTGTAACTCATCACTATTTGCCCTTCATGTTGTGTGTTTTGAGCATCAAATTTTCATGGTATTGTTTTTACTTTTTTATGAAATGTCAAATACTTTTTTCAGGAGGTGAAAGAGAATTGCTGATAGTCTACTGAATACTTCCAATTAAGCTCTCATGTGAACATGTTCACAGGAGAACTCCATCTGGATTTCACTTTCTTTCAACTTCCCTGTAAAACACAATATTGTTTATGTTTCCTCATAGGAAACACAATGAAAAAGATGTGAATATTTGTAGGTTTAATCTTTTCCCCCCCCACACATTTCTCTATGTTTTCTTCATGATATCATGATATCAGTGTTTTCATTTTGGTACTTTCTTGTCTGATTGTAGTATTTCCTCCTAACAGTATCCTGCTTCATATATGTGCGTGATGCCAAAATGTTACACTTATATATTCAGTGGCTCTCTGCAAACTGCTTTCCTCTGTTTTAAAGTAGAAATGTTAAATCTGCAAGAACAGCTGCCTTTTGTGTTCCCAAGTTCATCTAAGTACAATAATTCTATACAAAATAATTTATATTTGGTTTTACAGCTGTTTTCATATGTAAAGTTAGAAGAATTACTGCTCTTGTTAGTAGCAGATTCTTTCTGAGCTCTCAGTCTTTTACTGTCTTAATTAATAACTTTGAAATATGGTCCACTGTGACACAACGTGCAGTCAGCATGCAGATTGCAGGTGCATTTTTATATCCGAGGCATGAACCCTCTGTTTTCTTTTTAAGAGCACTGTTATTTGAGCCAAGGTGAATCATTAGCTTTTCTCTGCATCTCTTGACTGCTGCTTAAGAGGATTAGTGGCACTGGCTAGCTCTGCGAGGACAGTTAAGAGTAGCAGGATCAATTGCAACCCATAGCCAGAAATCAATGAAATGCGTCTCAGTAAATCTGACTGATCCACAGGTCACTACCGAGTGCATTATCTTAGCCTTACTCTGTTACAAGATTAGACCCAGAAATAATCATAAGTGAGAATCTTTCTGATCTTTTAAACACTCTTACACTCCTGTTGCTGTTCTTGTGGTAAAGAAACTTCAGGGACTGACGCAGCAAGAGCAATGCCACCAGGCAAATAAATGAGGCTTTAACCTTTAAGTCCTCTGCTGAGGGAGGAAGACAAAGTGTTGTTTAACTCTATCTGCAAAGAAGAGGTAGAATAAAATTTGCAAATTTAGGAGTGGTGTCATCTTAACTAGAATCAGAAAAACACATGCAAGATAGAGGGATGAAACTCTGCACAGTGTAAGTTAGTGAAACTGGAGTCCCTGAAGACCCTTCAGAAGTGAAGTGAAGGAAGAAAATTACTCTTACTAATCTAATTTGCTGTGTAATTTTTAGGGCAGGGCTGCATGTAGTTGAGCACTTTCCTCAATTGGAGAGGTGCAGAACAAAGCTCATGCCTGCCGTGCAGTGCAGGCTAACCTGCTCCAAGAGGGTAGTGCCTCCAGTGAAAAATGCACATCCTATGAGTCCTTCTGATTTTGCACACTGCTAAGGTGCAAGTGGCTGCTTTACTCTGGCCATGTAATAGGGCAGCAGCTGCAGCAACTGAGCCCAGGCGAGTGGGCTGGCAAGCCTACCAAGTCATGCACAAACATGGTGAGCAAAGGTGAGGAAAACCTAGGAAGAAGATAAAAAGGAAATACTGGGTTGTAAAATAGTGTGGGATATCACCTTGATGAGAGCTGTACTGGAAGGCATGTAAAATTACTGGGCTGTGCAGCTGATGTCAAATGGTAAAAAGGTTTTGTGAGGGGGTGGTTCAAAATGCTCCAACCTCTATGCTTTTTTAACAAGAAAAGCTACTTCTGCAGGATACTCACACCTGTCTGAAGGGAAAATTGTATCTTTATTTTTGGAGGATTGAGCAGCCACAAACACCACTGCAGTCAATCACAGCAGACAAGACAACGGGAATGTTGCTATGTTAGATACCGTTCTGCTTAGTAACTTAATATATATACATAGGACTAAGTGTTCAAAGGATGTCTGTGTTCATAAATAAGGGTAAAGATCTGTTTTCTTTCCTGACATTTGTTAAATCTCCCCTCCCCCAATACTGCCAGCACTGCTTAACAAATACATTAGTCTAATGAATACAAATTACTGCTGGAATGACATATTCTTTACTTAAAAAAATGTTGAAATATTTTGTTATCTGATATACAGAGATCCATAAAAATAGCTATTAGCTTTGGAATGAGAGAGCAATGTGGAGTTTATTAAATGAAGAAATACAATAACATTATTTTTATGTACCCTGTATTCATTTCCATGGTTAAGGATTAGCACACACATTGTAATAAGAAGCTCTCAATATGGAATCAGAGACTGCCAGCATGGGTGCAATAAACTTTTCAGAATGGTTCATAAGATTATACTAATTAGGGATAATTTAATTTGAACAATTTTTATATTCTTATAAAGTAATATGATGTCACTCTATGGGAAGAGTCACTACCCAGGCTCTGGGGATATACTAAAAAAACCACACGTTATCTGTAATATTAAAAATTACGGTTGATCCACGAGACAGTCTTAGATCTACCCTTCTCCTCTCAAAAGATCCACCATATAGACTGTTAAGCCCCTATAATTATCTCCCCTACTTGTGACAAGCATGGGCTAATCAGTCTCTGAGGGAGTTTTCCTGCAGATCATTGAGAAGCGTGTGTATGCTTCACATTGCTTATCAAGCTATTTTGTACTCAGTATCACATAAGAGCTGACAAAAGTTCATTATCCTCATCTGGACTAGAATGACTCCAAAGTAAGGAAAAAAAGATAAGCTTTTTTTTTCTCTTTCTATTTCTCTTTTCCTTTTCCTTTTTTTTTTCTTTTAATAGAGAAACAAGAAATGTATCTAGCTTGCATTGCAACAAAGAAGATCTCAGCTAAGAAAAAAACAAGCTAGGTTCTAGCTGACTTTAATCCCATATTAAAAGATTAGAAAAAACATCTGAAGAAATCAGAGATAGTCTAATTGAGGTTCTCGCCTTTAATCCTGTGAGTAGACTCCCTCTTGGATACCAAGATCTGTCAATACATAGTCTTGGGAATTCTCTAAGGAAAAATAAACCATGAGAAATGGACATACAACATGTTGTCTCACATTTAAAAAGAGAAAGAGAGAGAGAGAGAAAGAGAGAAGAAGAGAGAGAAGAAGAGAGAGAAAAAAAGAGAGAGAGAGAAAGAAAGAGAAAGAGAGAGAGAGAGAGAGAGAAAGAGAAAGAGAAAGAGAAAGAGAAAGAGAAAGAGAAAGAGAAAGAGAAAGAGAGAGAGAGAGAGAGAGAAAGAGAGAAAGAGAGAGAGAAAGAGAAAGAGAAAGAGAGAGAGAAAGAGAGAGAGAAAGAGAAAGAGAAAGAGAAAGAGAGAGAGAGAGAGAGAGAAAGAGAGAAAGAGAAAGAGAAAGAGAAAGAGAAAGAGAAAGAGAAAGAGAAAGAGAAAGAGAAAGAGAAAGAGAAAGAGAAAGAGAAAGAGAAGGATCTCAGATATGGCAGTATCAAAATATATTAAAGAAAAAAAAATGAGGTACAATAGAAAATTAAAACACAGAAACAAATTAGAAGAACCACAGTAATATCAGAAGTTCTTTGATAACATCTACACATGTAATTTGAAAGCAAACCAGCTGGCTTGGCTCTGCTTTCCTCATTCAGATAAAAATACCATTTATATAAGTATCTTTGGTTTTTTGCTAGTAGCTGTATTTCCATCCCGCTACCTGCAATGTAAGTGTATTAAAAAGAACCTTGGAATTAATCCTTTAGAATGATATTTAAAATAAATTATAGAATAACCAGTGCACAGAAGAAAACAAGATAGCACATATATATTTTTCATTTATACTTGCCCAACAAATAAGAGCAAAAGAATATATAAAAAGAGTGATTCGTACAAATTCACTGTAACTCAAAGACCAATTTTCTCATATAAAAAGTACTAAAGGAAGACACATTTCATAATTGTGAAAAATAAAACAAATATAATTAAGCTGAGATACTGTCAGTCAGTAAAGCAGGACCAGTTTGAAAGTGAGTGACTGATAATGCATTCCCTCCATTTGATTGTAAAGATACTACTTACAGACTACAGTTAAAATTCAAACACTTGTACATCATCTTTCTGTTTAACTGTTGTTTTAAAAACTATTCTCTCTTGCATTTTCCATATTTGATGACTTCCCCAGCAGCAGACTTAAACATGTTTTTCTAATAGCTACTACATAGTGGACACATGGAGATGCATTGTGTTGATAAATTGTTTTTCAATATTTTAGTAAAGAGAAAATTAAGAAATTATTTGTAACCGGTCCGATTTAATGGCAGTCTGTTAACTTGACTAAAGCTGAAAGAGTGAGATTTTAGTTATGTTTTCAGGCTGTGTTTATACAAAAGCAAAGAGAAGAGAAGTAGAGTAAAACATGAACAAAAATCCTATAAAAAACCCTTTTCAGAAGGTATTTCAGTATGAAAAATCAAGGTAACATTGCAAGCAGATACAGTAAACATGAAAGAGGTTCAGAACTGTTATTTTCATTGCCTGGAAAATTACTGTGATTCATGTTTCTAAATTATGTAAAGATATATAGATAATGGAAATATGAACTGTATAAACATAAATATGTTTGTCTTCCATTCAACGTATTCTATATTAATATACAGCAGGGCTAAATCACTGCATGTTCAGAAAGTTTTCTTTTATTTCCCCTATAAATAAATTCAAGACATGAGAATGTCATTCTGAAAACTTTAATACACAATTTAATATTTATTAACAATGTTTAAGAAGAAGATTCATATGTTTCAGTAATCTTGTTATAAGGCACTACAAAATGTAGGAATCATTGAAAGGCAGCAAGTTCCCATGGTTTGGCATAAAGACTGTGAACAAATTAAAACAGTCTAATGTGCTTAGTATTTGAAACCTCATGACAACAGTAGGGGGAAAAAAACCTCAAAAAGTGACTGATCCAACATGGCTGTCATTGACAGACTTTGCTTTTATAAAGGAGAGCTTTGTTTGTGTGAGATATATAGGAAGCGACATTGCAGAGCAGAACAACAGACCCCAAACCCCAGACCTCCGAAAACCTTGTGGATAGGCTGAGTACCTTAAATTGACATTGAATTAAACAGGAATGGAAGGTACTGAACTTGCATTGAATTCAACAGTAGTTTAGTTTCTCAGCACTTTGACAGATCAAGACCCCAATTTTTATTTTGCCTTTCATAACAAACAATGCCCCAAGGCAGGTACATACAGCAGGAATTTTGCATAAAGTTAATTGTTCACTATACATAAAAATGACTCATTAGTTTTAATGAGACTCAGACACACACTGACCCAGTCATGTTATTTTGTGGTGTGGACATCTTGGTAGTTATCAACAGTACAAACTGGTTGGGAGTAAGATTTTTTTTTCATCTTTGAATAGTGATAATTTTGATGGGAACTAAACCCATGTGGGGCTGCATTAATTCTGCAAAGGGAGTGGGAAGGAACATTGTACCTTGATGACTGAAGCAGATAATACTCATTTTACTGTAATTTCTTCTTGCAACTTATGTAAAAGGCAGTCAAGTCTTCCCTGTTTTCTTGCACAAATCAAATAAAGAATAAACATGATGCACATTTTATTTGAAGCAGTGAGAGTTTTCAATTGTTAGCATTTGATTAAATAGTTGTTTAACAGTTTTGTGTGATATACTGTGCTAAAGCAATAAACATATTTAATCTTATTCCAGTGTGCGTATTCAGGAATATTCTTGCCTCAGCATTAGTAAATTTTTGGAGAATTTTCTTGCAGTTATGCACAGAAAGCAAACACATTCATAATGAACCCATATTTCCACTGGAAAATTTGATAGCCTATTAGAACTGCTTGCTTCAATATGGTCTGTTATCTGAAATCCTCTCTGCAATGATACTTAAGACCGGTGACTTCAAATTAATATAAGGTAGTTGAGATGAAAACCCTCTGTGCACTGTATAATTCTAGTAAATTACAAAATAATTAAATAACACATGCAACAGACTCCAAAGGCAGATGTTTATGATAATGTAACACATGATAATATTGGATATTATGTGAAGAGGAGAGAAGAACAGCTTCTGCTCTAAGATGCCTGTACTTAATTGCTTCTATTGAAATGTCATCTATCAAGGCACATAATTTAATCTATATGTGGTAGAAGCATGACTCCTAGGAAAGTGGTTAGCACTGGTGACTATTCATTGCTGGTGTTAGGGAAAAAAGGTCTTCCATTCTGTTAAAGTGATTACTCCAGCTTAGACTTCGTCAAGGCACTGGTCCATTGATTAGGAGACATTATAACTTTTTATACTGAAGAACCATTACTGCAGGATTGCCTTTGGCCTTTCAGATCATGAGAATGCTTGTCTAATTGGAACACAACTTTTGATAGTGGGACATGCTAGATTTAAGTACCACATCAGTGATGTATCAAGTCAAGAGATTTTAAAAACATACACGTTTCTATATGTGAAATTTTGCTTGGCAAACTTCAAAGTTAATGCAGGTAAAAACTAGAGACATGGTGTCTTGAATGCATATGTGAGCTACTGTTTTTTGCAGGTTTTGTGGCATAGATTGCATTTTATTATGCTGAATGACAAGCACTTAATGTACAGTAATAAGAACTTGTGAATAAAGTGGATAGCTGATCTTCCATTAACCTATATGTGCATTAATAATATATATATTTACACATACATACATGTGCACAGGTAAGTATAGTTATAAATATGTATTTTATATATTTTTAAAATCCTGATGCATCAGTGTAATTCATGAAATGTAAGAAGTCTAATTAAGTTCAAATTACTGCGTCTAAAGTTTTACTCTTGAAATGAAGCATTCTTTCCTTTCAAATGAACCTGTTGTTAGAAAAGATTAATTGATTAACCTAGTCCACCCCGTTTGCCATTTTCTTTTGCCCAGTAATTATTCAGACTCATGGGATTTTACTCATTCCAGTTATACATGTACACAGTTTTTAAAACATTCATGCATGTTAGAAGAGGAAATTCAACACGGCCCACTCACCTTTTCTTCACCAAGATGACCTAAAGTTATCCTTACTTCTTCCAAATTGTTTTTTGTGAGTGGAATTTAGACCACTCTTAACACTAATGAATTTTCAGTGGAGCCATGTTTGATTTCACGGAAAAGATTTAAATTTAGTGAAAAAAGTATACAAGAATGCTTAAAAAATGTCCCATTTATCTGGTGAGAAGTTAACAATACTCTTATTTCACAAGTCTGAAATTCAGAAAATTATTTTGCCCTCCAGTGATGTGATTTCTGGAGATCCTATATGCCCTTAGCATTTGGCTCAGATCCTGCTTGTTTTTCTATGTCAAATAGTAGATGGAAACTTATGGTATGGAAAAAAAAATAAATAAAACCTCAACAGATACCTTTGTTTAATATTTTATAAAGTTGTCAGTGTTACTCATCTTCCTGTTTTCTTTCGTCTCCAAATTAATAAAACTAGGTGTAGATCTCTTAAAGAGATACATTCAGATGGATAAGAAAAATTAAATATGATCTTTATTTAAATGATTTTCACATATTTAAGAGATCTTTAGTTATGTAATTTCTGATGCTATGAGCAGTCAGGACAAAGTTATTTCCTTATGAACAATTTATTCTTGCTTCATTGGTCATGAAGTGAACCCTTGATTTTTAATTTAGGTTATCAAAATATTCCTATAGTGACCGATATTGCAAATGCAACATTATGCCTCACTGTCTGTTTGGTTTTAATTGATAGGGGATGGATATAATAAATTTAGATTTAATATTT
>VZRW01008557.1:72597-153449 GCA_013398125.1 Aegotheles bennettii
AAAACAACAGTGTGAGGGGGCGAAGTTGAGGCACAAATGCAGGACGCTCACATCAGTGCAACTTCAATGGCCAAACCTACTCTCTCCCAATGAGATAACATCATTATTATTGCTAATTTGTTAAATTACAACAATAACAAATTTTAATAAATAATAATAATAAAGGTTAATAAATATTGATAGTAAAGTTTAATAATTTTAACAATAACAATATTGTTAAAACACAGTCTTCCTGTGTTTAGCTCTGGGGTCAATTTGCAACTGGGTAGGGATCTTTTTATTGTAGATCATAGGCACAACTAAACAAAAACTAGTGTGTATGCACTGAGACAGATCCAGTGAGATCGTCTTCACCATCTTTGCAAGACTAGGTATTGAGATTAATATCAAGGAAAGTCCTCTATGAGAGAACGGACTATTAGCAAGGATACACAAAATAGGTCCCTGAACATGATGTGATCTAACTGTTCCTAATAGCTTGACCTGATATAGCTCATAGACTAGATTTTGCAGGCAGAGGCGTAGCCCCAGAAAGGGAGAGCTCAGGAGATAGGGATCAGTACCAACACAGCTACTCTTTTTTCTCTGAAGAAAAAATCAATACCTTGTTTTTTCTCTTTCTTTGGCTTTAGCACCTTGGTTCAGAGTTAGGAGCACTAATTCACACACTTCAAAATGTTCTGAAGTTTTCTTCACATACTTTCCCAAAGATGAACTTTTACCTAGTGCTGTGTGAAAACATTCCTTATTCCACTGAAACGTGAAAGTGTACCCAGAAAATGTTTAGAGAAAAAGTAAGTGAAAAGGTAAGACATTTTTAAAGAGAAGGAGGGGTCTGAGTTTTGCCAACATTTTACTTTTTTACATCTAGTATTGTCTTTCTATATTTGTACAGCACTGCAACATCTAAACTATAAAACATACATGTGCTTTGTCCAATACACTGTGTCCAATTCATTGTTTGGTACATTGTCCAAGATTCATCTTTGCTGCAACTTAAAATTTTGGTATTGTTTTTATGGCAAGAAAAATCAGGAAAATAATCAATTGAAATTTTCATGTTAGTTCTATTGCTGGAATAGCTTTCTAGCTCTAGATAAACTGTTTTGGGGTTTTTTTTGTTGTTGTGTTTGTTTGTTTGTTTGTTTACTAATGTCTTCCCTGAATGACTGGTAGCATACATATCCAAACTAAACTTCCTTTGACATTCTGACCAGACTGCTGACTTTGCATTTTATTTAATTGTGAGCACTGATATTTGTTCTGTATTATCATTTTGTCCATTAGATATTTACTGACAGGTTTTATGCTTTTGCTATCCCAATTTTTATTGCTCTCATTTGAAGAGAATTTCTGTTTGTCTGAATAAGGCAAATACGCACTTTCACAAGTTTATCAATTTAATTGTTGAGATGATAGGTGTTCTTGTTAAGAAATTATAAACATTTATAAAATTTTATGAAATAAAATGTACCATGAAACTAACAAGTTTGTTTCTTTTCATTCTTTACACTACCAGCAGTTACATTCCTGTGAATATTCCTTTTGCTTGTGTATTTGTAAGTGATTTTTCATGTGTGTAAATGACTTGATAATGAAAACCATGCAGCTTGCAAAATATTCTGTCACTAGAATACTAATACAATTAAAAGAAAAGCGGTATTCCTTGGAAAATTACACTATGAGTTTTTGTGCTACTGGCTATAAGCAGATGTCCTCAAAGATGCCACAGGAGTGGTGAATTCAAAATGGTTCTGTTTGCAATGTTGGGCCAGTATTACCCAGACAGTTTTAGGAAGCCACACTGGAATTGTGTGAAGCTGGTTTACACTCATTATTTATGGACATTGGGTGGCATGAGAAATAGTAAATGTGAGTAAAAGACCCACAGAAATATCATCATGGCCTGTGCAGTTGTCAGAATTCATGAGTCTTTTTGTAAGAATTTGGTGATTGATGTGTTAAGTAGTCTAAAAAAATATGCAGTTATTTTCAGAAAGTTTGGGAAACAAGTAGAGTGTACAACAAGCTGCTTCTTTCAAAGTATCTTTCACTTTTCTCTGTCCTCTCCATACACAAGGAATTTCTCTTTCTGTGTCAACCAGTTGTTATCCTTCCCTGTATCGTTCTGTTTCTTTTCATTAGTCCTTTCCCCATTCTTCATCCTGAAAGGACAAGTTACTGTCACAAGACTTGTTTTATTTATTATTATTATTATTAATTTTAGTTATTTATTGTTGTTATTATTGGAATTCCCTACTGTGCTTGCTTAGACAAGAATATTTCAGTGATCAATGGTTTGGTTAAGCTGCTGAATTACTTAGAAGCAGGAGGTTACCATGCATGCCAAATTGCCTGAAAATTTGTAAAGAAAAAAAGTGAACAGTCAGGTCGAAAAAGAAAGGCAGCAAAAAATATTTGAACATCTTTTTCTCATGCTTCTAGTGAAGATTGCTCCCTTTCATCTCCTAAAACTTATTGTAGTTAAGGGAAGATTTGAATCTCAAGCTACAGTACCTTCTGGAGGGATGCACACATACGATATACCATAAGACTCCATGCTTTGCGTTGCTTTCTCCTACGCTAGCAAGTTCCTGCACCATAGAGTTTCTACATTTGTGACACTCAAATGCAGCAATCTACAATCCTTGTTTGCTTGTGCTCTGGTGAGCTCTTTTTCTTCTAGTTCTTTCAGTAGATCATCTTTAGCTTTCCCATCAAATTGATGCTTTCATCTTGATGGGTCTGAACTCCTTAGATCTGATTGCCTATTTCATGTGACTTCCTCCTAATATGGTTCCTCACTGTACTGCAGTAGCTTTCCACCTTCCCTCCAACTTTCCATGTGTTTAGAATCCTTCTTTTGTGTATACACCTTCTTTCTTACTGGCTTCTTTTATTTGCAAACCTTCTGGTTTTTCTTTACACCCTGATTTCTTTTAGGGCCATTCTCATAACAATTTTCATCTCAATATGACAATGGAAAATGTATGTACAATATCACAGATTCACAGAGGTACCATATCTGAGCTAAATCATCACCTTCCTCGCATTGTGACTTGGGGTAAGAACATCTCTCCAGGAGACATCTAAAATAATTCAGATGAATCCCACACCAGCAATGCCCGTTTATTTCCAAAGGTACAAAAGGAAGCCTGGAGTCACTAGCTCACTACAGCTGTCTATATTGTGCACCAAATTCAGAGAAAAAAAATCTTAGGATATGTATTAACATTTTAAATAAGTAGTGTCTTGCTTATTTAAATAACTGTGAATATATGCATAATGATACTTGCTAATTTTCAGATCTTAAATACAAGGGAATATTGACACTTTTTTGTTAAAACACTCAAATGCAAACCAATAAAAATTAAAATACAGAAAGGGGAAAATTTATCTTCAGCTTTTCTCTTATCTGTCTATGCTACTTTAGAGGGACCTGATATTTCTTTTACTCAGAAGAAAGTCAGAGGTGAAGAAAGCTAAAACTGAGGAAAGCTGATGTAAATTAGGGGTGGATTATGTCCACATCCTTAATTTGATCCTGAAACTAATTTTCTGAATGGTATAATCTGACAAATAGTTGAATATTTTTGATAGTCTTTATTGTGTTCTGTATTATGTTTATTACTACTTCTGCTGGTTTAATGTCTGGGGACATATTGTAGACCAGCATTTTACTGTATAGTCTACATCTTACTGAAGAACCATGAAAAAAAAGTCGGATTCTAGGAAAAGGTTACAATTTTATATAAGGTTAAAGGCAACTTGAAAAGACATCCAATTATTCACAAAGTACAAGGAAAATATAGCATTGCTTAGGAAAGAGGTACTTTTACAAACCAGTAAAACCAGTTTCTTAGTGAAAATTCTACTCTGTATGAACTGCTAAAATGTTTGCTTAATGAAGTAATTATATTGTTCAGAAATCAGTTTAATTGTGATTTTAAGTAAAATGTTTTCTTACAGATATTATTAAACTGATTGATAAAGCTGTATATAATTCAGTTTTTAAAATTCAGGTTTAACAGTTTGTGCCATTAAAGATACAGACCTAGCATAAAGTACAATAATATACTAAAATTCATTACTAATTTAGGACCTAGACATGATAGAAATCCAAACTGAATATATTGTTAAAATGAATGTTTAGCTAACTAGATACACTGAAATTAACTGTGTATTAAATTGAAAAATCTCAGAAACAGTTTTTACAATACTATGCTCAACTAATGAGTTGTAATTTACATTAGAGTATCTATTTCAGTGGCTAACATTTGATCAATCTTAATGTGTTTACATCCCAGCTCAGTCTTACTCCCTAGCTACTGCTTGGATGTCAGGCTTGCAGTGTTCAGTAGGCATACAGACCTTGAAATCTTAAAACTGTATCTAAAAATGGGATGTGACACTTCAGAGCTCAGTGTTGCATTGTCTAATTTTCAGTTGTCTGGCCCTTAGATGTAATTCAAATACCTAAATTAGATACAATTTCTCTAAACAATGAATGGAAACCATACCTCACAGTGGCCTTTAAGACCATTAGCAGACTGTGAGGACTTGTCTTGAGTCTAACACTGTGTATGTATAATGGAGGAGTCAAGTTTGAACATGGAGATGACTTTTATATAACAATGTTGGAGTTGGAAAACTGATCGAATTACTGATCTCTTCTAGACAGCCCCTAATATAAAAGGCTTTGAAGGAATATTTTTCCATACACATTTTGGGATTAGGGTGCTCTAATCACCAAATATAGATTAGCCCAGCAGGGACCAGAGATTTGCCTTTCTCTGTTGGATCAGAGGCATTGTGCAGCCAGGAAGGCATCCACAGGGAGTAAACAGAAAACAAAGAACAAAGCTGTATCTCCCAGCACTTAGGACATCCAGGTAACGAATCCCAGATGCTTGCCACTACCTTTTCATGGGCAATTTTATCTTTGTATATAAAGATCCTATTATATATATAATCTCTCCATATATATACTTGTATATGTATTTATAAAGCCCTACTGAATTATAGTCTCCTTTGACTATTCCTTGTTTTGGTTTAGCAGATTCTTCTGTTTAGTCATTGTCATTTAGCCACTCTAATGGTTTTGCACACTGCTTTTAAAATTCCAAAGGACCAGTGTAGAAAATTCTCTCTTATTTTACTGTTTATCCCTAAAGTGTGGTTCTCATCTCAGTTCAATTGTCTTTGAGTAGATGAACTTAACAATGTCAGTTGGAGCTACTTAAAAGTGAACGAGGACGTT
The DNA here is from genome assembly GCA_013398125.1 of Aegotheles bennettii. Taxonomy (NCBI): domain Eukaryota; kingdom Metazoa; phylum Chordata; class Aves; order Caprimulgiformes; family Aegothelidae; genus Aegotheles; species Aegotheles bennettii. Next base: position 77,858 of record VZRW01008557.1, read on the forward strand.
ATACTTTTTTGCACAAAATTAGTGAAAAAAATTTCATTGACCTGCAGAATTGCAAATTGTGACTATTTGGCCTGGATGTGGAATACACATACCCTCTAATTAAAAGCCTAACCTCTCTGTATTCTAGATAAACAGGGTTAAGCACCTCAGAAAACTAATGTTAAAATCCCACATGTTGAGTCAGAGGTCATTAGCTGATAAAAAGGGCTAAGGAATAAGGTGTCTCTGGTAGTCTGCCCATTTCCTGAGTTTGTAAAATGTACCAGGACAGCAAAGCAAGTGCTTTTTGTTTCTCTGCAAAATCTTCTCTCAAACACAGTTTCCACTCATCTAGGAGAGGATTAAGGAGATTCCCTCATTTCAAAGTGCATAGGTGGAGTGTTTCATTTCTGTGGCTAATTCTTCAGTCTGTAAAAGACATGAGTTAAGTTTACATTCCATCCACATCTCCTGTCTTCCAAGAGCTCTTGGCTCCTACTGAAGCCGGACCACAGTAAAATAAGGTACAAGGTTCATGAGGCCAGGAGGAGCACGAGCAAGGAGCCAGTCTCTGTAACCTAGTGAGATTGGATCTCATGGAGGAGACAGTGCTTCCCTGAAACTTTCTGTCCCTGAGGAGCTATAAATGGCTCCTCTTCCTCATTCCCTCATGTTTTAAAAGAAAAGTAACTGTGACTACCTTTTCTGTGGGAATTCCAGCCTTATCGGTGTGTTATGTTAGCTGGATCCTGCTTTAAACACCTTATATTAGATCTTAACTGTAGTAAAGTGAATATTTTTCATAGGAAGAGATTACAAAGTGATTATACTGAGTATGCAGAAAGTACCAGTCCACTTTTTGAAATCACATCTCTATATACTAGACTAGAAGTGTTGAGCAGCAGAGGCAGCAAGAGAGTATTGTTTCTTTGTTGCTATATATGGTAGTATTTTCCTCTGATCTTATCATAAGGATGGTTTATTATCATTGATACTTGTATTAATATATTAATGAAGTATTTCCAAGATGTCAATCAAAGAATTCCAAATATTGTCCCTTCTTAGATGCACCCCTTGTGAATGTTACCTTATTTTCACATCAATGTAACCACAAGGCCAGTTATTTGTATGCACAATAAATGTAATTCTTTTATATCAGACATCTGACATTTGAATAGATACAACCACAGAAAGGCTTGGATGTGAAATAGTAGTGCTGTTTGACAATGTTCTCACTTTACTCCATGAGTTAATCCCCTGAAAGTTAATGGGTTATGCATTATCCATGACAATATAATAATGCTTTTTTGTCCAGAAAAATGTTACCTATGGCAAGGGACCAAATATGAGAAAATACCAAAGTATATGGTATGAGATTATGAATAATAGGTACATCATAAGCCTTACAATAATGCCTTCTGAAGTCAAGAGATCCCATTGCATCAGTGATAAACATCACCCATGGAGGGTTTATTTTTTAAGATTGTATTCGCCTAATTCATTAGTCTAATAATTATTGTCCTAGAAAATGAGAGAAACTGATGATGAGCTGTTGTATGTGATCTTTGAAGACATCCTGAGAACTTGGAAGGTTACAATTGAACTTATAAAACCTGGTTTATTTAATTCTCTGCTTTCTTAGCACTTTGTGTCCTTCTCTCATGAGTGACTTTCAGTTGTGCTGACTCCTCTGAATGCCCATAATGAAGACAGGAGGACAGTGAGAACTGACTCATCTTCTGCCTTTGCCATTTTTTGAATTTTACCATTAAGTAGCAGGGCTTTCAACTTCTGACCTCAGAAGGGTCCAACTAGTCCATGTGAATGGTGTGGAAAGGCTTGTAAAAGTTTGCAGTCTTGCAATCTCACCAGCGCAGGTGTATACTAAGGTCTTTGAAAGGAATGAGAGAGTTTGTTATTTGAGTCATTATTATCTTTTGTACTGAAAATCTTTCTGTGAGTGAGACTATAATACAACCGAAGTGACATCTTTCCTGTAAGATGTTTCCAGGAGACACACTTCTGCGATTGGTGTTTGGCTCTACCACCTGGATGCATGCAAATTTGGAGGTTCTTTTGCAGGTATTAGTTGCAAATATCAGCTGCTGTGACATTTGGTTGCTACAGCATTGAAGTGGAGTTAATAGGCTTTCATCAAACAGACAAGATAAGTACAGAATCTGAAACCAAACTGGGTGCCAGGCTGGCCTGTGTGATGACAGTACATTTCTACTATAGTGGAAATGGAAAAACAAAAAATTCATAGTTCACCCATTGTAAAATTATGATCATCTAATCTTTCTTAGTTTCCTTATAATCCTTTGATTGTTAGCTTTACACACTGACACTAGGCTTCTTTATTTGTATTGATGTTAATTAACATAGCCTTCTAGATAATCAGCCTATTTTTGTTAAAATGAGAAGGTTGTGCACAAAAAGAGATGTTGTGTACAGGTGAGGACTAAGCAGAAAATGTTGTAGCAATTTGCTGAACACGGAGGCTTATTGAGGATGCAGTCCTGAATAATACACACTAGCTTTGCTCTTCCCCCTTTAGTGTGTGTAGAGAATCCATGAATCATTCATGGTCTCCCAGCTGAGCAGGACTTCAAAGGGGCTGGTTGTGATTGGGTGTCCTGGGTGAATTGCCGTGCTGCAGAAACGCCTGCACCCCCAGCACTGGAGGGGTGAGGAAGCACTTTCATCTGGGCCTCCAAAGTGTTTCGGGTCACAGTTCACCAGGAGATAACGATGTAGATGTACATTCAGAATTAGCTGCAGAGATACCTGTGTAGTGCGGTGTGGAAAAGTGAGCCAGTTAGATCCCTAGTGGATGCTGTGAATCAATTACTGTATTCTGAATACAAGGTTGGCTGCAGGGGATAAACAGATGTCAGAGAATTTTTCCCTAATAAGACCATAGTAATAGAAGAGCACTGTCAGCTTCGTTTTACATTAAAAATCTCATTTCCTCTTTATATGACCAATTTTATTAGGCCTCTAAACAAAGATATTTTATGTAACTGATAGCTGTATAATGAGAATAGTATCATTAAATTTCTTTTTTAGCAAAGGCTGAAAGAGAAAGCAGAAATGAATCTCACTGAAGTTAGAAAGAATGTGTGTAATTTAGAAGGCTGGGTGATTATTTCTTTTTCTTTTCCAATGAAAGACAGTATTGAATGACTTACAGCTACCTTTTATGCTGAATCACGATCACCTACTTCCCAGAGCATAATATTCTTATAACCAAAGTTGATGATTAGCTTGCCCTGTACTTTCTGCATATTTTGTCAGTGTCTGCTATACACAGCTGTTGTCAGAAACAAGAAATATCTCCACTTTTGGTTAATAAAGCTTACAAAAGATCACACACTTGCAGATAGCACCATACACTTCATATTTTTTTATCACCTTACAAAAACTGAAATAACAAGACATAGGAACACGGTATGAATTTTGAGAGTAAAAGCAATGAACCATCAGACTTATCTATTATCTTACTCTCTCAAATAGAACACAAGTACAATATTTATTGCAAACTATTTACAAATACTGAAACACTAGACTAAGGGGATACCTTTGGATACATTGTGCTTATAAATTGTTCACATGTGGTTTATACTGTGCGCTTTTCTTTTTTTGAAGGTAAATAAGAGCTGATGCTGAGAATTTTAAATTTCACACTATTGCCATGAAGACAGCGTAGCTTCACATGGCAGAAATCAGAGCAAAATCTGACTTCAAATATTAGTTTACAATAAATGCTTTTTAGTATAATGTTTAAACTCACAACATATCTCAAACAAAATCTTAATTCTGAACACTTCACAAGAAGGAAAACAAAAGAGAATTACAGAGAACATTCAGGTCAACCTTCTGAGAATATCTATGAAGTTACGGTCATACACAGCTCATGTTCACCAAATTAAATCAAGCTGTGTTTGGGTAAATAAGGCATAAGTAAAACTTAAGGTTTTGTTCACTAAAATTAGTTTAAGAAACACAGGCAAAGACATGACCTAAAACCCTGTTGCTGAGTTATCTAAACCTGGCTTTTGCTCTCTCCCCAGTTCTGACATATACATGGCTACTAAAATTCAGAAGTGTGTCTCTTGAGACAACCACATATTGATAATATGTACCCATGCAGATGGTAACACAGTGCTTGAGTCCATAACCTCTCCATGTCAAGACCTGAGCAGTTCTTTATTCTGCTTTCCTGGGATTTGTCCTCATTGGCAACTCGGAAACAATAGCAACAACAATAGTATTAAAACTTCTCCTTAAAACTTGGCTGTCCCCAGGGCTTCTTTCCAGGACCAGCTCTGCCCTAAATCTTAATCATCGTGCTAGCACTCCCCTGAGTGTGAGCACTGCAGCCTTCCCGAGCCTCTGTTGGCTACGTTCATCATTGTTCCTCTGACACACACCACCTTCCCCTGCAGTACAACAGTCACAGGGAGCAGAGGGAAGGCAGCAGTCAGAAACTTATTTCAGAATCATACCCTTTCCCTCTCCAATTCTTTAAAATCAGGATATGCAATATTAGTAACCTTAATGCATCACCTATACCGATGCATTATCTAGCACTGTTCTTAATCTGTTAGTTACTATTTGTGTGTTGCAACTTAGTGCTGGAAAGGAAGTTAACCCCTGACTTACCTTCCAAAACCCTTCTATTAATATGTCTTTAATGGAAAGCTCTGTTGTTTCTCTCCAATTGGGACAAACAGGGGAGCTCTATGTTCACATTCACGTTTTGCCTTCAATACGAGCCACGGTGTTTGTGGTGGCATAAACTTGGACATCTATGATATTCAAGATGATCATAAAATCACATGCGGAATTGTAATGGCTGAGATATTTTCAAAAGAGTTTTGTGGCACAGGCACTCCAAAACTGTGGACAAGAAAATATGCTAAGAAGCTCCATAAATTTTCTAGATTAAAAGGCTGTTTAGGCATTGGTTACTCCTGAATTTGAACTCCTGGCTTTTCAAGTATCCCAACCACTAAAATATTTGCAGAGATTTTGTCAGAATTCCAAGACAGCTATAGAAATCTGAACTTAATACATGAGGAAGGAACTGTAGAATTTGCTGTTCATAGTGATTAAAAAGCAGTTAGGTCTTAGTCACTTGAGTTTATCTATGTTTTAAGCTGGTGCAATTTCAGTATTTTTTCATTGAAAAAAAAGAGCCTATGTATTTTGCACATATGTGAAAATTAGTGTGATATCTTTTACTTCACTGGTATTGTGCTGAATTATAACAGCCGTGGACTGAACACAAAGAAAGTCCAGAATTTCTGGCATTCAGTGCTAGGGCCATGACTCTGTGGGAGTGTTGTCTCTCACTAGTGACAACATGGCCAATAATAACATCAGCCCAGGGGTGTCCAGTGTACAATAGTATTTTGAACAGTTATATTGGAAAAAAAATCACAAAAGGAAGTAAATAATTACAATAATGTGGAAGTTTCAGGGGCATTCATATTCAAGGGAGATTACTAAGAAAAAAGCCCTACATGTTTCTGAATAGTGCTTTCTGCAGTATTGGGCTCACTTGCCTTCAATACCGATTTATACCAAGGAATGTTGGTTATTTTGGGGTTTTGGGGGGTCTGTGCCATAAGAAAGGCATGGATACTCAAAGCTGTTTAGCTGGTTTAATAAAAGTAGCAGAAAAGGTAATAGTAGTCTTATGGCCTCTCCGATGCTGGGAACCCCGGGTGTGGCAGCATCAGATGAGCCTCTTCACATTGATCACAGTACACTGTGTAAATAACCTCCCTTGTGACGTTCAACAGTGTCACTTGTTCTTCTCATCTTTATGGGATGTTTTTTGAACAATCAAAGCTACCGATCTGCTACCTGCACAATATTGAACTTTCTAGATGGTACACCAAGGTTCACTGAAAGTGTTAACACTCGTACACTATTCCAGAAGAATGAGCTCTTACAAGAAGTACATATGGATGGTATTGTCAAATGCAGCATATACAAATGTCAGGCTATGTGCTCAGTGACAGCAGTAACTTATTCTAAAACAGAATTTTATGGTTAAACTCTGGTGAGATTCTATTTCCAGTTATTGTCCCATCATTACAGTGTTTTCTACAGTGGCCCATTACAAATACTTCTCTCAGAGTTTCTCATGGAGTTTTTTTCAGATTCTAGTGAATAAGGAGATGAAGGAAAAGGTGAAAGAGGACAACTTAAAGAATCTCTCAAATCCTACTTACAGGATCAAATGGACGCAAAGTAAAGGCTCAGACTCAATAGGTGTGTGATACACATTTGCATAGTATATCAAAAAGCAGAGCCACAAGACACAGTGTGAGGAAAGAAGAATGAATGAATGCAAATGTTTCTCTTTAGTAATTAGAGTGAGTGAAGTTGTTTAACTTTCTGTATTGTAAACCTAGAATATTGTCCACTGATCCATATGTTTTTATGCACACTACCTTTGTAGTTTAGCTGTGAAGATTTAATGATACAAGCAAAGGAAGTTACATAGAAAGAGGTTTTGTCTTTCATTAAATACAACTGCTGGAATGAGAAATTTATATATGTTTCTCGGTATATATATATTTTCTGAAGTTAACATGCTCAGTGGTGTACTTATTTCAAATAAATTATCTGTTTACCCAGAAAGGTCCTTCCCTGGGCATTTATATGCCATGTAGAAATATGCCAAGCTCCAAAGACTCTGTTGTTAACAGAAAGTATTTTGTTTTATGATGCAAGAACATGAACACAACATTATCTGAAGTGATATTATCTGAATGTGAATTATCTGAAATGATAATTGGTTTAAAACATAAAAACACAATACTATTGATTCCTAGGTGTTTTAGAAACATTGTTCATTTGAACAGTTCCCGTGTCTTTAACGTGCCAATTTAAATAGGTGAATGAGGTTTATAATCTGCTGTTGATCTGTGTATATATTGTCATCAAGAAGACCTCTGAGCCTGGAATTTGTAAAGCTTAGGACAGTGTATGAAATCATAATAGTAGTGTTTGACCAGACACCTAAATTTGCCAGTCACTTCCCTCCTTCCACCCCACCTTTTATTCTGAAAAACTTAAACCTCTGGTTGCTCCAGGAAGATGCATTCCAGGTATGTGACTAGTCAAAGAAAAAATAAAAAAGAAAAAGAAAGAGAAAAGAAAAAGAGAAAAGAGAAAAGAGAAAGAGAAAAGAGAAAGAGAAAAGAGAAAGGGAAAGGGAAAGGGAAAGGGAAAGGGAAAGGGAAAGGGAAAGGGAAAGNAAAAGAAAAAGAAAAAGAAAAAGAAAAAGAAAAAGAAAAAGAAAAAGAAAAAGAAAAAGAAAAAGAAAAAGAAAAAGAAAAAGAAAAAGAAAAAGAAAAAGAAAAAGAAAAAGAAAAAGAAAAAGAAAAAGAAAAAGAAAAAGAAAAAGAAAAAGAAAAAGAAAAAGAAAAAGAAAAAGAAAAAGAAAAGAAAAAAAGAATTACAGCTCCAGACACAACTGACATTTGATTTCTGTTTCTATCTTCACTAACAGGTTTGAACTACGGGTCAGATAATCACTTGACATCAATCAGAAAAACTGCTTTAGACTTAAAGACAGAAATGCATATTTAGCCCAGCTAAAAAGTCTAAAACTATGCCCAATACAAAATGAATCAGAAGGGAAACAAAACTATAATTTTACTGAGATCAAGGGGAAGCTTCGCAGTCATTTTTAGAGACAGAGTTTGCAATGCATGCTGTAGGGAATAAAATACGTGGGTTTAATTATCAACAACAGGCCTAAGGACACAATCAGATTAAATTTAAACATGTGTGTAAGAAACAAAATAAATATAGATATAAGAAGATGAGAACAGATACAAATCAATCTCAAGGGAAGTGAGAAGGAAAGGGATTAATATTTAAAATGTATATACTACTTGTTTATTCTTACAGTTGTACCTGTGAGCATGACAAGTATGAATTCCTTAGACTTTATGATGCTGTGTCAGAGTTTCATGAGTGATTGAAAAATAATTTAATAACTGAGTAGATCAGCCTCAAAAGTAGTAGCCTATCAACTCCAAGTGTTTATCACAAAACCTAAATACACACAGTCCTACAATCTCCATCTTATACTGTTTATAACAATAAGCAGTATATGCCTTGAAAAAAATATGTTTTGTTTTGGGTAAAATTGTTATCTTTCCTAACTTGTTGCAGAGTTTCTAGACATATCTACACAGTTAAATGCAAGTCAGGGGAGTGAAGGACTACAATTCTGATTGCCTACCTGCTTGATTTTCAACTTACTCCTCCCAACTTTTTAGGACCTTTTCAGCTAATTTTCTCCAACACATGTTCTCTAGAGAGAGGTAGCCCTAAGCAGTTTGGACGTGATCCAGTCTGTGTCACTTGGCCTTGGGGCCGAGGCTCAGTCCTTTACTCTCTTTTTCCCAATAACAGGGCTAGAAAGAGCATCAAAAATTAACCTTTGTAATACAGGTACAGGACCAGCATGAATTTTCTCAGTTTTGTTTCATAAGAATTAATAAAAAATAATAAAACTTTAAATGTAATGTATAATGTTTGTTAGTATGCATTTCTGGAAAGACCTTGAGTTTGTGGAGGCTATAATAGATGTTTCTTTTATACAAATATATTTTATTTTTTTTCTTGGATTTATATTTATATTTATACTTGGGTTTCTTTTGGGTTTTTATAACCGTATTTACATCTACCATGATTTTGGATTTTTGTGAGTTTCAGACTGCACTAAGGTGATTTCAGTGTGCGATTCAACCCTGCATTTTATTTTTCTTTAGCTCTTCTCTTTTTGGATGCTGTGGATTTTCCTTCTCATCTCTCCAGTCTTTCTTATTATCTTGATTTTACTGCTTGCCTCAGCTATTGCTCTCCTGCTAACATAATGTTGTTCTGTCTCAATGAGAAGTGCATCTGCTCTAACAAATCCTGAATGCTTGATTTTGTTTCACTTTTTTCACCTCCTATTAGAATTATTTTCCTCTGGATGTTTTCCATCATAATGTTGACTGCTTCCTTCATGGCCTGTCTTAACACTGGTGGTCTATCATGAAGTGGAATATCAGATTTAGGGTGTCTAATGGTCCAATGATTTTAATCTAAGAGCTGCTAGCTCTTTTGATATTTCCCTTTCCTACATATTATGAAGTTGTCAGCTGCAAGGATGAAGCTTTCCCCCAACTGCAACAAAAGAAAAGAGGATGAACACTCAGCAGAACTTTCTAAAGGAAAACAAAGAATAAAAAATATGACCTTAAGGAGTGTCCTCTGGGAAAGAGAGAGGAATACAGCTTGTATACATTGATTTGAGAGTTTCTGAGATACTGTGCTAGTAAGTTCCATGTAAAATGTAAAATATGATGGATCAACTTTAATAAGCACATTGAAATACCATTAGGACACATAATAAGTCTTCTGCAAAAGATACTGAAGGATCTTTATTTTGTAGGGCTTTGATTTTAAGTAATGTGCAAAAAAAAAAAGCACCACATGCAGATCATGCACCTGTGGATAGGGCATAAAATCTATGTCAGCAAAAGCCTCTCATTCTCAGAGAACCTCTGCAAATAAGTTTGTGATTTCCCACTGGCTAGACAATCCAAAATAAATGACTGTTTAATCACTGAAAAAGAATGTCAAGAAAAAATGAAAACAGAACCTTTCTCATTTTTATCTTAGTATATTTTTATTAGATAAAATAGCCCTGATCTAGCTACCTTTCAACTTTAAACATGTGAATTGCTCCATTAATTTAATTTCGAATATGCCTTTCTTGTTGTTTATACTTATATACATTCTTAATTACTTCAGTGAAACATGGCCAAAATCTCTACAAAGTTGTATTGAAGCTGTTCATGGTGATTCCTTTTTCCTTTAATATTCAGGTTCTGGCCTCAGATGCATGAACCAGTGCTTACTTACTTTCAGTTTTACTGTGTATACACACATGAGACTGGATTTTTGTTTGTATAATTACAAGATTATGTAAAATTAAGAAATATGTGTATGTATGATATCTGATAAATCAGTACATCTGAACAATGTGAATAGCTCACAGGACTGAGAAAGCATCTTTTGGCAAATATAAGATTGCAATAAAACCTCCTGTCTTAGTTTATTTTTACAAATCCTAACACTTGAGATATATCCCCGGAGGTTTTTGTTTTTTCTCCTTCCCTTCTGAATATATACATTTTTATATTTGTTTGGATACGAACACTGAGGCTTCAGACCAAGGAACAGGAAGTTGCAGCCTTTCGACAACCATTGCTTTATTCTTCTATCATAAAAAGGATACTAAGTAAAGAACACCAGCAGTGACTTGCATTGCTCCTGGGCATTTTTTTGTTCTTGTGATCTAAAGTCCACTTACTGTGTTTTCTGTTATTTGGAGGTCACCAAACTTTGATCACTAGAGGGTAGTGTGGGGCTTTTCCTTGATATAAGGTACCCCACTCTTCAGCCTGATGTTTTTTGACTGTGTGAGAAGCTTATACTAAATACCCTGTATCTATGCATATATCTATGCATAATGTTCAGAAATTCCTGGATTCTAAAACCACATCACGCCACCAATGCAGATTAAATGTGCGGTGTTTTCTTCACTTATCACAAACTTCCCTGTATTCCCGAGCAGGAACCAGGTATTGAAAATGTCTGTTAGTCCTCTTAATCTTCTCTCTTCTCCCACAACACACAAATATACCTGCACACAAAAAAACCCCCCATTTACACATAAACTTGCATTTTGAACCCACTGACAATACATTAACACATTTAGAATATTGCAAAAAGTGTGACCCTATACCCCATATTAATATTTAATCGAGTGTTCACCATACATTGCAAGTTACTGTGAGAAAATTAATTAGCCCAAAAAGTGCTTGTCCTTTAAAGGCACTGTAATCCCTTTTGAAAATGTAAATGAGATAATCCTTTGGTGAGTACAAACAACTGTTCATTTTATTCAAAGTGTGAGGTTTTCAGGATGTTGGTAGAAACCTGTCCTAAGTCATTTGAGTCTATTGGTTATAAATTCACCATCTGAAGGATTTAGTGAAAAAAAAAAAGTGAGAGAATTTGCTCCACCTTCTTTCAGATTACTTTTCCCTTGCATAAATCTGAGTGTGACCTAAGAAGTGAATGAAAAAACCCGTGGGGAACCCTTCCTTTCCCATTCTTCTTAATTGATTCCCTTGTTATCAGGAGAGTGAAAGGCATTCTTGAGATCAAGGAATATCTAACACTGAACATGCTGTGAAGACAATTCATGAAAAAACGGATTTCAGAAGTATAGATAACTGCATTTGTTACCCCTTCTATGTACTAGTTTCTTTCTATCACAGAAATCAAGATTGCCTCAGTTTAAGATTTTTATAGATTAGATACCCCTGTTTGATGGAAATTTAAAGTTAGAGATTTTCCCTCTCTTGGTTACTGTGAAGGTTTTTTTGGCTACTACCTTAAATATTTCCTTGCTTAGAAATTGCCTTACTTCTGGTCTTAAAATTCTGAGGTTTTCTGGCTAATGTAGCTTCTTCCACCTAATCATTCTCTTCTAGCATAAGTGTCAGCTGTATGTTTTTGTACCTAAGCAAGTACAAACATATTGTCTGATTTTGTTTTTGTTCTTGTGTTTGTTTAACTTCTGACAGTTATTTTATCTCATAATAAATGGTATATCCTCTTCCTACAACTTTTTCCTCTATGCTTTCTACTGCACTGTCTGTGAAGTATATAGACTACAACTAATATCATGCATAACTATTCTCCCTATGGAAGGCTCTACTAAGTCTTCCTGGGTCTTGTCCTTTTTTTTCTGATAAATGGACAGATCCAAGTACTAAAAGGACTCTAAGGACTCATTTCCACAAACCTCTATGAAGACTGAATATTCTTACTCACACAAGTAGCTCCACCAAAGTAAGGGATGATAAAAAGATTATAGGCTTAAGTGTAAGAACTCTCATCTGCTATGTGAACATTCAGAATAAAAGCAGTTGAATTTGAGCTGTACTGGAAAAATACTTCAGTGGTTTTTAAATCTTTAACTCTCTCTGTACTTATATTTGCTGCTTTAACATGGACAGATGATTGGCAATAGCTCAAGGTTTACATGTAAGAGCTGAGTTTGGGAACATAGATTCTTTTTTCTGTGGTGTTGCGGGTGTTCCTTCAATATTTGAATGTGCTCTAATTTTCAGAAGCAAAATTATACCATAGGTGAATCTGTATCTATAAATTGTTGTCTGTATAGCAGTCCTACCTCTGATTTTGTGTGTTTTCATTTTGTAAGAAAGAATAAATGTGATAATGTTTTATTTTTAATAGCAAAGGATTTATTTTGCCCTCTGATGTTTTCTTTTAGTTCGCTGTGTAAACAAAGAATTGCTTGAGTTTCTGTGACAAAAGGCTTCTAACTTAACAAATACATGAAAAACTTCTCATTGATGGTCCTAGTACATTCTCTAAACACAGTTCCTTTTTTTTGGTCCAAAGTCTTATGAATAGATCTTCCTTAAAAACTGTGATGTAGAAGCTGTTTCTCTCTTAATTTTCTGCTATTTCAAAAGTGTGATTAAGAAGCTTGAAAAACAAAGTTGATTTAGGGCAAAAGTAATAGCTGGTGACCAAATAAGAATTTTCAACTTTCTGTCCCTCTTTCTCCTGTGACCCATCACATTCTCAGACCCTTCACTACCATTCTGGGTAATATATTCTGTGTCAGCATCATTTTTAGGCCCCTCTAATTCACTGCTTGCCAAGTTTACAAGATTATGTACAGTGGTTTTGTGTGGTGGATGTCTGTTCACCAGGGACTCAATGAGCTGAAAATGTCAATTTGGACTTAAAGCCATGGCCTAAAGCTACAAGGTAAATGCAATTTCATCTGAGCCAAGAAGTGCTTACAAGTGTTGTCTTCATTAAATGGAACACTGTTTTCAAAAGATAGGAGTATTAGCTGCCTTTTATAACACTCAACTTCATGTTTGACAACAGGGAATCCCCTGCCCCCAGTACACAGAGGCACAGTGAGAAATTCAGGTTGTGCTACTTTTAGTGGTTGATCTTGTCTATACTCCCCAATCCACTTTCTGAAATTGGAGACAATCTTGATAAAAGGCAGCGAATCAGACACTGTCGTATCAGTGTTCTCCCCAAGGAGTTCACACACTGGTATAAAATCACTGAAAAGCAATCACCAGGCAGCCAGCTTACAGCTTCGGACAATAAGTATCTAAATCCATAGAGCAATCTGAGTTACTTACACCCTTTCCACCCCCACCTTTCTGACCTCCTTCCCCTTGTGCTGTGAACAGAAGTTTATTTTTTGCTATTAGACTTCCATGGACTGTGCTGCACGGGAAGTGATGTGAGGTCACAGGATGAGAGGTTCACCTCCAAATAGCTCCATGCAATCTGATGTGACATATACATCTAAAAATCACTTCCAGGGAATTTTTCAACAGAAGGAATACACTCTGGGTAGCACAAATCCCTGTTATGTTATGTTGAATATCTAGGTTGTCTTTGAGTATATCAGAATGTATTTATTCCTGAGACAGAACATAGCGAAAACAAATCTTATTTTTTTCTGGTTGTCATGTTTTAGCCTGCCCTAAAACTCTGGTTTTCTCCTTCTGCAGGATTGTATGGAATTCTTTTCCCTTACGGTCTTCTGCTTAAATTTCAGTGGTAACACCCAGATTGCTCATTATCTCTGTAATACTCCAGTTTATCTGAAAATAAGAAGGAAAAGAATGAAGTAAGAACAAACTGAAGTGATTATGAACCCATGGGACAAGTTCTAAGGCAAGTTATCACAGTTTGAATGACTCCAGTGGATCACTTTCTCAGAGCTCTGCCAGGAACAGACCTGTAGTATAATTTACATCATGCACAGGTTGGGTCTCCACAAGACTTTGTGTCAGTTCTGAAGGTCTGACTCTGGCCACAGCTTCACAATACTCTGCCTTGGTGTGCAATGAAGGAAGTGACCCTGCCCCGTGATCCTGGCAGTGCTTTCCAGATCCCATGCCAGTATGCATCAGCCCATTTCTCTTGTGTCAACACAACTGGCCTTAAGGCTGCTCTAGAAACCCTTTCAGTAAATAATCCAGATTAATTTAGCTTTCCAGAAAGCCGCTGGAAGTAATGGGAGCTAAGCGGCACTTTATGTCATCAATGCATTCCAAACTTCCAGTCTTCTTGTTCCATAGCTTCTTGCTTTATTTGATACTCTGTTTCATGCTTCAAGCTCTCATAAGCATTACATTATGCAACATGCCATGAAAAAAAAACAATGCTATGTAACCTGCTTATTTTGATTCAAAATTCCCTAGCTTTCAAAAAATATCTTATAGCAAATCAACTCCTCTCAGGATCTGAAGATTTTTAACAATGGATGTCTCCCAGCTGCTATTTCTCTCATAGAAGAATAGGTATTTTTTTCTAAGTTACACAAGAAAATGTTACACAAACTCACTCTCAATTGAGAATAGAAACTACTAGCTGCAGTGTGAACAAATACGTTTTTGCATGTTAACAGGTACTTTGTGTTCCACAGCCTTACAATATGTTCCTTTGAAAAAGATCTTCCCATGGGCAACCTAACCTCCATTATTTTCAATGCATTTTACAGTTAAACTCTCCAACTCCATTTTCAAGTGGCTGAACACAGGTCCTGTAAAATTTTAAGTACTTCTAAGAAACATCCGGTCATTTTCACACCTGTCAAAGCAATATTATCTGTTAAAAGCTGATCACTCTGTTCCTATTACTGCAAGGAATTGTATTTGTGGTACAAGCTTAGATTGTAATGATGGTCTAAATATGCTCATTAGCTCTTTAACAGCAATTACTGAGGACAGACAGGAAGAGATATTACTGTTCATCTTGGTTTGTACGGAGGAAAGCAGTAATTTTAATAGAATAAAATATCCAGCCAGTAAACGGTTGGAGTTTGCTTACAAGTGTCTGGTGGAAGTCTGTACAGCTCTCTGGGTGCTTGCAGTGAGGACTGAGCTTTTGCAGCGCAGCAGTGGCGTAGCACAAATGCTGTGTTACGGGATGAGGTGTTGTTTAGCTGGCTTACTGGCAGCCTGATTCTGCAATGCCAGATTTGCACCTGGAGCGGGTGTGCGTTTGTGTGCTAGCCTCCCCTCTCAAATCATGTACATGCAAGAGCCCATTTTACAATTTTTCGCATACAATTTATACCTGTTAAGAGCAGGTACTGCATGATGAATACATAGAATCAGAAGAAGCCTGTACAATTCCTTCACCTATTTATGCACTTTCCACTGTAGTGGAATGTATGTATCACATACAATGTGATAGAAGGAAACAAGACCACTCTCTTAGGTAAATACACCCTAGAAATTCTTGAGTTTAGCTTGAGATCTTCCAATGCAATCCTCATTTAAAAATAAATAGTCAGTGTCAGAAAGATTATGAGTTTGCTGATAGCACAGACGTAACTCAGAATATAAACTCTTTACTTGATGAAGCAATTACAATAAGGTTATTGTCACCATAGTGGGTGTAGGTGCCCAGGCACTGGTAGCAGGGACTGCAGGGGTGGTGTCTGTGAGAAGAGGCCAAGGTTGCCCCATGCTGGGCACAGACGCTTCCATCTGAATCCAACTGACCCACCACATGGCATGGCTGAATCTATCAGAGAAGATGGTGGCTCCTTGGGGAAAATGTCTTTAAGAAAGGGCAAAAAAAATGGCCAAGAGAGGAGTGAGGGAAAAAAAGTATGAGTAACAGCCCAATAGGCACCAAGGTGAGAACAGGAGGGGAGGAGGTGCTCCAGGCACGAGAGCAGAGATTCCCCTGCAGCTAGCCCCTGGAGGAGACCACAGTGGAGCAGATATCGACACGGCAGCACAAGGAGGACCCCGCACTGAAGCAAATTGATAATCCTGAAGAAAGCTGCAGCTGTGGAAAGGCCATGCAGGAACCAGGGAAAAGTGTGAGGAGAAAGAAGCAGCAGAGAAGAGCTATTATGGACCAGTGTTTGTTGGAGAAAAGGAAGCTGAAGGAAGACCGTACTGTTCTCTACAACCATCTGATGTTGATATCTGGATCTGTATCTCATTTTCTGCCTTCTCACACTTACTGGCCCTCACACCATGGGTTAAAAAAACATAGGTATGTGTTAGCAAAGTAAACCAGGGTAGAGTTCCCAAATCACATTTAATATTACATATTCTAAAATAAATGAATTGCCTTGGTTATCTAAACAAATTTGAAAGTACATGTTGTGTCTTCATTGGTCTTTTGCTTTGGATCAAGAGGCTGCTTTAGAACTGTATTTCCAGCTCAGCTCGGCTTAGCATGCTCTGGTTCTCATCACCAAATGGTCTCAGTGCTTCAACTAGATTCAGCTTTGATGAAACTAAACTAGAAGATGTGGTTTGATCAACGCAGAGCAATCACTGCTGGACAGTTATTGTTGAGATGTGGCTCCCTGGGGCTGGGAGATGCAAGACCTGCTGGTGAGGTGGCAGGGCAGGGCTTCACACCCAGGTCCCATCCCACCACCCCCAGACAGGAAGAAGGACATGCCAGATAGAAGGCCCTTACAATGCAGGGAGTTGGACTGGAACTGATATGGTGTAAAACCCACAAAACTTGTGTCATGTAACAAGGGTTTCAATCTACAGATCTTCACAGATTGCACCACACTACCTACTTGTGTGTGATGGCACCGCACCATTTGCATTAGAGCTTATCATCTCTTCGAAGAACAAAGGCATATAAATATCTATAAAAGCTACATCTAAAATTGTCACTGTGCTTCCACTGTGGACAATTAAGAGAAAGAGGCCCTCCCTTATACAGTGTAGAGTAATTGCCTGAAATTGACTTAGAAATACTTTTACTCTGACTGAAAGTGAAAAGTAGGATGATTAGATCAGCTGTAGACACAAGTATCTAAAGTTAGGTAAGACAGCCCTCATACAGAATGAAAAACTAGGTGCAATTTAGGCATATATAGCACAAAATAGTATGACAGAGAAAAGTGACTCTTCACAGATTACCAGGGATGTGAATGCCTCCAAACTAGCCTCAAGGTGGCTTCAACCATTTATTTCCTCAAACAAAACAACTGATTTAATGACTGAGAAAGCTGGCTTCCAATGCCGCTGGCATAAAAAACATGTAGTCCTGTAACTCCTAAAGATTTATCACAAGTAAGCAGAGCCAAACTCTATCATTCTCAGACCATTAGTTGTCCTTAGGGGAATCATAAAGCTCACTACCTTTATACCTGTAGTTGAGAAGTGAAATAGAAGCTGAAGTACAGTTTCAAAATACAGCTGAGTCCACTTAACGCCTCTTTCACATGCCTTCTTTCACTACTCATGGCCAGGGATTTTCCCTTGTGTTCTGGCATTTTACTGGACCCCTTAAGTCAGAAGATATTCCATTTGCCGAGTCTCCCTCACCCCCACATCCCCTCAAAAAAACCCAAACATGCAAAAAAAAACCAACCAAAAAACCCAAAAGAGATTATTTCTTCGAGGTGACTTCAATGAACACTGGAACTAGCTAAGGTCTGAGGTCCAGACTTCCCAAGGGGCAGCAAGGAAGGAAAGAAGAGCTAGGTAAAAAGCGGGGGCAAGGTTACCTGGTCAGTAGACTCAGCTGTACTGTTGACCTGTGCCCCAGGATGACAACAGTATTTGCTGGCTTTGACAATCTCCTGTCAGCAATGCCACCAGAGAAAACTTCCTGTGGAACTACCTGGTTAGAGTTTTCAACTATATGGACTATTGGTGATGATTTTCCAAGGCTGCTTCTTTCAGATAATGGGTTAGGTAGGTTCTTAATCACTTACTGATAATTGATAGTTAGCAAAGAGGTGTGACTTTATATTCAATCATTAAATCACAAAACTTTTCTCAATGTCTTGGTCTTGACTACAAAAGTGTTTCCTTGTTAATGGATGTCCTCACTGGCTTGAGCAGCATTTCCTTTGTTCTCCATAGCCTTACTATATTAACCATTTCTTTGGCTGGAGGAAGAACTGTACTGAACACTTAATCTGGTTTACCCTATGGCTGCACAAGCAGTTATGAAGGACAGTGAGATATGGGAAAAGACTGGCTCCAACAGTAACTTTCTCCACGTCTGCCTATATCTCTGGGCATCTTCTGAATTCAAAAGCAAGAGCTGCTTGCCCAGGTTCTCTATACACACTGGGAAGTCAGTGAAACACAGAACACAGAAGAATGAATAAAGAAGTGTCTCATATCAGGCCTGAGGGCAGAATCCTCCACTCATTTAGGATTCACAGTTAAATTCCCTTTCAGATCTGGAGGTTTAAAGCAGTTCAGTCCTTTAAAATGTAAAACTGAGAAGAGTGGACAGGAAGAACAAGATCACACAATTATATTCAATAGGACAATAACCTCAATGCTGTGAAGTTGGGATATAAATCACTAGACTCAATGTGGATTTTATCAGGTCTTTCCTTTATCAATCTACTAGTTGCACTCAGGGAAGGGTGTGTAGCCAGGTTCTACAGGCAAGATAGAGAGACACAACTCAAACAGTAACAGAGATCCACACAGCTCAGTGTCATCAAGACTTAGGGATTCTTTGCATGCACTACTGAATGTTCCTTCAATGCTCACACAGTCAAGAAGCAACAAATATGAGGATCGTAGTGGCACCTGAAGTGTTGGTTAGATACTAGATATGGGCTTCTTTGTAATGAAGTTGTACCTCTAGCACGTGTATATCTACATTCAATGTAGTAGGTTCCTAAAATTTCTCATTTCTCTTCACTGGCCATGTAGCCTACACTATGTCAGATGTAGATATCTAGAGTGTAAACATCTATAGTTAGGGAGAAGGAATTCTCACTCTAAATTTCTGTGACCCATTTTAGTATAAAACCTCATTTTGATTTAAAATCATACATCATGTTTATACTTCCTTCCTCGTTACATAAATTCCTCATTTCCTTTCTTTCCTGGAAAGTACTTATAGGTTCTGGACTGCATATTCAACAGACCAGGATCAGAAATATCACATTTTGGCATCATATGAAACAGCAAAAGGTAATGATGTTCATAGAAGATGTGTGCTTATCTGTTGTGTACTTATCCATTGGACCTTAGCATCCTAAAACAGTAATTATTTTCTTAGGATTCTTTTGGAAGGTTGAACTTAGCTGGCTGCCAGTCCTTCAACCAGCCACTCTTTCTCTCCCCTTTCTGAACAAGATGAAAAAGTTCAAGGGTCAAGATAGAGAAATCACTTACCCATTACCATCACGGACAAAGCAAACTCAATTTGGGGAAAATTAATGTAATTTATTGTGAATTAAAATAGATTTGGATGTTGAGAAACTAAAAGAAAATTGAAACAACACCTCTTGTCCGACTCAACTTCACTCTTTCATTCTGATCTTCTCTACCCACTTCCCCATCCCCAAGCAGTGCAGGGTTTGTGTTCTGTCTATAACAGTTTCTTTCTGCCACTCCTTCCTGCTGACACTTTTCTTCTACTCCAGTGTGCTTCGCACAGCCTGCAGTCCTGGAACTACTCCAGCATGGGCTGATCATTACAGGCCACATATCCTTCAGGACCTGCTCTTCTATGGGGTCCTCCATGGACTACTGTGTGGATGGATATCTGTTCTGGCATGGTCTTCCATGATCTGCAAAGGGACAACCTGCTTCACCATAGTCTTCCTCAGGGGCTGCAGGGGAATCTCTGCTCTAGCTCTTGAAATACTTCCTCCTTTTCTGACCTTCATGTTTACATGGTTGTTTCTCACATTTTTTTTTCCTTCACTCCCATCTCACAACTGCTGTGCAGCATTTTGCCCTTTCTTAAATATACTTTCCCAGAGGCACCTTTGGCTTTGCTGACAGGCTCACCTGTGTCCCATGGTGGGTCCCTTCTGGAGCTGGCTGGGAGTGAGTGAGCTATTCCCAGAACCATGCCTGTGCATTCTTTGGAAGACACAAAGCTGGAGAAACCAAAAATGGATTAGAAAATCAGCTCAAGAGGTAAACAATAGAGAGGATCAGGTAAAAGTACACACATATGTGTGTCCAGAACTTTTTATTATGTTTTTATGGACATTATTTTTTCTTGTGTGCATTCATCAATTAAATTTTATTGGAAGGATTTTAACACTTTTTATACCTGACTGATCAATTAAGTTTTCTCCTCTCTTGTTAATACTGTAAAAATAGATAACGTGGCTGGAACATGTTTACCTATTGAATTCTGATGCAGTTCTAAGGGTTAAGAAAAACTTATTTTACACATCTGATGTTTGGAACTCTCTTGCTTGGCTTTGGTGGCTTTCAATTCTACTGTCAGACCTAGATTGCCTGGAGCAAATCCACCCATCAAGAATTTGACTGGCTACAGGGTAAACTTTCTTTTATTATCACTAATATTTTTACTATACTCCAACTTTGACTTTCAACTTTTAACAAATGTGCTCTTTTGTTGAATCTTTTATCTGCTAGTTTCCATCTAACTTTTTATATGCAAATAGCCTTGCTGTGAGGTCAGTGACTGCAATCACCCTTACATAACCAAAGATGTCATTTATCCTACTTCAGAATATTCAGAATTTCGATCATGAATGTCATTGTCTAATACTCTGTATTTGTATCCTCTTGATGACAACTTGGTGATGATAATGAGCCTTCCTGCTCTAGCAGCAAGGATTCTGTCATCCATCTTTGTTGTGGCCTTTCACACTTCTGACTCTGCATATTATGTATTAGACATATGCAGAACTTTTTAGTTCAGGTCAACTAATAAGAATGCCTTCATTTTGCAAGAGAACTGCACTTCAGGCTCATATAAGAAAGAAAATAGTGTTTTGGAACCAGCTAGCTCTTTGTAGAAAACAAGTTTGCCAGTTATCCAGTTACCTGTCTGTAAAGCATTCCATATTTTTGCCAAAGATCATGACTCAGTATTGCATCTGAATGAAATTTTGAGCTATTAAATGATTAGATATACCTTAAATGTTAAACGAAAAACATTAGGAAGTAATAGATTTATGGAAAAACAAAGGATGATATTTGAAATGATGTTTTGAATTAAATCTTTTTAAATGAAATGAGCTTGATAGTTTCATGTACAGTCAGTAGACTTTGAGATTGAAATTAATCTCTGTAAAATTTAGCCATTTAAAAGTTAGACATAGATCATACATTAGTTTGGGTAGTTCCAGGACCTAATTGATACAGAGAAAAGCATTTAGCAGATTACTCAACTTCCAGAGTTATCTATCTACAGTGACTGTAGAAAAAACTTAGATATTTGATGTTTAGATGACTGAAATCAAATGAGATGAATCACACCTCTGATGCCAAGACTGGGCTATGGTAAAAATTTTCAGGTACTGCAATGTGTCCCAGTGAAGCTGCATCTGGAAAATCATCCTCAAAACTGAGATCACTCAGGTGCATAGCTCAGAATTAAAAAAATAAGTTAGAGTAATATCATTATGGAATAGAATGATATAGAATGGACAGGGTTCTCTTGGGATTTCTTTTGTTTATTTGCTTTCCTATACCTGTTATCATACAGCAATCTGGCTACAACAGTAGATATTCATCCATTGGGAGAATATCAAAGATCTGACAATACACTAAAACAACATTAGATTATTTATTCAAAGCTGAATGTCTCTATTACTGAATTCTAAATTTTAATATATTGTTGGTTTTTTTCCTAACAGTAAAACATTGGACCTTATTCTCAATGGCTTTGGCAAGGAGAACAATGTTTTATAGTTTCAGACAAAATATAGCAATTATAGTGAGGTGCAGTCCTTTGAGATAAGCATTTGTAGCTGGTAGATTACCATGAAAGTAAGGGTATTTCAGCAAAACCCTTTCCCCTCCACACTCCGTCACTTTCCATTACTGACAATCCATTGGCACGGCATGCATGGACAAAATTCCCTGCACACTGAGAGCCTGGGGATCTCGTATCTGTTTGTTAAAGTAACAGTAGCATTTAATCAAAAGAAAAATCCATCCTCCATTAATAAATAATGTATACATCTAACATTATAGTCAAGCACGAAAATACAAATGGTTCCAGTAATTTGAGTGTGATGTTTGCCCTTTGTAAAAGTTTAGAAATACTGCTGACTTATAAGGACATCACATTCATGATGTTACATTTAGGGCTGTATGGAGTCTAGGGCTTCCATTATGGATCCATATACAATTCAGAGAAAAAAACGTCTCTGGAGCTTTAACTTGGCATACAGGGCTTCAGCCAGGCAGGGGTGTGTTTAACAATTGCACAATGTTAAGCACTAAACACACCCCGATAAGAATAAATGGGTGGGTGTGTGGATGGAAAATAGAGGAAGGTTTTTCTGAACAGTGCCTATTTCTTAAGGATTTGAAGTATCTGTTAATTAATCTAATCTATTCTAGACATTGTTTCCTGTAATCTAGGTCAAAAAAAAGATGGAGAACTGCAACATTTACAACACTTTCAATCATGTTCTATTCTCAGCTATTGACATTTTACAACACAATATGTTTACTTTGTGGTTTAACTGAGAAAGAGTTTGATCCATTGATTTTTTTCTAGATCTGGACTTTTATAACAGATTTTGGGGAATTTTTATAGATTGCTAAGGATGCAGATAAGGACTACAGACATTTTCAAAATCAGTAGTAACTTCCAGTGTTGTTAGTGGAAACTTGGTATTCACTTGAAAATCCTTTCTATGTTTTTCACTACTTCACATACATTTGTAGAAGCCCCTCTTTCATTAAATTAATTTAAAGTATATTTAAGCACTTTTGAAATTAATGGAAATGGATGTAAGTAGAGCCAGACTTTTTTATCTGAGTGGAAAAATAAGAGAAATGTCAGTTTCTCCACTTTCTTACCCAAAGACAGCTATTGTTATATAAGATTCCCTAGTCTACTCAAAGGTTGACAGACATGACAGTGGAAACCCATGTACATCTTGGAGTTTATTATGTTGTCCTAGTGCATCTCCAAAGATACATATGGGCAACCAAATGAACTTCTCAGAGTGGAATTGCCTAGTCTTAGAATGTAAAGGTAGATGACTCAGCTAAATGTAGGTGACTACAAGGTAGGTGCTGATACATGATATATGTGTCTAAGCTTCCTTGTAGTCAGAGATCAACACAGGTTTCAGCTTTATCAACATAGATATGGAGTGTTACTATATGTGTTATAAAATACTACATCTAGACACCATCTGCTGCTCCAGAATTATGTGAGGGTTTCGTACATGCTTTTTTAACTGTCATGAATGCCAGCTCCATGTAGAGAAGTCTTGGAAAATACAGGCCACTTAGCATTGCAATGGTTGGCTAATCCTGCATCTGTTCAACCTAGTCAAAGAAGCTTAGGGAGCTATTCATCCTAGCTTACGACACCTAAATCTAGTCATCTGAATACCTAAAGTACCTCACATATATGACAGACAGACAAGTCAGATATCTATCTACAATGTAGAAATCAAATATAGGAGCTAGTTAGATCACTTGCTCTGGTGACGTTGGATAAACATAGACGTGTAATGTTATTTTAGGTATTGCAGCTTGCAATGGCTGTTTCTGAAGGTACAGGTCTCCAGTGTCTGTCAGACCTGTGCAGGCATCTGCAGGACAGCTCTCTGTACTGGATGCCTACATTTAAAAAGAAAAAAACCTATCTTTTGTCTTTAGAAATTAGACATGCCACAATGACTGTAACAATAATTTTTTTGTCTCTACTTTCTTCAGGCCATAGTCTTGCTCTTGTTGTGCCCTGAACACTGCCATTTTCTTTGGTCACACTGATGTTGGAACATAGCCTTGCTGAGGATGAAGTTACAGAATTCATCTTTTTTATTTTGTCTTTGGCAACAGCTGAAACGTTACTTCAACCCACTTTTTGACATAATTAGTGATGATAGTGTTAACATTAGAGAGGGGTGAATACCATTTAATTAAATGTATGATCTGATCAAATTATCTGTGACTGAACACACTACTAAACTGCTCCAATATTCTTGAAACATTAACGTTCAAAATGAAAGTGTAGTCCCAGCAGAAATATTGGTACTAATAAAATTTAAATTGGTCAGTTTCTAGCTTCAGGTACATCACTCAAGTTTCACGTAAGCAATAGTCACAGGCATTTTGAAACTAATATATACCTCTCAAATATTTCAATTACTTTTGTAAACTTAATAGGAGGACAATTAAGTAACATAAATCTGCAAATTTAAATCTTTTCTCTAGGTGAAAACACTAGCAATATCTCACAGATTTGCTAACAAGTTGCTGAAAATGTATATTGTTTCTGGCTTCTACAAATCAAACATAAGTTATATTAGAAAGTAAAATCCTTTTCATTCACAGCATATTCAGCCCAACAGCTGATTGAACAGAATTTAAAAAATGGTCTGATGGGTGATTTTGAATCTTTCCCTATTTACGTTTGCCAAGAATGCCATGACATTTGAAGACCGTTCATTCTGCAAATGTTGTACTTATCTGTACTGTATTCCACAGAGCTTTTCTTGCCTTTTTGCCCTGTCTGTGTATTGATTTATAATATATACATGCTTATCTTCACCAGCCTATATGCAGCCATCATTGCAAATAGATGAATGCAATGATATTACTGATGGCATTTTAATGCAATATGCTAAGAGTATCTCATTGTATATCTTGCATAAAATTACTCCTTAGGCATGATTATTATTATTATTACTATTTTATAGCTATCAGTGTCTCTTCTAGTACTTTCCAGCAGTAAAATGAAAAACTTCTGTGACGGATGCAAAATTTGTGTTTTTGCACTTCAGTGCATTTTAATCTTTACAAGAGTAAAAAAATAATAAAGCTACAGTACAGACAGTGAAATATTCTTCTTTTCCACCAGCAAGAAATCAGATAACACTTAGAAATACTTAGCTAACAATGCAGTGCTACATGGAGTTTACCTCTGCATATAAATCTCCATCTCTTTTGATACGCAAATATATTCATAATATGTTTTCATTTTTATTGTAATTTACAACCTGTTTAGGAGTAGAAAACATGGCCTTGGAATCACATATTCTTGTGTTTAGTCTTATTAATTATGTTATTCTGTTCTGTCCTAAAAAGAGCAAGCAGGTTTTAAGAATATAAAATTCACAGTTCTCCTCTTGTTCCCTTCAGAATGACAATTCTTCAGAAAGACTATTTGGAAAGATGTTGATATATGTATATTTTGCCATTTTCATTATGAAAATAACAAAGATCTATATGTAACTCTACTGCCCTCCTTTTGGCAGAATTATGCAGCTCATAATGTACTAGATCTTTATTTCTCTCTTTTGTGGCCCTGGGAGTTAAATAGACAGTCTTCTTGTTAAATAGGAATCCAAAGTATTCTTGTTTCTGAAGACAGTCGATCTGTTAATTCTGCTTGATACACAGAGTATCCACAATGATTTCAGTAACAAAGGATGAGATCAAACCTCTCTGCATTAAACATCTAGATTTTAAACACAAAATGCTTAGTCTTTCTAGACTATCTAGATAGAAGCTTCTGAAGCTTCCAGGGGGAAGTGCTATCCAGCAAAGACTAGGAACACAAATCAGGCAAATATGAAGTAAATATGAAGGCAAATGTGTTGCTGAGTTCATCTCATCCAGTATGTACAAAATTAGAAATGTATGTGCTTATATTTCCTTACACATCTAGGTTTGTTACCAAAATCTCTGTGAATATCCCATTCACAAAAGTAGCTTAACTTGCTGTCTCCAGGAAGGACACTGTTTCTAGGGAGAAACAACAGTGACATACAAATATTTTGGTTTACAGATTCATAATCAGAAATCTTATAAATTACTTTGAAAATTATAATATGAGGATGTAATTAACCCTATATGGGACCACAGCTATCATCTATTATGTTGACTGAAATCTCTGCTTCCCTCACCCTTTTCAACATCCCCATGATCATTCATTATGTGCAAAATTATTTCAATACTTTCCCCATAGTAACAGAAAGTGACAGCATTCTACGTACTTCAGTATTGCAGCACTCTCATGCCATTCAGTTCTAAAAAATGTAAGCAGCCTTTATGTATATAAAAAAAATTTCAATTAAGCATCATGTCCCATTTTTCAGCACAAGTATTACCTTCCAGCAATAAGGAATAAATTGTTTTATAGCTAGGAAAATACCCAAGGTAATTCAAGTCATTCATACTGTTGTGATCCTTGTCCTTATGATACAAAATGCACTGGCTCTGCAGTTATTCTATAATGCTGATAAAAGATAAGAATTTCCTTTTACAATATTTCTAATATTTATGAAGACACATCTTAGGTTTATTCAAGCTCTTTTTTTCTAATCTAACAAAGAGTCCATTGAGAATTTGGATGAGAGAGGTGTCAATTTAATACAGGTGAATTAATGTATGGGTCATCCTAGTGAAAGTCAGAAAAATGTCTGTTTTCCTGCATATCTAGGGAGCATAAGCCAGTTGCAAATTAATTTGGTCTAGTTTGATATAATGTAATCCATACCCAAATCCCACTACTGCAGTAGGAGGGTAAAAATTAATGTGATCAGCCCCAAACATTTTAAGAGCTGACAAAATCCTATAGTAACAACAGAAATTTGAATAATTTACTTTTTTTATTTTTTTTTAAGCTTAACTGCTAAAACCAGTTCTTAAGTCTTAATAAAAATTGTTAGATGCTTCCACAAATTTATCTGGACCACTATGAAGTTTTGTGTTTCTCCTTGAAGTCAATAATCCTTTTTTTCATGTCAATCCAATCTCTGTTTTCCTCTGAATTAGGATCTTGGGTTTCTGAATTCTTCCTTTGATATTCTGAAGATCTGGTTGTGTCTGAAAGGTCTGCCATCTCCTGTGATGGAGAATAACACTGAAGTCACAAGTTGATATCAACAAAATGTTCAACTCCCTCTCATAGTTTCTTACTGGAGTTAAAGTCAAACTGCTCTTCAGGAAGGGGACGATCACTCAGTCACTGTCTGAAGACAAGTTAGGAGACAGAAGAGTATAAAGATGCCTTGATTGTAAAAGCTGCTATGAGGGCTAAATGATGTGCATGTAGAAAAGAATACATCAGAAGTTGTTGTGTATGGGATGAGGCTGAGACATATGCAGAGGTGTCAAGCATGGAAGAAGTAAAGCATGGAAGAAATCAAGCATGTCAGAAATGGAAAACAGAATAAGGAGAAACCTCCAAGGTAAAAGAAGTCAAAATATGGGGATGGAGATAGGCCAGTCCTTCAAGGAGAACTAATGTTAGGTGGTATTAGAAGAGTTGTTTGATGATTCACCCAAGGTGTAAATGGAAATATGTTTCACAAGATGGAGAGAAATGGTTCCATTTCTCTTCATTTAACTAGTAGGGTGGCTGCACTGCACAAATATATATGTAAATATATATATTTATTCAATCATACTATAGCTGAATCTATATATCTGAAGTTATAATAATAATAATGAAAAGTTCTTGATTTCAAGAACCTTTGAATTGGAAATGCATAGCTTTGCAATACTAAGGGAAGATAAGGAAGTCATTTTTTCATGCCATCATTTAATGTAAATATCTTCACAGATTTCTAAAGGTCTGACTCTTGACACCTGACCATTTCAAAGAGCAATAGTGTAAACATGAAGACCAGATGCTGAGTAGCTGCGTCATTGATCTAGTACTGCATGTCTGATTGACAACATTTCACAATTTCAGGCTTAGGTAACTGATTACTCCTACATCTCTTTCTCTCAGATAGAAATACATTTTTGAAAAAAATCTTTGGGTGGAAAAGAACCAGAATCCTGACACCATATTTTCATTGGCCTATGAACTAGGGTTTATAATGGTTACTCCGTAAACCTGGTATGAGTGCTGTTTATTACTGTGTGACGATTACTTCTGACAGCTACACAGCCAGTCAATACACAGAAAGAGACCACAGGACCTATGTCCAGTTCAGGTTGAAAGCAGCTTCTGTTGACTTCAGTGGAAATTGGCCCATCTACTTAACTCCATTTTGTGTAACTGCATTAGAGCATAAAACATTATATTATTCAAATATCCCATCATGACAAAAAACATTAGTGACCTAAGTGTTAAAGAAATATCCATTGTATCTATATATCACATAAGGATTACCCCAAATAAGACAAATGACATTTGATAGTCCCGATTAGTGCAAAAAGTAATAAGAGGATCCTCTCAATGTTATGAAAAGACTTATGATTGAAATGGGAGCATTTGAAGAAGAATTGTTATACACCCTAAAGAAATTTAAACAATTTTTTGTAATGGTTATAGCACATCAGTGATATTTTCCTGATTTGGAAAAATGATTGTAACTCACTGGAAAGGTTTATTATGGAGCTGAATAATTTATACCTCACCATTATGTTTGATGGAAAGTAGAGACAGAAGAGTGTTAACCATCTTGATGTGAGTCAGGCACTGATTTGATCCCTGTGACAGCAGAACATATTTTGGTTTTATGTGGATGAGATAGAAATAGTCACTGAAACAAAAATCTTAACTTTTTGACAAAAGCCTTCAAAATAAGAGAACAATGTATATAATACATTATATACATTACATTATATTACATAAACCAATATTCATTAATACAAGATACAGTCATACTCATCAAAGAAGGGGTACTTGGTCTATAACATTCCTGTCAAATTACATCTGCCCTAACATTGTGGCACTATAAATCTAAAATAATACAGCTAATAGAAGCAGGCTTTTTGACACCACAAGGATTTTGCAATCTCGTTTCACAGAATTTTTAACAGTTTTCAGGGAACTAAGGCAACCCAAAACCAAGAGAGGTACTCTGCAGATGATATATTAGGCACAGCCAGAAGGTCTACTGGTCCTCTACTATCAGGGAAACCAGTCAAAACCAGTATGAGTGATGTCTCTCAAGGGTCCATACTGGCACTAATACTACTTAATAACTTCATTAGTAACACAGATAGCGGGCTTGAGTGCACTCTCAGCAAATCTGCAGATGACAGCAAGCTGAGTGGTGGAGTTGTTACACTAGAGGGAAGGGATGCCATAGGACGGACCTTGACAGGCTTGAAAAGTAGGCCATGTGATCCTGATAATGTTCAACAAGGACAAGTGGGTTAAACTAGATGATTTTCAGAGGTTCCTTCCAATCCACACCATTCTATGATTTTGTAAAGTGCAATGTTCTATATCTGGATTGAGTCAATCCCCAGTATCAATACAGCCTGGGGGATGAATGGATTGAGAGCAGCCCTGCAGAGAACAGCTTGGGAATACTAGTGGATAAAAGCTCAACATGAGCCAGCAATGAGTGGTGCATCCCAGAAGGCCAATTTTGTCCCGGGCTGCATAAAAAGAAGCATGGTCAAGAGATCAAGGGAGATGATCCTCCCACTCCACTCTTGTGAGACACCACCTGGAGTACTATGTCCAGCTCTGGAGTCCTCAGTACAAGGAAGACATGGACCTGTTGGAACAGTCCAAAGGAGCACCACAAAAATGATCAGAGGGCTGGACACCTCTCTTAGGAAGACAGGCTGAGAGAATTTGGGTTGTTCAGCCTGGAGAAGAGAAGGCTCTAGGGAGACTTTATTGCAGCCTTTCAATATTTAAAAGGGGCTTATAAGAAAG
Source organism: Aegotheles bennettii (assembly GCA_013398125.1). Classification (NCBI taxonomy): domain Eukaryota; kingdom Metazoa; phylum Chordata; class Aves; order Caprimulgiformes; family Aegothelidae; genus Aegotheles; species Aegotheles bennettii. The sequence continues at coordinate 107,561 of VZRW01008557.1, forward strand.
ATGTAAAGAGACTTTTTACTAAGGCCTGTAGTGACAGGACAAGGGGCAATGGTTTTAAACTGAAAGAGGGTAGGTTTAAGTTGGACACAAGGAAGACATTTTTTATTACGAGAGTTAGAACAGATTGCCCAGAAAAGTTGTGGATGCCCCAACCCTGGAAGTATTCAAAGTCAGGTTGGATGGGGCTTTAAGCAACCTGATTTAGTGGAAGATATCCCTGCTCTTTGCAGGGGGTTTGGAATAGATGGTCTTTAAAGGTTCTTACCAACCCAAAGCATTCTGTCATTCTATGATTCTATGATCTCTTTGGCTGAATAGCCCCCTGTGGAATCCTTGATAGGAAAATTTCTATCTTTATATAACATTCCCAAGAAATTCATTATCAGAATGTGACCTCTTTGGGGTACTGCTCACACAGGAGGTCCCAATTTGAACCTTCTTGGACCATTGTGGGTGCAAATCTGACGCATTCTTCAGTGACCAATAACAAGATCATCTAACACAAAAGAAATTTGCTGACAGAAGTCAGCTACTGGTTTGTTAGACATTTTCACTTTTATTATCTTCTGTTAATAGGGTTTAGAATATATATTGATATATTTCATGCCTAAATACTGAATCAAAAATGTATTTGCTGAAAGGCCAGTAGTTGCTTTTAAAAGGAATAAAATATACTAAGAATCTCTTGGTACATGGTAATGATGCTAAATATATCAATAAAGTAATTTCCTAAGTAGCCCTGTGCTAAAGTGCTTTCTTGTTCTAACCACAAGTAGTTTACAATATAACATTTAGACAAAATTCACTTATCCACTCCCTCTTTGGAGTCTTTGGATAAAACAGAGATACCCCACCTTAATGGATGTTACATATTTATTGAAGTTTCCCCATGCTACAGTTTGTGCTGAAGAGAAAATCATGCCTTCAAAAATCTGGGTTTCTGAGCACGATAATCCACCTGGGAAGAATGACACATCTACACCTGGAACAAAACATTTGCCTGGAAATCTGGCTTAGAATCTGACTTAACATGGATAGGCACAGAGAGCTTATCATAGCCTGGCAGCAGACACATGGGTAACTGCTGCAATGCTGTGTAAAGAAGCCTCCAGAAAGGTCCTGAGGCTAAAAAGTCCCTCCCCTCCCCATTAACTCTCTGTAGAAGGATCTTCAGGGTTGACTGTGAGCAACATGACAGCTATACACAGGAGAAAAATATGAACATATCCATTGCTTGGGGTGTAGCACAGGGTGCACTTGAACAGGATTTGGACCTCCATCATCAATCCATTTGCTCTCACAGACTATCATTCCCACACAGATATTTGAGATTGTGTGAGCTGCCTGAGTGCCAGCTAAAACTGCAGATGAGCTCAGGCCTCCTATACACCATGTTATATTTAGCAAATCCACACAGATATCATGGCTATCTCAGGGTATCTGAAAAGGTTCTAGATTTCTCTAGAAAAACAACCACTGAACGAAGACCATGGTGATGACACTCAGCAGAAAGGATGACTTTAGGCCCTTATTTTCAGAGGTGCAAAAATCTTTCCTATAAGAGATCTGATATCACCTGCCTCAGAACTATCTGGGATTTGTAGGCAGGCTATTCCTCAGTGGATGTCTGATGTTGCTTCTCAGTATGATACAGGATTCAGAGTGCACTTGGAAGAGCTCTGTCACTCCCAGTGTTGGCGTAGCCTTTACATTTTGGCTGGAACAGAGTTCATTTTCCTCATAGCAGCTTGTATGGTGCCATGTTTTGAATTTCTGACCAAACAATGCTGATAACATAGTAATCATTTAACCCTTGTTTAACAGTGTCTGCAAGTGTCAAAGACTTCTCCGTTTCTCACTCTGTGACCACCTCAGTAAATAGATTGGGTTTGTGAAAGAGGCTGAGAGAGGACACAGCTGGGCAGATAACCCAAACTAACCAAAGAGATATTCCATGCCATACAATGTCATGCTCAGCAATAAAAAGGGAGAGGAGTGGAATTTAGGTAGGTTAACCATCTTTTGCTTGAGAGCTGGCTGGGCATCAGTCTACTACTTGGAAAGTGGTGAGTGAATGATTACTTTTGTGTCACTTGTTTTGTTTTCTTTCTTTCTTCCACTTCTTCATTTATTAAACTATTTTTGTCTTGACTCATGAGTTTTACGCTTCCTTTTCTCTTCCCTTGTTCCACTGGTGGTAGAGGGTGAGGGATATGACTGAGCAGCTGTGTGGTGCTTAACTGCCTACCAGGGTTAATCCACAACAACAAGGTATAACCAAAAATATTCTTGTTTCCAGTCTTCTGCCAGGCTGTCAGTGGTCTCCAGATTTGCATTCTCCACGCTTAAGACATGGAGGAAGATCAGGAAATCTAAATGATATCAACTGGCAAAGAAATGGCAAACTCACTGAAGCCAGACTCTGAAAAGCAGTTACACTCTGTCTTGTCCAAATTAATACCTGTTTACTGACATTAACTACAGTGCTGAATATTTTCTAAATCACAACAGAAGGGTGCATGTTACAGGACAGAATGTCTTGTGGCCAGGTTCTCTTGCATTGCACTCAATTAAGTCTCCAAGGAAACACATACTGGACTCTGTTGAAGCATGTGTTGTCCTCAGTTTGATTTTGTTCCATTCCTGGAAGCTTTTCTTTACACCCTCTCTCTCTGCATTTTCCTGACAGAATGCCACTTTTTCAGCAAATGAAAACCTGGATGGGTAAACAATGCAGATGAGGTTCCAGGAGCTGCAGTATAAGCCACAAAACCCCTTTGATCTTCAGAGATGTGAGCAGTGATGACATATGTGCAGAGGCTGTTTGAGTATTTGGCAAAGGCCACCATAAGTTACTGACTTTATAATCAAAATTTCCTGTTTGGTATGTTCCATCCCAACAGTCCTCCAGTTAATTTCTACCTTTCTTATTGGAAATTGTTTTCCTGTGATTTAATAAGAGACTTCTGAAATTATTACTCATCTGTAATTCATTAAAAATGGCAGAAATTTATTTCTTCCACAGATATGACCAAGGGCCAGATTCTGTAATGTATAACCTGTGAAAGTTAATTGAGGTCTCTAGAGTTGTTTGGGCTGTATATTACTGAATCATGTAGCACAGAAACTGCATAAGGGCACAGAAAATGAGACATAGGTGAATTTCATTCATCTCTGTCTAATATAATGAAATCTCAAACTCATTTTCTACATAACATTTGAGCATCCTGGACTTTGGATCTTCCAAATCACATCCAGGATACTGTGGATCCTGGCCTAAGAGCAGGTGAGGCTTTTGGGTTGCAAATACCAAGTGGGAACAGGTGATTCCCAAATACCCTAGTGCCCAGATCTAGCCCTGTTAACAGTGTTTCCACTTTTAGCTAACTTGGAGCCACCCCCTCTCAGCACAGGGGCTTATGCAGCACCAGCTCAGGGCAGCTGTAACTTTGAATCCTGTCAGAAGAAGGTAAGATCCTATAGTATACCTAATTACCCCTGTGCCCTGCATAAGGCACCTGGATACCTCATACAGTAATCCAGATTGAATTTAAAGGCCAGACTTTGAGAAATAATGTGTTGCAACATCTAGCCCTGTGCAGCCCAAAAGCAACAGTGGTTAATATCAGTTCAAGTGTAATCAGGCAGCCCGTTTGGTTTCTTTCTTCTCTTGAAATACATTTTTAATATAATGAGGCTTCTCATTCAGCAGAGTAAGTAGGGAATGATCTAATGTATAAATTGTTGTGAGACCGAAACTGCTGCTTTTGGGAAACTTTGAAGGCCAATAAAAAACATCCTTGGGCACCTCTAATAAAGGGACCACTTTTTTGTATCTTGAGAGTATTCAGAGTTTATTTATGTGCTGACACCCTGAGTAGAAGAAAAGAGCATACAACTTGACAGGGGCAGCTGGCCCGCAAAGAAAACATGACTATTCCTTACACAGACTGCACCTTATTAGCTCTTCATTTTAATATTTTTCTTTAAGATGCCAATGGAGTAGTTCTCCCCAATACATATTTTTCACGTCATCCATTTGGCATGTAATACAGTTTCTAATGGTGGCTAATATGTAGTTGATTAATTAAAGACTTGTTACTGAAAAGAACCTTCTGTTTGGTATAACCTGGCAGCTGATTGCTCGGAGGAAAGAAATGTGTGGCTTGGATATAAAAATTACCAGTTGAAAAGTTTTATGCAATTGACTTGACAGAATTATATAAAGCTAATCCCTCGAGCAAGAGTTGCTTTCCTTGCTGTTCCCAAATCTTATCTCTTTTTCTTTCTAAAAACTGTTTTTCCTACTTTTTATTCTTTTTACTGTTGTACCCAGAGGCTCCACCAAGATTGAGAGCTGTTGCATTAACAAGGGGAAAACAAATCCTAGAATGTCCAAATAAGACAGGCTATTTTGATGAATAATTGTATTGAAATTTCAGGTGAATATTTCTCATTTGAAACAAAAGAGAAGGACAGAAAAATATTGTTATTTTTATTTCTTTTTAATTATTTTATTTTTCTTCTACTTTTATTTTGTCTTTCTATTCTTCCCCTTAAACTTATTCTTTTTCAGTTATTAATTAGAAACAGTTTTGAAGTTTGAGATGGGTGCCATATTTAAATAACCCTTCAGATAAATCCAGTTACACCAAAGAATTCGGTTGTTTTTAGTTTTTTGGTTTTGTTTTTTTTAATTCCAGACAATTTCAATGGAAAAGATCAAATAAATGTTTGTAACCTGCTTGTTAAGACTTGTCGCATAGTGCTTATAGTACTAGCTGTTGGCATAAGGCACTCATTCTTCCCTTCTTTTCGCCCCATGAGTGTTAGAAAGGAATGTAATATTTCAGAACTGTCCTCAGGTCTATCTTTTTAGACATATTATATATGAGACTATTATTGTAATGTCTTAGAATCTCATAATATTTATTAAATTCAAGCTCATAACTCCCCAGTGATTTAGATTGGTAATTGTTCATAGTGTTTAACAGTCTTCCATATTGTCATCCCAAATTCTGAAAAGAGTTTCCAATTAAAATTTGCTTGTGAGAATTGATAACAAAATGCTCCCTCTTTCTGAGTATTAGTAATAATTAATTCAGCAAGACCTGGACAAGCTAGAGAGTTGGACAGAGAGGAACCTAATGAAGTTCAACAAAGACAAGTGTAGGGTACTCCACGTAGGAAGGGACCAGCCCAGGTACTGGTACAGGTTAGGGGCTGACATGCTGGAAAGCAGCTCTGGGGAGAAGGACCTGAGAGTCCTAGTGGACAACAAGTTAACCACAAGCAAGCTATGTGTCCTCGTGGCCAAGAAGAGCAATGGCATCCTGGGCTGCGTTAAGGAGAATGTAGCCAGCAGGTCGAGGAAGGTTCTCCTCTCCTTCTACTCTGCCCTGGTAAGGCCACATCTGGAGTATTGTATTCAGTTCTGGGCTCTCCAGTTCAAGAAAGACAGGGAACTACTGGAGAGAGTATAGTGAAGGGCTACAAAGATGATGAGGGCACTGGAGCACCTCTCTTACGAGGAAAGACCGAGAGGCCTGGCTCTGTTTAACATGGAGAAGGCTGAGAGGGGATCCTACCAATGATTATGAATATCTACAGGGTGGGTGTCAAGATAAAGGGGCCAGACTATTCTCAGTCATGCCCAGTGACAAGGCAAAGGGCAATGAACATAAACTGGGACACAGGAAGTTCCATTTTAACATGAGAGAAAACTTCTTTACCTTGAGGGTGACAGAGCACTGGAACAGGCTGTCCAGAGAGGTTGTGGGTCTCCTTCTCTGGAGACATTCAAAACCTACCTGGATGTGATTCTGTGCCACTTACTCTAGGTGTACCTGCTTTAGCAGGGGAGTTGGACTAGATGATCTCCAGAGGTCCCTTTCAACCCCTACCATGCTATGAATAAAACTAATACTATTTTGGAGAGATACTGATGTACTGATGTAGGTAAAAGCTCCATACGCGGCGAAGTAGTTTCCAGCTCTCACATTGAATTCCATAGTTTTATGTGGTTACTCCTTTTCATCCACCAGATAGTTTCAGTATGTTAGAAAAGAACTTAAAATAGTGAGTGTGGGAACAGTGGCTTTAAAGTAGATTTTTGAGCCTGAGAGTTAAATACGTTTGAGAGCAAAGAATGAAAACTATTTTTGTAAACCCAGGGAGTTTTATGAATGGCCAGCAAGAGATGTGGATAGATAGAGGTTGGATAAAACCACAGTGATATGGGAAGAGATGTTTGAACCAGGGAAATTCTGAATAAACAAGAAAATATAACTGAATGAGTGGGAATGGCTCAACAGAAACATTATCTGATGGTGTGGGTGGATGCTGACAAATTTTAGCTTTAATGACATAAGAGAAGGAAAAAAAGTGAGTGTGATAGGATGACAGACAGATTAAGTAGAATTAGAAAAAGGAGTATATACTGGGTTTTTTTGTCTCTGTGCATTTGCTATAAAATGTTTCGATTTCATCTTTGAAAAAGGAATATGGTGGAAGAGTGTATTGTTTCTGTACATTTTGCTTCCAAACTAATTTCCATTAATTGATCCCCACAGATTCTTAACAAAATAAAAATAATGAAATTTCAGCAATGTTGGGCTGTTTGGACTTTTTCACATGAAAAAAAGAATTTCACAAATGATCGACCTCTGATCTGAGCTTAATTAAACACTTAACTTGATTTTCTTAGTAAATTCACTCTGGCCAATTTGAACAACATCTCAATTAAACACCTTCCTCCCTAAACAGCTTTTGCAGTACTCCCTGATATTCTTCCTTCAGTCCTGACCTCTCTTTCTATTATGACTCCATTCACATCTTTTCAATGCTGCCATTTCTGGCACCTTTGGATAAAGTACGTTGTTCACAGCAAACTGGCTGGCAGGTATGGGCTCTCCTGTTATTTCTGCTCGACTCAAAGCACAAAACACTTCAGAAGAAAAACCCAACAATAGTGTAGCTTGTATATATGTGATATTGATCCTCTTTCCAGCTAGGCAAAGTAAAGGATATGTGCATTGTTTGTGAGATACATAGACCTGTACAATCTTGGCACAAAGGTGTTTTCCTCAGTATATTCTAGGAAGTAAGCAGCAGGGAGATGATTGATTTTTTTCTTTCTTCCTTTTATTTCAGATGGAGTCGAGTAGCATGAAGAATAACCCAAAACAAGTGTAAAGCCCATTCTCCTGGGTCAGCTTCATCCTCAAGATGGTAGAATTATTGGGGCAAGTGTAAACGTTGAACATTCAGAGGTTTCCCTTATAATTGTGCACAAATGGTGGTGAGGATGAGGGGGAAAAGAGCTTTTGTACAGCTCCCAGCTTCCCTTTAATTCACACACAAAGGCACACACACAGAGCCATGTCCTGCTTTTAATAAGAAATACTATGAACCTACAAATATATCACCCTAGTTATGGGGTACCATAGCAGAAACTGGAAGCTTTTGTTAGGTCTCTCAGGAGCAGTTTCCATTTGGGATTTCTCCAACTGACCACTGGATAATTTTTGGCATGGAGATGCTTAGATCACTCATGTTTTTTAACAGATCAGCTGTGTAAGGTTTCAAGTAAAATTTGGCACCTGAGAAGTACTTTGAAGACTATTGAAGTCATTGGAAGTCCTTTCAACTATTTCAGAAATCTATGGATAGTTTTTTTTAAAATTTTCTCATTCAAATATATTGTCTTCTCCCCTTTTGAGCATTTAACCAACCTGGAGTCTCGCAGCCAGATTAGAAACTTCCCCCAGTGAAATATGTCTCACTTTTCAAAAGTAGTTCCATGCCCCCTTTTCATTTTATTTTCCCTCAAAACTGAATGTAAAAAGAAATGGCAACTCTCAGAAAACAGAGAGATTATGAGGGGAATCTTACCTGAAGCAAAGGAATACCTTAGTTTATGTTAAAATCTTTCCACTTCTTGTATGGTTTATTTTTCTGTTAGGACAAGGGTTTTTAAAGATTCTGAATTACAAAAAGATTAAAAACTGACCACTGTCTTTTCTGAGTTATGTACCTCTTTAGGGCATTTGAGTCATCTGTGATGGGAAACTGAGTTACTGCTGCATAACACTTAAGGGTTTACCTTAAGTATAAGGGCTTGCTCCCTTCCCTTTCAATGGGGACTGAGCATACAAAGAAACTGATGGCACACGTTGATCTGTGTTTGTGAGGGTAGGAAGAAAAAAAATAAAGTTCATGATCTAAGGATGCCAGTAACGCCTCTCTGCACCAGAATGTACGGCTATCACAGAGCAGCAGATCAGAAGTACTAGTTACTTTTCTAGAGATGCAAGCAGGACAGAAAGTAGAAATCTGAACTCTTGGTAAGCCTAGGAAATGACTCCATTTATTTTGATCCTAACATTTTTAATAGCAAACCTGAAGAGTCTGAGGACAGCTGACAGTGAATGTGATTGATTGACTCCGAATCCCAAAAACCTGTGTTTTAAGTCTGGAATATAAATACATCAAATAAAGTTTCTGGTTTTAACAGGAAAAAAAAAAAAAGAGGAGAGAGGAGACTGTGCAGCATGAAAAACCTCATCATTTCCTCTGTAGGAGAGTGCTCTGCAGCTAGCTACAAACCTCATATTCACAAGGCAAACAAAGCATCATTTTTTAATGACTCTTCTGAATACATTTTTGCAGCAGCTTGCCTAGACCTGCTTGTCATAATGGTTTCTTCAAACGCTTTTCAAAGCCTGTGATGTTCAAGGCCCTAGCCTTCCCCCTCTCTTGCTTGTTTTTTATGTGTCACAGTTGTCAACTAAAATAGAGCACCCAGCCTTTGTTTCAAGATGGTACCTGATCAATATCATCAATCCGTCTCACTCCCTCTCCCTCTCCCTCTCTCGCACTCTCTCTCTCTACAGCTGTATCCATTTCCTCCTGGCAAAAAGGGACTTTATGAATAAATGATACTGAAATGCTGAGGGTTCAGATACTAAATAATGAATTTCACCACCAAAAACACAACAACTTCTCCAATCATAAAATACCGCTCCTTCCATATTGATTGTGCTTTGGCAACTAGATGCAGTGCTAGGCTTCACTCTGCAAGGTGTTTAAAAAGAAAAACAGGTTTACCCAGGATTTATCATGTATGGAAAAATGTAATATCTAAGTAGGCTGTCTGCTAATGTCTGGCATAATGTTTCTTCATAATGGTTAACCCTTTTGCAGGGAGTGGAATAAGAGTGCCTCTCTCTCTAGATGGGAACTTTGCTTCATGGGACATTACAGTAAGTGTGTCATCTATTCTGCGCTGTTCTACGGTTACTAGCTTAAAAATGATAATGCAAAGCTCCTTTTATTTTTTAAATAGCAGCTGTGTGCAGGGAACAGAGGATTTGTCAGCAGGACTGGGTCCTAGGTCAGGAAAGCTGCAGCTGCTGTTCATCCTAATGTTGCTGGGTGCTGGGTTTTGCGGCTCACTCACTGTTGCATGCAGTGGGTCAAGGTTTCGGAGCATTTGTTGTCTGCTCAAATGTGACTTGCTTTCCTATTTCCCTCATGAATGGTCTCTGCTGGCGAATTTCTGATGTGCAAAGAATGCCAGTATCCGCTATCTGAGAGAAGGCTGGGGTCAGGGGGGGTAGATTCATGGCATGTGATTGGCAAAACCTGCCTTCTATCAAGTTGTAGGCTAACTTTTTTGACTGAAATGTTCTGTGTCTGCCTATAAATTTGCTTTACTGCCTATTAGTGTCAGAGAAGTTTCATTTTTAATTAGGTGAAATGAGTAGACTTTGTTTTATGAGGAATGCTATATGTCCCACCTACAAGCTTCTTTGAGGGAGAGAGGGGGGATATATGTGTGTATATATATATATACACACATAGTTCAGGTTCAAGGAATGATGTCACTCAAGTGAAAAGTCAAAGTAGGGAGGGCATTTTTTAAGAGAAAACATTTGAGTGCTTTGATATATTTGGCAAATCTATTGGTAATTTTGCTATTGGAAAATTATTTTAAAATAGATTAGTCAGGTTGCTAGAAAATTACATTTTGTTCTCCTTTCTAACGAATTTGTATTCAACAATAAAAGCTCTGTGTCTTGTATTTCTATTTCAGAGGTAATACCCAGTGCTGTGATGCTTAACTGTTTATTCAAATGATGCATATACATTTTTACGTCTTCATTTATTTATTTATTTTAACTTATTTTAGTGGGGGAAAACGCAGGCATTAATTTAGAGCTACTGATGCAATGAAATGGAGGAATATATTTGAGCTATTAGCCGCTTCAATCTCCTGCCCACAAATAATTGATGAGTTTCTATTAAAGATTGACAAGCCGGCAGACTGCACAGCATTTTTACTAGAAAATGCATCATGGTTAGCAAATATGCATTTTATCTTTTATTCTATTGCTATATATTAACAATTTTGGAGTTGAATTTTTTGTTTCTTATAGACTTATGAGTTGGTATTTGACTAGGAAGAATTTGCATGAAGTAGAAAGAAAAAAGAAAGAGAGAGAGAGAAAGCAAGCAAGCAATGCACACACAGACATCAGAATTCTCCTTAGTCATTTTTCATGTGTTATTACTGACTGTTTCATGTAAATTTTTTCAGGATTTTCTCTTCAACTCATCTTCTCTGTTTCTGGGTTGGACTATTGGGATGCATCAAAAAACGTGGAAATGTAAATTCTAGGAAATGTTAGCAGAGCCTATGAAGAGCAGTAAGTTCCTCTTAGCATTGTTCATATGTAAGCAGAGTGGTAAAACTCTGAAGTAATTTTATTCTCAGCTCTGCTTTCCATGAGAAGTTATGTACTTATAAAATAATATGAGTAGAAAATCTTTTATGTATAGTTTTTAATCCATAAAGAAAAACAAATCAGTACAAAATTATGAGAATTCTAAGTTTTATTCATAATATATGTCCCTGTGATTTGTATACTCAGAGAGATTTCTTGCTATTAGAAGCAAATATTGTAAGACTTAAAAGCTGTCTGTAAACTGACTTAGTTTTGTTTTCTTATAATGGTTTGTTGAACAAATATACCTACATTTCATTCTGTAGAACATCATTCTTATAGAAGAAATATTGTTTTAAGTAACAAACTGAAGCATCTTTAGTGAAATTAGACTTGGGAAGACAAGGGGCACAAGAAGGGAGAAAAAGAGATCTGGATATTTTAAAGTTTGTTATCTTAAAATTATCTTAGAAAAACAGAGAGTAACTACCTCAAATATTTTTTTGTTCTTTGCATCTGCCTTTTTTATTTCATCTTTAAATTTCTGCAGGCAGGCAACAAAATAAGCAGTCTAGAAAATTAGACCTTAGGTGCAACTTGAATGAGCTTAATTTATTGTTGCCACATCACATTGCTTTGTGATAAATGTAACTCTTATTTCAGAATTCCTATAAGTAGCAAAGAAATAAAACCTATTATTATCTCCACAGTAATATGAATATTCAGGGCATTTTTTTTTAATATTTATTCTCTGAGACAATCCCATCTAACAATCAGTTAATATGCTGATGTGTACAGGAACATTTTTGATGACACAGATCTTTTAAAACAGATCATCTACACGTAAATAAACCTACATATGCCACAAATCAAAAGTTTCTACTTCAGAAAACTCCAGCTGCTAGATAAATAGACCTGCTTACATTTTTGGCTCACAGTGCATGTTCCATAATGGGTTGTGCAATAGGATTTCATTTAACTATATGGATTCAAATATTTGTTACTGCCCACTTTGGGGAGACAAAATTAAAATGGTTTGGTGGATTACAAGATATGTAAGGAATAAAAAGAGAAGTCCAAGCATCTTAGAAATGCAGAAGGTATATTATTAAAAAATAATAGAATACAAATACTAGGGAATATCTTTGTTATGTACAATGTTACTGTCTACGTATCTTAGCTTCATTTTGTATTTATGAATATATTTTCAGTAGAAGGATAAATAGGTGAAAATAGTTCACTACCATATGATTTGTTTTATCCTTAGGCATCGCCTGGGGTTACTGGTACAGCCCTGGTCTCAGTATCGAAAAGTGAAATGTGCAACAATGAAAATTTTATTAAAACGTATGTTAACCCATTACAGTACGTTCACTTCCAATTCTTTGTAAGAATGTGTGATGTATCATTTTGTGTGTGTCATTTTTTTAAAAAGATATGAGTCAAGTAGAGGAGCAAATTTAATGGGAGAATTTTATGGGAAACATTATACAAATGGCAGAGTATGCGATTCCCATTATTAAAATAATTTGTCATTGTATGAAAAAAATGGTATAAACTTCAAGAAAGAGTCTTCTTTAGGTATCTGCCCTTTTTTAATGACAGCGGCTTTTGTGCAGTAAATGCAGACACGTTTTCAAGCAAAGCCCATTTCAGACCTGAATTTCTGAGAGCCCTATTAATGTTTCATGCTAATCAAGGAGAGTGGGAAATAGAGCTGACAGGTGCTTTCTACTCTGCTTATTCCTGTCTTCCTGCATTAGACATTACTAGCTAAAAAAGAGCCAATATGGTTCCTTCCCAGAACATGTGGTGACAAGGGCAGGAATAAAATGCTTCTTTTTATAAGTTTATAGATGTTTTTCTTATTGCCTCCACTGGTGACATCCAGAAATATATAGATGTAGTGATTATTAATAAAAAAGTATTTTACTTCAAACTGTGACCTAAATCGGACTCTGAAATTTCCCCCAGTACACTTTGGAAACTCCAGTGTGCTGGTAGCACATCTTCCGAGATAAACTGAAGTCCACCTGGGATCCTTGTTTTAACAGCTCACATGCTAGTACTTCAATCCGAGCCAGAAAGAAACACGTACCTCTACTCTAGGACAAGCCTTTTTGATTAAGAAATGCCAAGGTGAAGAACAAAAGTAAACTCTTGAAGAGGCAGCTTCAAGACAAAATATGAAAGCTGCAGTGGGTGCTGCTGGGGGTTGCCCTTTGTCACCCTCCCCTACCCCAAGTACTTGGCTTGTACTTCTGTGTTAGACAGGCAGAGCAGCAGCACTCTGAAGTGCTCAAATCCCGTATATAGCTAAAAGAGAGAGCAACGTGCCTTTGAAAGCCTACCGAGAAGTCCCATCTGGCTGAGTTTAGGTACACATGTTAGGCAGGGAGGCTGTCTCTCTGGAGGCCCTCAAAGGCACACATCTCCAGTGCCTGCGTGGAAAGTTTCAGCACTTCCTTTGGGAAGCCTGCTTCAGTAGGCAGTTAAATGCAGATGCAAGTTAGGTGCCCCAGTGAGGTAGACCAGATTGTAGCCTCCAACAACAAAATGGCTGAAGTCTGCAAGCTGGGACTTCACTGAAATGTATTTGCACAATGCACACAGGGAATTTCATAACTGCAGCAGCTAGCAATCCTTAAATTAGCTTTGCTGAAATAATCTGGAAAAGGAGAAACCAAGCTCACTGTTGCAGTATATTGCTTTTTCTCTGCAAAGCAGACACTGTTAAACCATACTAATTGTACATGACAGTCAGTGTAGCTGTTTTTTCATGTAAATTATAATATATACAATTACTCTGAAAATATTGATTTACTTCAGTATCTCTATAAACCTTTTGAGCATTGAAGAAAAAGCTGCATTAGCTTAACTGAAATTACTTTCCATTATAAAATTTAACTGAAGCAGATTCTTAATCTGAAACATTTTACACTGATTTAACTCTTATCTACTTTGTTTGCTAGTAATTTACTGCTTTAAGTTGAACTAATAAGTACATTCACACACATTTGAATATGTATGAATCCAGCTTAATCAATTAAGAATATTAAGAATCGGAATCAGTTTAGCTAAATTCATTTAAACCAGTGTAACCTTTCCTCATGACATGGACATGAAATTATTTTTAAAATTGTAGATTGTAACATGTAACATAATTACCACCTTTCTCTAAAGAACACAAGCCAGTACTGCTTGTTTACTTGTTTTAAAGAAATTGCCAGCACTTCTCTATCACATTCATTTTTCTATTAAGAATACATGATCTTCACAGTGAATCATGTCTGCTAACTCACAATTAGTATAAAGAAATACTACCAGAACAGTCAAATTTAATTTCTTACAAGAGTGTTTTTTCAATGTCATTAGAATCCCCTTGAATAACGATGGTGAGGCACATGTGGCTCATAGTACCAAAGGACTTGTACCTATATTATTTTATTTACTGTGTCAAATATCGTATACTTCTAAAAAATGCTTTAATAAATCTTTTACTTCCATTAAAAGCAAGTATCTTTTAATGGAAATTTAAAGATGAGTGAACCATTTCTACCTACATATATTCTGCAAAGTTGCCACTGTATACATGTTGTACATGGGAATGACACTGGTGCTTTTAGGACAGGACAAAATGTCATGATTTTGTACAGAAGAAGTTATCATAGAAATGATTCATCAGAAGCACAGAGAATGGAACTCTCTACCAACAAGAATCTCAGATTTTTAATCTTAACTGTACACTAGAACTGTTTATGAACGTGTTCATCAGGCTGCTATCTTTAGTTTTTGTTTAAAAGTTTAATCCAGGAAAACTCCAAGAGGGTTTGTTTTCTGACCCTAATACTTCCCCATTGTGGTGGGGGAACTGGGAAGTTTTAGCCATTTTGCCATTGGAGCTTAGATCTCTAAAACCTATGGAGAACATCACCTAAGTAAGAAGTCTCCACCCCTTGGATAACACAACTTCTATCGCCAAAAGCCCTATGAGCTTCATCTGCCTTAAATTCCCTTAGCAGATGTCAAGATTACATAACAACCTTGTTTAGATTTGACCACTAAACTTAGGGAAGGTTATCTAAGCAGGATTCACCATGCTCTTTTCTGCTTGGGAAATATTTCCTACAACTCAAATATTTAGAGGCATATAGTGAGTCTACAAGACTACAGTGGCTGTTAGTGCCATAAATTGGTCCAGTGTAATAAGAGTCCTGAAGGTAGCTTGCACAATCTGTTCTTTTTCCAAGTTACTTGTCTTTCTTTCCTTCAGTGGAAAAGTGACTAAAAGAGAGACATTTTTTATTAGGACTGACCACAGTTTCAGAACTCATGGATGCATCTAAGGTAGTGATTTTCTTTTTTTTCTCCCTGCAGTGCTGAATAACCATTCATGGTGTTGTTAAAGCACTGAAATACTCTGCTATAAATTAATATTAAGAAATATCTGCTTCATCCTAACAGATTTTAAATTATATATTTTCTTTCTGTCCTTCTATATGGAATGGTCACTTAAATACTGAGATTGAATATGTGCATGTATGCATTCGTATGTTAAGTTTTTTGCTGTCTTAGTGATGAAATGAAGATTTTAATGTGTTCTTATGAAAGCTTTTTTGGGAGCCCTCCCAAAACATAGAAATTAATTGAGAATGTCGGGTTTTCCATATGAATTTTAGGAAGGTCCTGTACAGAGCCTTCTAACAAGTACTAAATGCTGTTCAACTTCCACTTACTAAAAAGAGGTTTTCCTTTCACCAAAGCAGGAAAAGGGCTGTTTTTATCAAGGTTTGAGACCAGGAGATATGTACATGTGCAAATAATATATGGAATATGTCACATCCAAATTTGAAAGCTTGCAGTCATTAAATCTTAGTTTCCTCATTAACTCTACATTTACATTTGTGCAACCAAGACTTTGGATCTGTACAAATAGGTTGTTCATGGGAGAATCTCACGGGGATTGTGAAAGAAAACCCATAGAAGACTTCACATTGACATTTCAAAAGCTTCTGCATCAAAATTGTAGTCTGCATTCGTTTTGATAATTTGCACAAAAGTTAATTGATCCTTCCGCTTCCTCATCCCACCTTCTCTGCAACAATTCATAAAATTACTCTTATGTATTAAGACCTTCTGCAAGCAATATTATTACTCTGGCTCCACGAAGAAAGCTTAACTAAGACCCCTTTGACCCATTATGGCAGACACAGTATTTATACAAAATCCCAAGAAAAGAACCCCTTCCTGAGGAGATTATACAGTCCAGATACATAAATCATATCCATGATAATAAAAATGTAGCCACAAAAAGGTTGTGTTGGAGTTTCATCTAATTCATCCTTTGACTTTTGGGTCTGATAGTTACCTTTCAAATTAACACTCTTAGATCCTGATTCTTTAGTCTCCTTTTAGATGTTAGTATTAAGGGAAAAATTGAGCTGGTCCCTAGAAGCAATCTTTTGTCTCTTTAAACACCATCTGGGCAACTAGCTGAGGTGAAGATCTTGTCCACACACTGACCTGGAATTCATGGGTAGTGGCAGGGCTAAAAATTAAACTGAATCTCTCTGATCCCATCTCATTGCCTAGCTATTACAACTTGCTGTCTCTGAGCTCAGGCTACAGAAGGACAATATTCAGCTATAGCAAAGGAGTGTAAAAGAATGGCAGTTTGCTCATATTAAGTTAAAGTGAGCAAGGCACTACAGATTTCCATCTATGGTGATATGCTCTGACAAACACTTTACATTTAATTAACAGGACCAAATTCTCCTTTAATTTATGCAAGTGAAGCTCTATTGGCTTCAACAGGGTTAGCTCTGTTGTAATTGAGAGAATTTGGCCCAGCATCTGTAATAAATCATTAATGAGCATGTAGTAAGATAAGTTTTAATGATTAATTAACAATGTATTTTTTGGAGAAAAGTATTCTTAACATGCCCTTAATGTATCAAGTGATAATTACAATATTAAAAGCCTACTGATTAAAGCAATTAATTATATTCTTAATGTATTTACTAATTAAGCTTTAATATATGTATAGTTAAGTAATTGCTAATGAGTATTTCACATTTGCTAAACAGGTCTGGCAGTAATTACATGGGAAACAGTATAAAATTATTCTTCTAGTGATTATATTAAAAAAAAAGCAACATTCTATGGGATTTTTTTCTTTCTTTTTATTGTTCTTTTTTTCCCCTAAATGAATTACTTGGCTGGCATTTTTCTCCTTGGTGAATGGAATGTTTTCTACAATGCAAGCTTCATAGGTCTGAAAGGGCAGTGTTTCTGGATGCATATGATGAAATATGCTTCTGAAGCACAACTCAGTCATGCCTACATGAAAACAACGATCTTTCCCCCTTGTGCACAAGAAGCTAAAGCCTGCAGTTTTTTCAGTTTGTGTTCAGATCTTGCTCAGGCAAAATTTCAGCTGATGTTAATGGGAGTTTACTACATTAGGACCACAGCTGTTTGTTCTTTGGTTATGGCAAGAACTTTTGGCTCTGGAGATGGACTCTCATGTCTTTAATTCATATACAATGTGGAAGAGAGATAGGAATCTTTCAGTCAAATGCGGGTTCTTTGAATCATAGCATATAATTTGTGCAGGCAAAATTTCAATTAAAGCTGATGAAAGTTTTGCCTAAGCAAACAAAAAAGCAATAGGATCACTTTTAGACGTATCTGACCACACACAATGAATTCCTTACTTTTTTAAATTCCTATTTTATCTTAAGTGAAACCTGAGGTCTGAGTTTCTGGTCCTTATCCAAGTTATATCACAAACTCTAGAAGAAAAGACAGTCCCTCTTTTTCCACCTCTCTGGTCCACACATGACCTTCAGGGAGATGTTACCTCAGTGTAGATTCTGAAATGCTTAAAAATAAAAACAGCAGTGGCATACTGCATATAGCATGGTTTGATGGAAAGAAACTGCACATCATGAAGTGTTCAAGAAAGGATTAGTTTTATGGCTATAATTACTTCTTACTCCACTAGGTGATATGGTAAGTGAATAAGACACCTACAGTAATGACTTAGTTAATACTGACTCCTAGATTTTGGAGAGTGAAGATCTGGAGATATTTAAGTTGTTTTCCTTCCTTTCCTACTCTTATTCTTGCTTCCCTCATTTGAAACTTGTATGTATTTCTGCAAAATCCCAGCTGCTCCCTCTGCCTTTTTCTAAGTTTGGAGCCTGGGGAAACCTTTTACTCCCATCCCCCAGTTTTCTCTCTGGATACATCTTCTTAGTGCTCTAATTTGTATCTAGCAGGTGAAAGTGCGTGTTGACCCAGAGCACATTCCTGGGAGAGCAAAATTAAATAGGTTCAGTAGGTCTGGGATGCACATAAACAGGTCTTAATGCAGTGTGTATTCTCATCCCATGCATTAATGAAGTGGGAGATGGACTGAACCTCACCAAAGCATAGGTTCTTCGTAAACTCTTTATGCTGTCACCAGATAAGAAATGGACAGGAGTGACAAATGGACACAAGGGACTACACCCCAAATACAGGGCTTAGCCCTGGCTTGTACAGAGACTTCATTTTTCTGCCAATAAAGCCTCTTGTAATTGATTGCCAAGACTCCATGCAGCTGCCTAACTGGGGGGGTGTGACAAATCCAACCCAATGTGTCGTAAAATTCCAGAATAATTTCCAAGGAGCGATTAAATTACATTTATATAGTGTACATCATTACTCAGTTATATGAAAACGCATTCTTCTAGTAAAATTTGGGTTTATATTTATTTAAGAGATAGCAAACAAGGGATAAGGACATGAACTGAAGATGGAAAGCTACTGGGCAAAGATTTAAGAGTTGAAAAAGCACATATCTAGTTTTTTAAAAAGTGAAATTAACAAGGAATTTCAGCCAAATGTACCCCCCAGAGGAATCAAGCCTATAGCTGAGTGGCTTCAGTACCCACTGGCACCAGGAAGAGTTTGGAGCACTGAGTGTCTCCTAAGGCTGACAGATGTTACCTTGAATGATCTATGTAGACATATTCATTAGAATTAAGTAGAGATGTTGCCTACCACACAGGAAAAACTGCTGTCAGGCTATGATCTGATGTGATCTGGCAGTCAGAATTCTGCTGCTGAACTTCACAGCTTCCAAGAGAAGTTTGGGGGCACTTGGGGGTTCATAAAAGGAAAGTTATCTACATTAACACTGTATTCAGATTGCAGTAAAGACTGGTTGTCAGTGGGCCAGAAAGGCTTTCTCATCTTTCCACGCTTTGTCTTAGGGACAACCAGGGGGTTCACCTTCTGCTGAAGCACTGAAGACTGACCCTCAAAGCTATGTTGGTCTTAATGAAGTTAACAAAGCCTGTAGGATCAAACCGTACCTAAATTATCAGGAAACCTTTTATTCTGACTGCTTTCATGATAAAATCCTAATGAACAAAACTAAGAGGAGGCAAATCCTAAAGTGCTTCTCTGCCTTCATAGCAACATCCCTTCTCTGTCTGTGCAATGTGCTGAGAGTCCAGTCCAGAAATACCTGTATCTCCTATGGAAGATGGTCCTATGAATGGTCAGAATCCTCATTCTGTTTCCAGACCACTGGAAGAAGCTGGATCAATACCGACAAGTTCAACATGTTAGGAACATAACACTTGTTCATCTCCTGTAGCCTGAGGATCTTTGCTGGTGAGGGGTCCACAGCTGGACTGTAGTACTCTTTGGCCCTAGTTGACTTTTAAAGTAAAGACATGTGATGGTCTGAATGGCAGGCTGAGGGGAGAATTGTGATCCATGGTTCAAACCACTCCAAGGAGGAGTTTAACTTCCAGGTAAAATTCTATCAATGTTGTGCTGAGAGAGAAAAAAAGCAACAACAAGGAATACTGAAAGAAGACTGTCTATTGCATGCCATTCTCATGTGAGTATCTTTAAAGCTACATTTTTTATTGTGGTTCTTTTATAAGTGAAGTGCACAGAAGAAAGAAATTGCTGATAGTAGGATACCAAATCATGATGCCCAGAAAGCTAAGTATTTTCCTTAGAAAATCCTTGCTTTTACCTCACCAGGAGGTTTTCCTCAGTAAGGACTTTGAAATGGTTATTAGGAACTAGAGGGCTTGGGGCACAGAAAATGGAAAGTTAAACCACCTGCACCACACAGCCTTCTTCCTCCAATCAAACTAAAGAGCTTTGGGAAACTTTATAACACAGTCATGAGCTAGATTGGTACTAGCATATTAAATGGAGCTCTTTCTTTGACAAATATTTTCTTTCTGTCATGTGAAGTGTATTAGGCATCTGTAAGTTCTATGGGAACTTTAGAGAGGAAAGGGGGGAAATTTCAGGACCAGGAAAATAGGTGGCGCAGAGTTTTGAGATGGCTTCAGATCCCTCCTAAATGACTGCAAAGAAACTAGGCTTCCACAACTCCACATTTTTATTTTTTTATTATAGACTAGGATCTCAAGCTCATATTGAGCATGCCTTTGTGCTCCCTGTGTAACACACACAGCTAGGGGCAGTGCAACGGTCATTGGGAGAATGTATCAGAAATGTCTGCGGGGGTTAAATAAATTTAGCACGTATACTGCTAAATAACACAGGTCAGGAGCCATTCCTCCTCTCTGAGGCAAAGTTACACAGCAAGACTTATGTATACCTATTTAAACTTCCCACCAAAACAGGAAGACCATCTTCAGACCTCCTTTTGGGAACAATTTGTAGTTTTTGTGTCTTTTGAGCAACACCCAGGCATTATTCAGCACACTTACAATCAGCATAGGGCAAAGTGCTAACAAGTCAACAGACAGTCTAAAGACAGGACAGTGCTTGAACCTGTGCCCTATGCCTCTTGTGTTTTCCAGTATAGACATAGTAACATTTGTGTTATGGTGGAAGACATACTGGAAGAAACATCTAAGAAAATCTGTCATGAGAACTGTACATTCATTATATCTAATTACTCACATAATTTTCAGAAATAAGCTTCCCAGGCAAAACATATTGTCCTTCATTATTCTATGCTACATTTATCCTAACTATGTCAAGAACCCCATTGTGAAACTCCCACTGATTTAAACAATGCCATGATTTTAGCTGTATGGGATGAAATGGTTCTGAGTGGTCCAGCTGGGAGCCCTTGTGCCCTATCCAACTGCATGTCTACCAGGCCCCCAAGCACATTGCCTAGAGATGGCTGTCTCATCTGAGGAGTTCATCACTTATTTCTAGAGAACTGCCTGAAAAACTACCCTAAAACCATCAGTAAAGCAGTGGTGGTGATGGTGGTATTTACCCACGCGACAGAAATGAGAAAAAAGGCTGCACAGGAAAGACATGGCAAAACAGGGAGAATTGTCTGGCTTAAGATCTAAGAGCTCCACTTGGCCAAAAATCAAATCAAAGTGACTTTTGCTTGCAGATTGCTGACACAAGTATTTGGCACTGACTTCTGAAATGTCTCCTGTAAATTTTGGAAATAAACACAAAGCAACTTCTGATTAAACTGGCTTGGCAAACTGGTAGATTTGCCTCCATTTGAATTGCTGGACACAAGGCCCAAAACACATTCACCTATGTTCCCAATTTAGTATTACACAAAGCTCTTTAAGACACTCTCCCCAAATGAGTGTAATGTTGATAACAGCCTGGGGTTTCAGTACTCCAAGATCAACCTTAATGTATGACGTTATTGGAACAGATCCCTTTGAATGGAATATTGGTTGGGATGTTACTGTAGCCCTTTCTAGTCTGTGTCCAAAAGGTACTTAGGAAGCATGGGTCACTCAGTATATAATCCAAATAGATAGGAATTTCTTGAAAATGCCTATTGTTTATTCTGCCTTCTCTTTTGATCATCAAGTAGCATCACACATTTGGAATTTGAGAGTGAGAGATCTTGAAAACCTAAAGCTTCACTTTAGGCATTATTTCTACTTTTTTTTCCCTGAGTTTTGGAGGTTTTTTTGGTCTCCACTAGTTTTACCTGCAGCTATCAGTATTTCATAAGGGAATGCTTTAATGTTTACATTTTCAATTATTTCATAATTTTAGGTAGTAGTCTCTAATGGATTAATTTAAAGGCTTGGTGTTCACACCCAACATTTTTATTACTAACTTGATATAAATGCATTAGCTAAACAGCCTCTGGTTTACTTCTCGTAGGAAAAAGGAAACATTCAAAGTGACCAAATATTTTGCTTACATTGACTGGTTTACCAGTCATTGTTGGCTTCAGAAAGGGTCACTGCCAGCATTCTTTTTCCTAAAGGCAAGATAGTAGTTCTCTCATTGAGTAGAGCCAGATTTTTTCCCCTCTCTCTTCTTCACTGCCAATTTCACTACTGATCTTGTGCAATAAAATGTGCTTGTCAACGAAAATGTCAACCAAGTTTAAAAAGAATAGTCTGAGTAAAACTAAAAAGTAAATTATTTAAGTAGAGTTGTAGTTGAAACTTGAAAGAATTCTGTTTGGTGGTTTTCTTTACATCATTCTGCCATTGGAAGAGGAACTCTGAATTTCTAACTAGTGAAGCCCTGTCATAACTGGGGCTGACAGTTCGCATTGAAAATTCTGTTTTCTTCTTTCCCAGGAAAGCAAGTCAAAGTTAAACCAACAAACTATTGTTGGCAAGTGCCTTACCTTTGTTCTGTGCTTCCTTTTAAATTAGCCACTTCTGTTTTCTAGGTTGCTTGTAAATGGAATTCCTAGAATTTGGGGTCTCCCATTAGACATATTACTTTAAAATGCTAATGCATCCTTTTAGGCAGTGACTGGATTTAGAGCATGTAAGAATCTGAATCAGAGAATATTCACAAATAGAAATGAACAGAAGGGAAATATACTGTAAATTTTGACCAGTACATGATGAATTTAACTAGAAATCTGGACCACCAGGTCCCAGATTAGTTACAGATAAATATCAGTGAAATTAAGACATTTATATGAACACATCAATGCTGTGTCTGATCTATCAGTACGATGACACACTGAATTTTGTATTTGCTTCCGATATTCCTGCATACAATATTTCACTGAAGTGCACAAGACTGGACCTTTGCACATTAGAGTTAGAATGTATCTAAATGTAAAAAAGATCTGGCTTTACTGTGGAATTGCTGCTGTAGCATTGTGAGCATGGAATTCTCTATAACCATACTTTTTTTCTGTATACCTATATATACATAACCTCTATTCTCTACTAATTGACTTATCAATATATACTACAGTATATACATGGCCAGTTCATTAAGGTTAATTTGTTCAAAAATATTAGAAGCATTAATTTCTGGCTTATAGCTAATGGCTGCTCCCAGCCAGTGTCTTGTTTCATCATTAGTGTCAGCTAGATTATAACTCACACCCAACTGTTTTTACACTATCTAATAGAATCAATTGATGCAATGGTTGACAAGATGCTGTTTTGCATTTTGTCATCTCACTAATGCACATGGCTTAAAGGCATTGGCATCCATAATGTGGGGCAGTTTTGTAGGAGGCACAGAATAGGCTGAAGCTGCAAGGGCCATTTTCATAAAATATTAATGAAATTGAAAAATACACTGGGGTTGAAGGCTTGTCTGCTAAATGTAAGGTAAAATCTATTCTGTTCTGCTTTCTGATGACTGTAATTAGCAGCCCTAATTAAAAATTCAAACCTTGTGTATATTTGAAAGCATGAATCTTAGCTCTCATAGTGTTTATTTCCTTTACAAAGTATTTTATTTTACAACACTAATTGAACAGGATCCTTCCTAGTCTGACAGCCGCAGCTGGCTGGAGCCAGTTTATGTATCCAGTCTCTCTAGACTACTTCCTTTTGTAAGCAATAAAACATCTTTAAAAAACATGTATATGCTCTCTATGAACCATTAACTCTGTGTCACCCAGTGTGGAACTGGCCATCCGCACACATGCATTGTTGTTTCCTTCACTTAAAAGTGACCTCTTTGAAAAGGCAGCTTTTTCCTGATCTTCAATATTTAATGTGGATTTACTTACATTAAATGACCACCTTTCTTAAGGAGACTTGGCCCAATTCTGACATTATTTATGAACAACATATGCTGTGCAAAACAACGGAAGGAATCACCATTAGTTCCAGTAGAAAAATCTACTTTTTATCATTACTTTGTGTAGTTATTTTGAAATTCATGGTCAAGATACTAGGGCCCCACTAGGGAATATATGACTGCAACCCAAGTCCAAATTGTTTATAACCACACTACTCTCTGGAATCCAAAGTACATCAAAGAAAACCATGTGAATGGGTTAAGTTTTCACTGTTTTATTTCCTCTTTTCACTGTTTACCACAGGAGAGGCTCTAAATTGCACCATTTCCTATTTTCCTTTCTGTACTCTGGTAAGAAGACAACACTGGAATTTTTATATCTAGTATAATGCCCTCAATCATAAGCAATATTTTCCCTCAGAATTTTGTATTTTTACATAAGTGGTCTTTTTAGCTCCTCATGTCATACCAACGAGGCCACAGGAGGAGGGCATAAAGTGGCTGGACAGAAAAGGGTATTGGAAGACACTTTAATATGGTTTTGATAACAAAGTTCTTAACTGATTTATGCGAAAATATTAAATTTGATGATGCACCCTGTCTGTGACAAAGGGTCTGATCTCGCAATTCTTGCTCAGGCAAAATTGACTTCAATGAGAGTTTAACCTGAGTAAGGAATGCCAGATCGGGTTCAAAGATTAGCAGGAAAATAATAACAAAAAATGAAAAGAGAAACTCAAAATATCATTCTGTGATTCTGTGATTCTGTGATTCTGTGATTCTGTATTCCAATCCTAAAGAACTGGCATCCACATGCCAATAATTTGGGCTGTAAAATTCCAGATATTATTGGATGATTTTTAACACTAATTTGTAGTAAAGAAATGAGAGTTTAACCTGAAGTATACATCTGTTTATAATGCTAGAAAATAATTTAGACATCATCAGTGTTTAAACTTCTGAAGGCTGTTTCCATTCTATACTGTAATACAACTGGAATTTTCTTAAGTTTTCAAAGATGCCTTGATTTTTATTTTTTTTCAAATTCTGTTTCAAAAATTTATATTTGAATAGTTTCTTTTTATCTTTCATGTCCACCCTTTCATCATCTGCAGCCAACGAGCATGCAGTCAAGAAGTCTTCTATAAAACCTCATTCCCATAGATCTACCTCCACAAATATTTCAGTTCAGACAAATAAATACGTCAGGAAAATTTCATTTTTCTGAAAAATATTCAAAAAATTTCTGTTAAATGATTCTAAAAATCATTATGGGATACACAAGCCAT
Source organism: Aegotheles bennettii (assembly GCA_013398125.1). Classification (NCBI taxonomy): domain Eukaryota; kingdom Metazoa; phylum Chordata; class Aves; order Caprimulgiformes; family Aegothelidae; genus Aegotheles; species Aegotheles bennettii. Next base: position 132,570 of record VZRW01008557.1, read on the forward strand.
GTTTATTACTGCCTGGTTCCCCCCTAAGGTGGGATGTCTTCCCCTCATATTCTTTTCAAGAATTCATAGTTTTGGATTGTGAGGCACATTTATTGCTGCTCCTAGGAAGGCATCCAGGGGTTTGAATACATGGTTCATACATCTCAGCTCTTTATTAGCATGAGAATGGGATTTGCAGTCTCCTCCTCTCTCTGTGCTCTATTTTCCCAGGAAAAGGCCAGAGAGAATCTGCAACCTGCTTTATTTATCTGCCAGAGCATGCTCTGGGACAGCCTAGCAGGTAAATCTGGAGACATCCAAAGAGCTCTTCAGCACACCTGTCCTTAATACTCATGTTTATTACTTTCTCTCCTTCCTTTCACTTACCTTTCTTGAATTTAAAAATGTATGCAGGTACTAACAAAATAATATATATAAACCACACGGTGAGTTTTCACTGGAATTTTGCAGGAAGTTCCCTCCATCCTTTCTGAGATTCTTAAGAGAAAACCCATATTCTGGAATTTCCATAAGAATCACCTCGTCTCCTAAAAGCCAAGCTGTTTCTAGATAACTTTTAACAATCTAATCATGGGCATCTAGTTTAGTCAGCAAGTCTCTGTTGGTAGTCAAAGGACAGTGTCCTTGAGGGCAGTTCATCCCACCTTTACTGGGCACTTAGCATTGCTGAGCTGAACAGTTCTCCCAAGAGAGCTCTCTCTCCATCAGCTAAAGAGGAACTAGTTAAAATTAAACCACAAAATTCTAGATGACCACATGTAGGTGTGACGTATCCAACCCTAATGTTAATTCTTTGGATGATAGCCATGTTTTTTTCCCCTCATGACAGCCAAATAGCCCACTTTAGATATCCTTCAACTTATGGAGGGCCTGTTTCTATAAATATCCCAATGGCTTCATATGTTGAAGGATCGGAAAAACCACAAAAAAATAACAGTCTAAAACCAAGACCAGTAAGTAGATAAACTGGGCAAAGTGAAGTTTTCACTAGTTTCTTTAAATCTTAAACTTATTGTTAACAGGAGTTGAGTACAGAACTGTCTTGAGCTTTTTGAAACCATTTCAGGCAGGAGAATACCTGAGAATGGTCCAGAGACCATATGGCTGAAACTCAGACTGTATGTTGTCCCAGTACATCAAAAAGAGAAAAAACGTAATATAAGCACACAAGAAATATTAATTCAGTACTTCAAAGAAAATATAGAGCTATATAATGTAAAGGACATAGCAATAGTATGAGTTAGATGATGTGTTTATTATTTGTTTAGTAAGTTGGATTCAGGAGCCATTGGCTGGGTCTGACACACCATTGTTAAAGGCAGTTTATAATGCAGAGAAAAAGATGATAGTTAGTGTCCTATAGAGCTTGTTATCTATAGTGTTTATGTGATTATTTACTGATTTTTTGAAAAGGTGGCTCCCCCTGCAGAGTTCTACTCCAGTATTTTGATACACTTTTCTTGCAAGTATTATCATGCATTTTTATGTTAACCTTTAGATTAAGATGTAAGTGAACTTCCTATGTTACATTGATTTTGAGGAACAATTCATGGAGGAAAAACCCCCATGCTATTCTCTTTCCTAGAGTCTCCTTTTGAGACACATTAACAGTATAGAAGTTAATGTTAAATACCATAATAAATACAGAGCAATATATTTCTCAGTTAAAGTCAAAATAAGGGATGTACTGAAAACCATTGGTGCAGGACTCTCAAGATAAGGTGGTTTAATGCTGTGGTTTAAAGTCATGCAGCTTAACATTTTCTTTAACATAAATACCATTTGCTTTCATGACTCAGCATTGATTATCTGTGCTATTGGCAGTAGAGTGCCCTAATACTTGATTTGGTGGGTCTCACATTTAGTTTTAAAATAATGACATTTTTTTTCCATGAGGGAAAAATGGAGAAGAAGACTAGTAAAATTTAGTAGGTTTTAAATTATGGTTCAGAGATTAAAGTAATTACTTTTAAAGAGTCATAAACTGATATGTTGCTGAATTTGTCTCTTTCCTCCCTCAAGCTGCCATACCCCAGGCAATTGCAGTCATATCAGTTATATCATTACTTCCCCTCTCTCCAATCAATAAGAGCATCTCCCAGGCGGGGATGCACTCAAAATAAGGAGAGGCTTTCAGGGGCATTTTCTGTCCAACCTTCTTTTGCAGTTCTTTCTCCTAAAAACGATGGTGGCTAATAATACTGTTTCACAGTCAGCAGATATATATCACACTTTTTAAGCAACAGTAGGAGGACTTGATCTGTTGACCTTAGCAACTTAACAGGGTCATCAATTTAGTGCTGACATCTACCTCCAATCCACAGCTGAACATGTTCTTGGGATTTTTGGGATCTTATTAATGTATGGGGGGAAGGGAAACAAAAGCTCACTACCCACTGGTGGAAAGGGAAATAAATACACTCTTGTTATGATTCATACTCTTGTGTCAGAGAGGGGAATGGATCATTTTCTCCTATTCTAGCCATAGAGCAAGGACTGATAGGACAGGCAGAAAGTTCTTATTCCTCCACCCTGAATAACACGCACCTTGTTTTCCTATTTTGTCTCATATTTTCTATACAGAGATAGGTCTTAAAGAAACCAGACTAATTCTGTGACATAACAAAAATCCCTGGAAATTATTTTTGTCTAGTCCTGTAGTGCAATCATTCAAAGAGTACTGACTACATCGCTGGTTTACAGATCTGTGTAATATGTGAGGAAAGGGAAAGAAGCTGAGGGAAAAGTTTTCTTATTTTTCAGGTGGAGAGGAAGAATTTGTGTAGGGTATTTTTTTTTATATAGCAATGCCTCCTTCAGGTTTGGTTAGATAGGCTGAGGGAGTTCAAAAGTGGTTTTGGTCAGTCTGGTCTGATGGCAACACGCTGTGCTTCGGGTACACAAGTGCAGTTCTTGTTCTAGGAGAAATGGGCAATTGAAAACATACCACATAGGTGAGAAAAGTATCTATACATAATCTCTATCTCTAAAACTTTGCAATAAGCCATTTTTGCCATGTCTTTTCAATTGCTTACACAATTTCTTATTGTAGATTATGTTTTCAAATGTTAACATTTACAGTTTCAGTGCATGTTCAAACAGTTATCTTATTTAAAATGTTAAAAATATAATAAAAATATATGCTGTTTACAAAATCTTTTTACTCCTCTCCTCTCCATCTTCGCCTTTCATTACCTGGCTAAGAATTCAAAAGACCCCTAATTCTTCAAAATTACAATTCCATACAGAAGTATCTGTATTGGTAGATATGAGAGGGAGTGATCCTCAAAGATCTGATTACAGGTGTGGCATTGAAATAAAAGAGACTTTTTATGATTGGTTTTAAAAAAACATCAAAATCATGTTCAATACATTCACTCAGCTCATGAACCAAAACTGAAGCAAACCAAAAGCAAGAGCAACAAAACTGACCAGTAAACACCACTTTGGAGTGCATATAGTGTGAATAAGAATTTTAAACAAAGCCTAACATGAGGCCAGATGTACTCGGGGGGGCTCTGGGTGCTATATCAGCCTTTTCACACTCACTCCATATATCATATATTCCTACAGATCTTTTATTTCCTCCCTCCAGGGTTTACTCTTTCTCCCACTACCCTCTTCTTGCTCTTCCCCACCCCTTTCTGCCACTTATGGATTTTGATTGACAAGAATTAAAAGGCATACAGCCAGCCTCTAAAGCAGCATCTGGGACTGGCATTCCCTCTACATAGACATACAGGGATATCTCAGAACACACTATTCTGTGATAAATCAGCTTCACAGCCACCTGGTATATGATATGACTGGGTAATGTTGTGTGTCTGTTTTGACCCAAAAGGTGCTTTTGCTATGACTGTATCTTCCCTTCCACTGCCCTCAGCTCTCTCCTGCTTTTTGAGACAACTGTCTGTCACTTATATAAGTTCATGTCAGCCAAGGTGGCCTTGGTACTCCTAGCACATTGGCACTGATTCTGCTGGCATCTCCTGTGAGCAGAAGCAGCCATGGCACAGAGCAGCTGACCACATCTGGGATTGCACCCTCTGAGCAGCCAGCACAGCCCTACTCTCCTGCTGTAGGTTATGAATAACCCTCACTGACGTCAATGAGAGTCACTTACATCCCATGAGGAGGAAACAGGGCCAAACCTCTCTAAAACAACCAGAGAGGGACCTGTAAATTTCCTGACACTGTAGGCAGATAGGCACAGCAGGGAGAAACAGTATTGTGCACCCAGGCTGGTATGAACGGAGTACCGCTCTGTTGTTCCAAGGTCATAACAACCAGTGCACAGTTTGTTCATTTAGCCAAAAAAAGCCCCCAAACCACAGCAAAAAAACAAAGAAACAAAACAAATAATCCCCACCCCCAATTTTAAGATCCTCTTTTGTTTTTTGCAAAAGCCAGGGTTACTCATACAGTAGATTTGGAACTCGTCAGCAGGATTTCTGAGGTTTATGGCTGGGCTTTGAGGGTAGTAGAAACAATGCTGATGAAGCTTAGAAGAAGAGCAAGAATAATAATTGTGCTAATTGTTGTTTCACTGATGAAATACATTGATATCACATATTTTTAAACTGCTTTTACCATCTCTCATATAATAAGTAGGTGTCTATGAAGTCATGAAATGTACCTCCTATGTTATCGAGTGATGTCCAATGCTTTCAAATATACTTAAATCATGGTGAGAATTTGGGGGTTGGAAGTAGTGTACAGATGGTTTCCTCATGGAGGTTTAAAAGGTTTATTTGGTTTCCCAGAGAAATACACATACAAACCTTCCAGGACACATAAGCCTGACAGTAAATTTTCAACTTAACAGATTTCTGTAAGTTAAAATTTTGCTTACGGGTACTTTAATTACATCATGTGACTTGAAAGAGTGTTTTTTTCAGTATGTTTTCAAGTATTCTGCTACAGGGTTTTACAAACTACTGTATTCATTGAGTCATGCAGCCTGAAAGTCTATGGCACCTTTGGGAAAGAAACCTCTGGTGAATGAATGGGAATTCACTGGCAGGAAACTCCTGCTGCTGTTCAATGGCAAATCTGCTCCATACTTTAGGGAAGTTGTGACTGTATTTTTGATATTTTTGTAGAAGAATTCACTTTGCAGAAGTGGCCCAACTCAAAGTGTCTAGGAGTGCAGTAAGAAAATCCTAGCCCACTGAAGCCAGGGGAACCCAGCCAGGTTTAGCTATCACCTTCAGATTGGTGTAAATGTTACCCTACATGTCTTAACTACACTCAAGGGCCCTCTAAATTACTGCAAATCTATTTCAAAAGACTAAGAGCGGGTATATCTTTGTCTTGGTTTTATAAAGCACAGAGAGATGTGTGTGACTCGTGACTCCACCATACGCATGTGTCATATCCATCAAAAGCAGCATCTGGGTTTAAATGGTCAGGAAGAAAATCAAATCTGCTGTCAGACCCTGGAGGTCTTTGAAAGAGCTTATGGAAATCAAATTAGTTTTATTGAACACCCATTTCAAATAATCTATTTATTTTGTAACTTTCAGTTTTAAAATCAACGCACAGCTGGAGGGCCAGATTCGTTGGTATGCTTTGGCTGCGCTGCACTGCTTTGGTGATGTAAAACATCTATAAACTTGAATTAGCTGGGCTTGTTGGGGTTGGCTCCCTGTCGGGTTTACAGCTGCTTCACATTGCCAGAGCATTGCAGAAAGATGAAGTAGACTGGTGTATCCATTCTCACAGGTGGGAGGCACAGGAGAGTATGCAGGGCAGTGGCCACTGCCAGTAAACAAACATTATTTCTAATAGGAAAGAATAATTATGTAAGAGCATTGTAAGGAAAAATTATCTTTCTTGTGTGCAATTTTAGGGAAGGGAAATCAAGTAAGTAAAACTTTTTTGGAGTATTTTTTCAGTTTTAGATATACAGACAGTTTTCTTGTATACTGACATGCTCTCTGCTACTATGTAGATAGTTTAAAGAAAAAAAGATGATCATGAGGGGAATTAGCATCAGAGTGTGTTAATGGCATTATTTTTTAACTCTTGACTGCATCTGAGAACAATTTGTAAGGAATTTTAATATCTCTGTTGTTCGCAGGCATGTCTTGTTGTTAGCAAGAGTGTATGTTTTATGAATGGAGACATGCACAATAAATGTCTGCTGACAGACAAGGACAAAAGGTGAATGGGGGGAAAAGTCACATCTCATTCCATGGCAAAGGGCAAACATGTTGGTACACGCATTAAAAATTAAGCAGCAGTGCACCATGTGGGTATATATATTTTAGTTTGATTGTAAGTACATGCTTCAAACTGCAGCATACTCTACTTGGCTTTCTTTTTAAGCCCAGTAGCTGCTGCTTCATAAATAGCTCCTGACCTTACTAAAATTTAGTTGCAGTCTTCTCACTGCAGGCATTAGGTCACTCATTGTTAATGAGAGTATTAGATAATAGATGTTAACTCTAGTATATTGCAGTGTTTCAGCAGAGTGCATTCCCTAGCAATGAACACAAAGTGTCACTGTGACCACACACTAATAATTCCATGAAATACAGAAACTTTTGTCTAATTTTGAATTTATTTACTTGTCATGTGTGTGCTCATTTGGAACTTCTAGCATTAATTATCTTTGCTCCAAGTTGGGCCAGTCTGGAATTCTAATTATCTTCATTTTTAAAATTCATATATCTGAGGCCTTAGTGTATGTTGGAGCTGAACTCTGGACTGTACATAATCAAGGAAGAAAAGAGATAGGTGGCAATATTGTACATTTCAATTGCCTTGTCTGATCTACCCCTTTTGTAGAATAATGAACATTGGAGAAACAAATTGGTCTGTCAGAGTCAATAACAACCCAATGCCCTGAGCTGCTGGTCACTAATGCTTCCTGTACTTAATCAATGTGCTGCCGGAGATGTTCTGTTTGAAACAGTTAAAGATGAACAGCAACAGCAAATTTGGCAGCAGGACTGGGAGAACAAGTGAGAATATCCACAGGGTTGGAGTTCCCTTGTGCTAGGGAAGAGGCAAGCAAAAGAAAAAACAAAATGTTTAAAGGAAAACCCCACAAAGAAACAAAGACTCCCACTGTGTCCTGTTGCTAGAGGAGTAAGACAAGGCCAGTTCTTTCCTCCATCATGTTTCATTAAAATCAGTAAGCCAAAAATGATTTCTACAAGAAGGCATAGAAGGGAAAAGAACTTTCTAGATCCCTACAATTAAACCATTAAAACAAACATCATGAGAGGTAAGAAGTTGGGAAGAATCAAATTTTCCAGTTGTGATCACAAAGACTGAATTACCAAGAGCAATTGGTGCTGGTAACAATGTCAAGGTAGCAAATCATCATTTTAACAAATCTGTATAAATAAAGCAAAACAAATAGGGAAAATTTAGTAATAATATAGCTTTTGAATTATGTCCATAAATAGCTTTTGAAAATATTAAATAAGCCAACAAAACAATGTCTGATCAGGAAAAGGATGAAAGGCAATTTATGCCTAACACACTAGATGGGCAATTTGTTCGGTAGGACTTACTGGCATAAATCCGTCCAACTGAAGGGTATCTAAGAGTCTGCAATTAGAAAAAAGAGAAGATACAAGAATAGATAAATGAAATACCACAGCTCTTCTTCCTGAAATTTTGAGCTCAAAGAAGCCACTTACACCTGTGTGTTACTGTCTAGAAATACAGTCTTAATGGTCAGAGCAGTCTATCAAGAAAGTTATTTTCCAGTCTGCACCTTGCCTGGACAGCATGTTGGGGGATTCCAGAACTTTCAGCAAAATGACAATACAAGTGTCTATATCAACTTCTTCCTAGGAGGTAGGAAGCACCTTTGGGCAAGCTGCACTTTGACATGATTAACTGACAGTGGAAAAAATAAAGTTAGCAGAAAACTGTGATGGACTCGTCCTTGTCTTGAAAACTTAGCAACAACAGGAAAGAAAAAGAGTTGGAACGTGAAAAGTTTGAACTGGACTTAGCATTCACATTATGACACTTCGTAAAGATATTCAGGATGGGAATGTGTTTGCTTTATGAGTCTGAAAGTCAGTTTTTTCTCGTTTATGCACACAAAAATTGGTTGAAATAAACAGTAATTTCCAAAGGTTAGTTCATCCCTGGTAATTTGTGTAGATATTGTAGTATGAAAACTGCTTATTTTTCTCCCCTGAGAGCCAAAGCTAGGTTGGCTGAATCCCATCTTCTCTGAATATTCAGGGAGTTCCTCTTGGACTATTTCTGGTTTTACTTTGACTGTGTGTTTTTACCTTCTTTCATATCAGATAGATTTTATTGATAAGGATGACAGTTGATGATAGTTTTCAGAGAAAGTCTAGTGTTTCCTAAAACAAAGAATTAAGATAATGAAAATTGGATAAATATTTCTCTATATACTGATCATTTTTTAAACTGGGAAATAATTTTTATTAGTAGTTGGTTTCATTGGAGTAGGACTGAGAGAGTTCATGAGAGGACTGTATCCATGGGGTCACAGAGTTTGACAGATATTGTTTTCAGAATAAAATATTTATCCTATTAAAAAAAAACATTGGGACAAGAATAGATTCTAAAATTACTCCCCTAAGACTGTTTCCCTTCCCACAAACGTAAAGCATAGGAGTATAGAAGTTCTTGTGAAAGATTTACAAATTTAGCTCTAAATGTATCTCTTCATAAAAAGCTGAGAAAGAAATGTCTATTTTTTAACAATAATTTCTTAAGCATGCTCATTGTTAGTTGGTTTGATAAACATAAAAATCATCCAAACTAACCCAGTAAATTGGGAAATGTGAAGGCCCAACTCCTCTTCGCCCTGGAGAATCACAGTTATTCAGAATTATTATGCCAACTTAAGTACCTCTGAACAAACATTAAAATCCAATTCTTTCATCAGCTGTGGAACAGCAGCAGCTACAACTGACACAGAGCAGAAAGAACTGTTGCAGATTCCCAGGATAGAGAGTGAAACTAAGGAAACAGTATTTGTGTTGGAAAGTGGGAAAGCCTATGCCCCCAATGGATTTGCTGCAGAATTTTTAAATACATTTGAAAGTGAAATCATATCAGGCTTACAAGACTATGTCACCAAGCTTTTGAGAGAGGATCGCTCCCAGACTCCCATAGGGAAGCAACCATCTTTCTGCTTCTCCAACTGGATTATGATCCTCTGGAGGGGTTATCCTTTCGATAATTAAGGTTGCAATCACAGCCCCATTTTACAGCTGATTTTGATCTTCCGTATGAAACTTCCATATGACTGCTCAATAAAGTCATGCAAAGTAACCAGAGAATCTGTTCTGATCTTGCATAAATATACATTAATAGCTCATATTTCTATCCACAATTACAAAACCACACACGCGCACATTTTTTTCTGTCACAAACGGATAACACAAATTCCTCTTAAACTGTTCAAAAGCAAGAAACAACTGTCTTATATTGCCAGATACCATCCCACAAAAAGAAGGAGCAAGGACATTTTAGGCTAATTATAATAGGTTTAACTTTTAAAAAATATCCTCTCCAACATAAAAAAACCAAAAACAAACAACAAAAAACCAAACAAACTCAAGCATATAAATTATATTTAACCAGACTGAATGTCTCCCCACCAGCTTCAGCAATGATAATGGAAAGGCAGAATTTACATCCTGTATTAACATGGGTACAATGAGCAGTGAGCAGAACGGTTACAATATCCAGTAATTCTTCTTAGCCATTAAAAATATTAAGCAGAACAGTATGCTCCCTTATCTTGCTTTAAAACTATTACCTCTTTATAAAAAAGAGCAAGATTTAGCAGTTTCTTTATAATAATTATGGACTGCACCTCACGCTGACAAACCTCATATACAGTCCCATCTTCACCTGAGTCAGTGGATCTGCCTCCTATTTTTGGTGGCTATAAGAAAAGAGTACAGGTCTTCCTCTCATTTATAAGAATCTACCAGTGTCATAGAAACACATGTGTGATCAGGGAGGATTTTTGAGAATTTACCAAAGACTATCCTGCTGGCACATGGCATAATGTCCTCAAGCATTTTAAAGCAGGCCAGAGAGTATCTCCTATTTGTCCACTTATTAACAGCCCTCTTCTCCCCAAGGCCCTTGGAGGCAACCTCTATTAATTGTGGAATGATTTTGACATGATGACTCTCAAGGATATTTGTAATGAAAGAATATTTAGGCCCTTTGAGAGATTAGCGAAATATAAGCCATACAAGAGAACAACACATTTATAGATATTTACAAATAAGACATTATCTGTGGGAGATAAGTTGAGGAATTTTTGTACCCCTGAGTTAATTCCCTTCAACTACTAGCTTTTAATTATGGATAAAGACCGTGAAAAGAATCTGCACTTGATATCCTTTTAGGCTGAATAAATTCAGGGGAGATAAAAGCTAAGATCAAGTGAAAAAGCGATCTGGATCAAGAATTCTCTGATGAAGAATGGATTGAGATATGTAATCAAACAAAAACAATCTCCATTAGTGTAAGACACCAAATGTTTATATTTAATGTTATTCATAGAATATGTATGACTACTGAAAGTACACGCAAAGTAAATAGTGATGCTGATAATATATGTATAAAATGTAATTTTGAAAAGCAGTTGTAACATTGGTGATAGGACTCAAAGCATTCAGTGTCTCTAGCACAAGGTTGCAGAATTTGTCAGGGCTATTCTACAAATTTATAAGTTCCTTACATTAGCTTATCTCATTATCTACTTGACCTTTTTTTTAGACAGATGCAAAATCAAGTTTGTGGACATTGTGTTGCCTGCTGCTAGGGCATTTGTTACGAAGTGTATGCCAAATATCATTGTCTCAGTTTGGGAAGGGAGGAGATAGCCAAAGTTGGCAGAAACATTTCATCTGGAAAAAAAAATGATGAAGAAACTAGGATGCTCACTAAAATATATTGATAAAATATGAAACCTTAGAATAATTACTCTGAAATAAAAATGTAGAAGCTGGTCTATGAAGGACTACATTACTGCTCATGTCCTTAATAAGAAAAGAAAAATAAAAATACCTGTCAAATAAAATGCATACATAATTTAAGTTAGTTTTGTTGTGAAAATGCTTTTTAGATACAGCCATACAGCTTTTCTACATACAGAACTCCATTTACTGTATTTGCACCTAAAAAAAATCTTGGTCTTTGTTGTTCCAGACATGCAGAAATAATGACAAGATTTGAGGGATGTGGTTTAATTTGTCTGTGACTTTATTAACTGAACTCACCTGGGAATCATTCAGCAATAACATACGCAGTGCAGGTCATCATTTCTTCTTCACTTGTTTCCACATATTTGGGGAGAGCTGTCACTCATAGCTGGGACCCCACTGCCCTCCCCTGCGAGGAAGGTTAAGAGGCTGCAAAGAGGGTGCTGCCTATTTGCTGCAAGAGCCTCTTTAGCAAGCAGCTGCTCTTTGATTTGCTGCTAACTCTGGTTTATCAAGGAAGCAGATACCCTGGGGAACAAACACAGGCACTGGTCACCTCCCACCAGGAAGCACCAGCAATTAGCTGGGCTGCCCTGTCCAGGCTCCCAGATAGCTAATCATTCTCACAGCAGCCAGAAATATATGTGAGTAGGTGGAGCCCTCTCCCCTTGATGGCTTATGTATCCCACACATTGTTGTTTGTTTCCGGGAGTGCAGAAGAGCTGTTTCTATCCCTGAACACATCTAGCCTCTTCACAGCTCATGGGTCTTTGGGTCTTGCTCACCTGTGCAGACCTCCCTTGTCACATGTACAAACATCCTGACTCACAGCACTACACTACTTTCACCTTCTTTCTCCCTTTCCCCATCCTTTCTTACACAAAGTGCACTGGAAACAGGTTCTGGCATACAAACCTCCTTTTGGTGGAATCCTATTGAACTGGTTAATGGATTATCCGAAGTTCAAGACCCACCTCCCATCACTTAATTTGTCTTTAATAATAAATAAGTTCTAGCCAGGAATAAGGAGCCTGCTGTATCCCCAGCTGTCTTAGTCAATGCCTGAAATCCTGCCTGTTTATTAAGAATGAGCAGAGATACCTGCTCTGTCTTAAAACTGCACAAGGTAGTCAAAGGATGGGAGTGAAGGAGGACCAAGGGCTCCCTGTTTCTTTCTTTGGCAGCTCTCCCAACCATCAGTTGAGTTTTATATGTTGAGTTGCATGTGTTCTTAAATCTACCTTTCCTGGAAATAAAACCAGACTGAAGCATCACTACAAAGATTGGCATTAACAAAAGAGTAACTGCCAAGTCACATTTATCTCATAGGATATCCCAGTATCTCATAGGGAAAGGATTAATAGCACCCTTTTAAACCCCAGGTCACAGGTCTACAGCACGGACTCCCGATTGAAAATTTTTGACCTCTGCTGAATGTACACACGGTGCCTCAGTTTACCACGTGCTGTCTGAGGCCTTAGCCACAGCTACACTAGCATTCCATTTCTTTCAGTTTTAGTGCTCAGATTTGACAGAGAGCTAAGCTGGACCATTGTCTTCTCACAGGGTTCAATTCATTTGTCTAACCATTTGAGCTATTCCTGCTGCTCCAGAAAGGCAAAGGACTCCTTGTGCCATATCTGCAAACATTAAGAGGATTTACCCAATTTCCTGGGTGTCTCAAATGTACTAGATAACTCTACAGGCAGCTGAATCAAGGCTCTGCTGTCATCAAGTCCCTAACCTGTTACAACAGTTGCATTATCTTCTACTCATTTGTCTGGATCTTTACCATTGCTTTGTACAACTGTAACTAGGTTTCCCTTTATCGAGATTTGTGTAAGGTTCTTTCCACTTCTCCAGTAATATTCTTGCAAAAAGCATCTATTACTTGATCCCCAGCTCACACAAAAACAGGCTGTCACCTATGGAAATGTGTGTCTTGCTATATGAGCATTCCACATAAGAAAAAGTGTCTCGGTGATCTCTGACCTCTATCTCTACATTTTTTTCCAAGTTGGGTCCTAGATACTGAAGGTGAAACATTTTACTATCCAAGCTGACTTTTGCTACTTTCACCCCAATGTCTTATGCCATTGCCTTCTCAGCTGCCACGGGCTTACTCCCCAGAAGCTGGCCTATTCCAGCTTGGATACTACAAGGTTTTTTTCTGCCTTTCGTAACTTACACAGGGAAAAGGCACAGAGACCCATTAATTCTGCATTTAAGCTTCCTTTTGTCTTTGTGTGTGTAAAGTATTTTCTTCCTCTGCTCCAAATCTGCTATTATTCCTGCACTCAGTTTCTTGCACACATACCTTCTGGCTCTGAGCACGGTAAACAAAGAAAAATACTCAGTGAACATATCAGCTATGCTGCTTCTGTTCCTACTTGACCAATTCCAAGGAAAACTCCACTTACTATCCTCTTTGAATCCTACTGCTATTGGGCTGCAGCCACCAATTCCCCAAGGGGGTTTCAGCCAGCTCCCCAGCTTATCTCATAGGGGATCCTGAAGCTTGATGCAAGAAGTATTTGCATCCATATGCAAATAGCATGTTTCTCTGCTGCCCCCTTGTAGGTAGCTATATTTATTTTCTCCCAGGTGCACTGAGCACACGGTTTATTTACCCTCTTCTCCTCCCTTGCCTATTTCCCCAGCCAGCCCCAGCCTAGGTAATATATCCCTTTCTTCCCAGTTTTTCAGACAAACCCCCTCCCTCCACACCAGTTTTGCTCCCACTGAAGCTGCCTGGAGATTGACCATTTATCCAAGCCTACAGGGAATGTGAAAACCAAGAGCAAAGCCTAATGAAGCTTGGAGTGAACAACCATGTTGTGCCTAATTGCATTCAAGACTTTTCAAGCATTTTCCCTCCAGAACTCACATTACAACAGCAAATTCATTGGAGGTATGCTCTGCTGACTGATGTACCAGTTACAACTTACACGTAGGTTTCCATCTAGTGCTGCCCTCTGACCTGGACGTTTGTGATAGAGAGAGCAGACACACACATCTGCTTAACAACAGTCAGTTTCAAAGCTCATTGGAATGGGAAACTTTCTACTGATGTCTGTGGAGTTTGGATGAAGTCCCAGAGCAGGCATTTACAATTGACATAGCTTTGCTCACAATTTACTCTTCTCCTTAGTAGGGATTTGAGATCTTTCTTTCCCTAAAAGACTGGGNTAGGTCTGTTTAACTTAGAGATTGGCTAGAAATCTGCCAGCACAAAAATATGACTGAAATGCTACACTCGTCTATCAAAAATACCAGAGAGGTCTGAAGAAATGCTTGGGGGCTGCCAATATCTATTTATGTTGGAGATGCCCATGGCATTCATAATGTACAATAAATAAGAGCAGTCATTCCAAAACACTATAATAAAATGTTCACAACTTAAAAGTAAATACTGCACAAAATTATCTGCTGCATTATTACTCCCATGCAAAGATATTCATAATTGGTACTATGATAAAAACCTCTTTATTAAATATATAACAGCTTTTAGTAAGATGACCCTACAAATATGAAATATTTGTGTTGATCTACTTGAATTGTTTTGCCAGGAAATAAAAGTATTAAGAACTCAAAAGATGATAAATAGGAGGCAGCTACCCTCTTTTTTTTATTTTTTTTTTTTTTTTAAATAAAGCTTAATTCCTGGTCCATGAATTAAACAGATAAGGCTGCCAGCAGCTGCTCTCCACCAAAACACTTCACAGTTACATGATAACATTGGTGATAACATTATAACATTGCAGTGCTGTAAAACAAGGTTGTAGAAACATGGACATGTACTGATGACAAATTTGCCTTTAAATCTTCCTTGCTAATATTTATAGGCATGAAATCTTAAAGCACCTTTAATGTGCCTATAATCCTGCCCGTTTGACAGCTTTTACATAATTTTCTAGGGAAAGGTGACCCGATCATCCCAGGCTGTTGACAGTGCAGCTGAAATGGCCCTCCAATAAATGAAGCAGGATTATCCAGACACTACGGCAAACAACAGCTCATAATATGCATCAAGAAATTTCCATAGCACATCGGATCTTTGTCTTCAATGACACATGGATCATGACGGGATTTCAAGAACACATTTCCCTAGACACTTGATAAGTTTTAACGTAAAAGTATAGCATAAAAGGCTCCCTTCAGATAGGTTCTGTTTTCCATATTAGAAAGAAATTGCTTTCAATCTGGAAAACTAGAGGCATAGTTTTAAGCTGAATTATCATGTTAACTTGTACTGCTTAGTGTAGCTGTGTTCCCTGACACTTTCAATTCATTTATGAGTTTATTTAGTTAAAATTATAAAACATTACAAGAATAAAATTTTTGCTGCGGTAAAAGTCACTATTGACAATAAACAAGTCTTGATGAAAGCTGTGATAAAACTATACAGAAGTTTTGCTGAACCTCTTATGTTTCCCTATAAAAACACCTCACACAAAATGTTAGCTATATGCCTCCTAGGTTTACATGATAATGTCAAGAAAAGGTTTTGATGCCTGCTGCCAATTCATACCAGAGGTATTGTGCTATAAATTTAGTTTATATTTGGGTAATTATCAGTGACATGGCCAGATTGCATTAATACTTCTGCTCCTGTTGCTTAGCCTAGGTACTTAACAATTTGAATGCCACAAAATATCAATACTGATGTTTTATGTCATCATGCCAGAGCAGCCTGGGGACAAGGAAGGTAGAACTACTTGACAGGTTTTGTTCGAGTGTGGAGTTTGTTTGGTCTCATAAGACATTCATGAGGCCAATTGGATGTCATTTAAAATATCAGGAAAAAAAGGTGTTTAAACTACACACCATGTCCCACTAGGAACAATGAACTCTGTGAACAAATACTAAAAAGGCATTGCAAGCACTGTGTAGATAGGAAAGAAAAAAAGACTGGACTGAGGGTGACAAGAAAGGGATCTTCCCCAGAGTAATAACTGTCCCTTTGCCACTCTCACAAAAAGAAATTAGTCAAAAAGAAAAACAAAACCAGATGTACACACAAAAAAGCTTTGAAAACAACAAATATTAATTTTCACATAAAATAAGGTTCACACTGGTGATGCCCGACATAACAGGGGACTAAGACAATGAAGCACCTAGGAAAAAGTCTCAATATCTCCTTTCCAGGCTGTCCCTTGGTATGGGAATAGCAATGATCAGTGATTAAATGGGAAAATAAAACAGAATACCCCTATACTGAGCAATGACATCATTAGACCACCAGTTAGTAGATCAGAATTAACCCAATGTTTGTCCTCACAGAAAATTATTTTATTCTTTTGTACCTCAGTTTCTTCACCTGTTAATAGTTAAGATGACTGGTACTTAAATTCATTGTGCGTACGTTGACAATTTAAGGTTCATAAGAGGTTAGATGAGCCAAATAATATCATAACATATAATAAATGATTAGCATTCATTGTTATAAAAAGAGAGCAGTCAAAATCTATTGCTGATTTTTAAAAGATCATAGAATCATAGGACTATTTGGATTGGAAGGGACCTTAAAGATCATCTAGTTTCAAACCCCCTGCCATGAGCAGGGACACCTCCCACTAGTCCAGGCTGCTCAAAGCCCCATCCAACTTGACCCTGAACACTTCCAATGATGGGGCATCCACAACTTCTTTGGGTAACCTGCTCTAGTGTCTTACCACCCTTATAAAAGATATTCAAGGTTTGTTTTGGGGGTTTTTTTGTTTGTTTTGGTTTGGGGTTTTTTTAATTAAACATGCTTGAGAACTGACTATCTCACTTGGTTTGAACTCTTAAAATCAGCACCACATGGATCAACAGAAAACAGAATCACCACATTTAAATTTCACATTTTCACAAATGATTTATATGAGATTTTCAGTTTTTCTCATGACAAAAGAGGCAATGCATGATGTCTGAGGAACTAACAGTCACCTTATTTGGCTACTTGCTTTACTGCCATGCCTACTGGTGAATCTCAACCAATACTTACTTTAGAATTCTTCAAACATGAATATTGTGTTTTTCTGCAGTATTTTATATAGTACATATAATGTGCTCATCAGATTTCAGCAGAAGACCTGCAAGTTCACTACCTGTGGGTGATATTTGTCCCACTCAGATTATGTCAGCTGAAGTTAGATCATGATCTCAGTTAGGTCAGATATTAGAAAAAGACAGGTAGTTGCAGATTGTGACTTTACCCAATCAGTTCAGTTAGGTACTTTAGAAGTGCCAGTCTCTCTCTGTTAGCTATAAGTGACTACTTAAAGAGTGCACCACCTGACTGTGGCAACAACTACAGTAAATCTGGTTACAGAGTTCAGTAGTATTCATTGTGGCATGTAATTCTACTTCCCAATCTGGGAAGTAGAAAAATTAAGAGACTTGAGCTCAGGTCTTTAACATCAGTGTCCTAACCTGTTGTATATTTAACATCTGTCTCTTGCCTAGTGACTATTTACTCACTTAGAGATCTCCACCTGGAGAGATGATCCACTGAAATAAAATGCTTCTGTGGGATATAGGTTCATATCTCTGTTCTTCCTTATTTGAAGAACAGACTTTAACCCAGGTCTTCCTCTTCTCAGATGACTGCAAAAAGCAGCAGGTTATAGATTCTCTAGCACAGTTAGAAAGAAATAGCAATATAATTTCAGAAAACCAGAATTGTCCTGGCAATGAAAGGGTAAAAAATTTAATATTTTGAAAAATTTGTGTGATGAAAACTAATTTCTCTTACAGCTTTGTTTAGCACTTCTACAGCAAAGTATAAGATATTCCAGTACTCAGATGCCAGGGGAATATATGCCCTCAGCTGACTTAATTGCTGGCAGTTTTGGTACTAATTAAATGCTCTTCATTGACCTAGCAATGTGATGGTGACTTTCTAAAATATACTGAAGTCTTGATACCAAAGACTGCTCATGGTGTGATCTTCTCAAAATCACTATGAAAACAAAGTGTTCATGATAAGCTACATTTTAATAACTTTTCCTCTTTTTCTCTCATGTACACTAGTCACATTCAGAAAAAAATAATGATGTATAATACATTTAAAAGTTCTAAAATTTTTTTATAGGCTACTAATCTGATCTTTATTTCTTGGTAGTGGATAGTGTTAAAAGAACACAGAGAAGTCCTAAAATCTACTTGTGGTATTTTCAGATGTTGAGATATTATTTGGGTTGGTATCACATTTAGTCACAGTTTGGAGAAGTAGTGTGTGTGTGATAATTTCCACGAAGTCCACTGAAAAATGAAGACTTCTTGGATAGAATTGTTGTCTATATTCATGTGTCATCAAGCTTGTTATATATCACCTTCAGTGTCTCTCACAACTTAAAATAGCATTAATATTGTAATGATAATATAAGATGCATTTCAGAGCATTGGAAACCATTCGGTCTATCCCAAAAATCCCTTGTTGCTTTCTTACATGTTCATTAGTATTAGAAAACAGTCATCTGTTTTGCAAAGCTGTACATATAAGAGGGAAACCAGCTCATATTGTTGGATAAGAAGTGGATAAGACTGTGGGTATTTTGTTGGTTTTGTTTTTAATAATAGGTGTAAAGTTGAAAGCATTCAAACAAGTGGATGGATCAGCAGTCCCACCTTTTGCACTAAGGTCAAGGAGTGTAGCCATTTAGACAAACATTGCCATTATATTTTAGGTACTTCACTCCTATAGTAGAGAAAGTAGTTTAGACACTAATTCTGAAGATCTGGAACTCAGATGAGACAAATCCAGAAATTATTTGAGTGTTGAGGTTTTTAGGTGGAAAGACCCTCTAGCATTGACAGAAGAAGGGGACTCAGAGTTTGGAGCACAGGACTATCTTTCTGTTCTGTGTTTGTATAGTCACCAGAAGAGTGTGCCCCTTGGCTGGATTTATCTTTCTTAAACTAGTCATCTTTACATATTAGCTCACCAGTCCAGGCTTCTTCTACAGTTCACAAAAGGAAACAGACATCTCTGTAAGACACTCCATGAAATTCAATTTTGATGGTTATGCAAGGTGAATTTCACTCTGAACATTAAGCACAGGCTGTAACCATGCTAAGGTACAGGGTGCTTTTATCATGAATGTGCACAGTACCTAGCACAACAGAGCTCTGGTCCCTGACAATCCCTATCATGCAGAGATGCTGCTGCAATGGAAATACTGCAGTCCTGAAAGTGCTAACATCAGACTCTAGTGTGCTGGTAGATTGTGTAGCAGCAGGTCCTCTGAGCAATAGGTAGATGATAATTTTTGATTGTGTTAATAAAGACACTTAATTCTTTGAAGCTGCCTAAGAAATGTCGGTAGGGCAGAATGGAATTTACCAAGACTCCAAGGCTAACATCCCTAATCTAGAAAAAAAAAAGATGATATCGCATATTTATTTAATAGCCCTTTCATTGCTTTAGTGATGTTACTGTGAAACAAAAAGGCTGGAGAAGACGTCACAGTGCAAAAATAATTATAATTAGGAACTGAGGGGTAGTAAATAAATCATCTTCTATATTGCTTTCTTCTTTTCTCTTTCATTTTGGGTATATTTTCATACACTGGTTCCAGGATTCATTTGCATTCCAAGTGTTCTTATTAAAGCAGCACCATTTATTCTACAATATATACAAGAGTTTCTATTTTTAAAATTCTATTTCAAGGCATGAGCTTGGCATACAAAGTCAAATCCCAGGAGCGAGTCCTTTCTTTTTCCTTTAAAAAATAATAGGAAAAAAAATCCATCTGAATAGTTTTAGGTTGCATGAGGAGAAAAACAGAAGAGCGTACTTTCATCCCCTTCCTCCCATTTTCCTCCCCATTATTTAACACAGCATCTGAACAAATGAAAATGAAAAAAAAAAAAAAAAAGAAAAAAGATGAATGATTCCTCTTTTTTCCCACAATTCTAAACATTTTTAATATATATAAATATACATATGTATATATGAATAAGCATAAGAAAATTCAGTCTATCCAACATAATAATAAATTTCACTGTGTAAATCTCATGCACATATGCAACACAGCACTGACCTGATATATCATAATGGTGCCAGTTTAAAAATTATAGTCTATTTGATGAAAGTTCTGCATGCTGGAAAGACATTTTATCCATTAATATTCAGAAAGATTGCTCTTTGTAGCAGTAAGGTATATAACAACATAAATACACTTCTACCAATTAGGAACTGCATTTTAAAAAAAATACACATTCAGGCTTACTTGTTAGAATACAACTCCATTGCAAGTGAAGTTCCACCTAGAGTTAAAAACTTAGGTTGTTTTCAAGTATTTAAATGAATGTTAACCTTTTTTACAGTCTGGAGTAATTTTACTACAAATACGTTACATTACATTCCTTGGAATTTAGCAATTCAATTAGGCATATAATCTCCCACACTATCGGCAAAGGAGGACCAGGTGAACAGAAGTTGTCACTATCTGTGCTATGAGAAGTGAGAATCCCAGCGTGCCCATATAGATTCAGCTGTCCCTGTTAGCTGGTACCACTATTCCACCTTTATAGACAGATAAATTCACACACAAGAGCTAACTTCATTAGCAACTGCAGAACAAGAAAATATTTAGGTGTTCATTGGGCCCACATTACTACAATATACAAGTGCTTCATTAATAAGAAGAAACACTTTTTCCAGAAAAGTGTAAAACTAGGAAGCACAATCTTAATTATTTTAAAATAAATAAATAAATAAAATTAAAATTATCAACTAGAGTTAAAAGAGATTAAGCATCTACATTTCTGAGGTACTAACTATCTTTCATTCACATCAGCTTCATCCTGAGTTTTTGGTCCTCAACAGCTCTTTCACAAAATCACAGAATCACAGAGTCACAGAATCCTAGGGGTTGGAAGGGACCTCGAAAGATCATCTAGTCCAACCCCCCTGTCAGAGCAGGGTCACCTAGAGTAC
>VZRW01008557.1:153719-246041 GCA_013398125.1 Aegotheles bennettii
TGCACCCCAGGATGCCATTGGCCTTCTTGGCCACAAGGGCACATTGCTGGCTCATGGTCATTCTCGTGTCCACCAGGACCCCCAGGTCCCTTTCTCCTACACTGCTCTCCAGCAGGTCAGCCCCCAGCCTGTACTGGTGCATGGGGTTGTTCTTCCCCAGATGCAAAACTCTGCACTTGCCCTTGTTGAATTTCATTAAGTTTCTCCCCGCCCAACTCTCCAGCCTATCAAGGTCACATTGAATGGCAGCACAACCTTCTGGTGTGTCAGCCACTCCTCCCAGCTTAGTGTCATCAGCAAACTTGCTGAGGATACATTCTGTACCCTCATCCAGGTCATTGATGAAGATATTGAACAACACCGGTCCCAGTACCGACCCCTGAGGCACTCCACTGGTCACAGACCTCCAACTAGATTCTGTCCCATTGACCACAACTCTATGACTTCTTCCCTTTAACCAGTTCTTGATTCACCTCACTACCTGATCACCAAACCCATACCTTATCAGCTTATCTTTAAGTTAGTTCCTATCAAATGAGTTGTTCCAGATTGTTGTGAAGGTCTGAGGCAAAGATTGAATGAAAGCCAGACTTACACAGTTCTAGTTGAATGATTTAGTAGAAGAGTATTTGTCACTATGCAGAGGATAAAAAAAGACTCTGGGGTTATTTGCAGGAAGAACCATGCATGTTACCATGAAACACCACATATAACAGCATGTGTGTGAATGAAAAATTTTATTTCAATATGGGTAATTATTCTTCACATTTTTATCAAGCAGATCTCTAAAAAAAAACCAGAATAAGCTCACACTTACCATGTTTCAGTTTACCTAGCAAAAAAAAAGGATGGAGCTGAACTCTGATTTCAGCCAAGTACCTAAATGTGCAAAATCACAGAATCTATGCACACCAAGCCGGAGTTTAACTGTATGAAATTTTTCCTCTCTCAATACAAATGTATCTACATCTATGAGATATTGTTTTAATATTTTAAATATTTTCTTTATGACAATGAGTGCAACCTCCTGTTTTATTTCATATTCAAGTGATAATCTGCATAAAATTTTATTACACTTAAAATAAACCTGAGAGATTGTCCTTCAAAGCATAAGCCTGGATGAAAATTAAATACAAATATCTCTATATTGATTTATGGTGTGTACAATTTTCCTAGGGTTTTAGCAGTATTTTTATTCATTTATAACTTAAGCATAAATTATTTTCTTTTAAGAGGTAGTGTAGTCCCAAACAGTTTGTAACAGGTTATGGTGATCTTTTATTTTGTATTTGACATTATATTATTCTTACAATCCTATTTCTTTTACACAACTACAGAAAAAGCCTCTATGGCAATTAATGATTGCATTTATATTCACTTTGAGTCCTGTGTAGGTCACCTACCCTATGTGTTTAACGGAGGCTTTATAATTACTGTGACTTTTAAATCTGAGGTAAAGGTATCTAATTCAGACTGCATGCAGTTCAGGACATTATGTATCAGAAGTGATACATAACGCATCATTTTTGGTAGACTGCAACTGTGGGATTGGTCTGATCTACCTACACGGTTGGCTTCTGCTAATGTGTTAGTTGCCACAGGCTCCCTTAGGAATTAATGAGAGAAATAGGCATTTTGTGGAAGGCATTAATTCAACCAGATACAGGCACTTACCTCAGGATGAGACATATCAAGACCCATATCAACTGACTGTGTTGAATAGAGCTCCTTCAGCTACTTCCAGTCAGAGAAATACTCCTTTCTAGGAGCAGAGGTTAGATATTGTGATTACTTCTCTCACAAGGAGAAGATCTGGTAATCCTGAAGATCCAGAAAGGACCTCTCAAGGTTGAAATAAATCCAGAGGCAAAAATCATGACCTCTCCATCAAACTTCTTTACCAGGCAGTGGTTGTGGCTGTGCCTACACACCAGGCACACACCTTGGGCTGCCCTGTGCTCCTGCTACCAGCACCAGGGACTGCTGGAGTACACAGGGCCGCACAGCCTCGTTCCTCTTGATGCAACTGGAGGAGTACCCAGGGACACAACGTGTTGTAGCATGCTCCTGTGTGGCCCCAGCTGGTTTTTGGCTGTACAACCAAGTGTCCCAAGTTGTAGAGGAGTCTAGGTACCTTCAACGCAGCTCAGTCTCAGAGTGAGTAGACAGGAATTTTGCTACTACTAGTTCTTTTATCTCTGAACCTCTGAGTAATCAGAACACCTTACTGTTCTGTACTTGATTTAGTCCCAAGTACTGTAAAAACTGAGCACGCACTTTTTCCTTTATTTCCAATTAACATGGGCAAGAACTGCATCCTGAATCCTGACCCATGAGTTTGTAAGATTTCCATTTCCAGGGGCTTGTTCTGAAAAATTAGTGGTGTGGCCAACAGCAATGTGCTGCTGAGCAGTCAGAGTCTGTTAAATCGGATCAAAGGGTATTGTTAATTTTAACTATGTGTCACAGCCTTGCTGTAAGTTAGTTGGTACAGCAGCCACTTCAGATCCTGGAAAATGTAGGAAACTTTTCAAACAAAACCCTTTGGAAATGTGGTACCAGGGTGAATGACAGCAGAAGCATCAGTGAGAAACTCCTTTTACCCAGTACCGTGTTCAAACCCTTAGATTCTGACTCCTTCTCTTACATCGCTTTTCATGCACTCAGAAGTTATGTTCCCAGAGGATATGGTAACCTGCTCTTTCAGGAGCTACTTGAAATGAATTGTGTAGTTTAAAGCTCTCATTGAGCCTTCCTTTACACTCAGCAGAGATGGAAAACACCAACCTATCTACCTGTCTTCAATATCCATCCTGGGATGGGATGAATCACACTCTGGTTATACTTTTCCCTCTGCCAATAAGAGAGTGAGCCTTGAAGAACACTTGAAGTGAGAGCCCTGACTTTTACTTAGCTAATTTTCAGTAAATTAAATCCCACTCTTGCATTAATTATGCTCCTAGCTGCAGGGAAAATGGAAATAAAAGTGAAAAGGTAGTTCTGATGTAAACATGATCAAGTCTACATCCTATAAAGTTAATACCCAGATGTAGCAAGGGCAGCAATTTTTTTGGAGCACTGCAGTTGAATTTGCTAACTCTGTATTTAGTACTAAAAGGTTTAATTTTGCCTGGTTAAAAGAGTGCCAAGCTGATTATAATGGCCATGAAGCTGAGAAACACAGAACCATTTTCTTTTCAAGGAATCCGTCATATTTTTGTTACTACAATTCCATTCACTTCAATGACATCAAAACATCTGAGGCTATCTGTTCTTCACTAGCTTCAAAATAAAGGTGAAAAGTCAATGGGGACATCCCTCTCCAAAAAATATCCATAAATCATGAAGTGTAAGAATTGTTACTGCTAACCCTAGAGAGACATATTTGCTTCTTTCTTTTGCCTTCTAATGCATACCTTTTCTTATAGCTTGCAGTAATATTTTTTCCCTACATACTGAACTATATCCTCCAACTCCTTTAGATCCTTTTATAAAGCCTACAAGTCAACTGTACAGCTGAGTATGAATTTGCTCTCTGGTGTTTTCCTCTCCTTTGCTTGAACCTAATCTTTTCTTCCTATTGTATTTGCCTGACTTAAACCGTAACCTTTCAGGAGCAGTGAGTGTCTTGTTATGCCTTTGCAAAGCTTGTGTGGATTATACCAACATAACAATTCTGCATTCTGAGTTCAAGAATATGTTGTTGAGAACATGTTTTTTTAATGACGCATAAAACATTAGTTTTAAGCAATGTCATTCAGGAGATGAAGATAAAATTGCCATTGAATTTATTTGGTGCGAGGATTGAAGTCTTCACAAAAAAATATTACCTGCAATTGCCTATAAGTGCTAATGGTTGGGAATATAGGAGCAAAACACAGGACACAAATAGCCTTCTGTCCCCTTCCCAACCCCCTGGGATTTTGGCAGTATGAGACTTCAAAGGGGGATAAGTGGCTTATCTAATCAAAGATAAGAGTGCAAAGGAAGGACTATGAAATGTCCAGTCCTCTCCTTAAGAATGCACTATGATAAAATGAAATCAAGGAGCAAAATTAAAAGGAATAAATACAGTCAGCAAGAAACCTTAGATAAATAATAATAATGCAGTTAGGAGAGAAGAATTAGACATAATTGCTGTATTAGTGCATTGCTAATGAAGCTGGAATGAAACCAGGTGGAAGAGATCTATTTGTTGCCCATTGGCTCCTGCGGGCTGGAGATAGTAATATGGAAAAATACAGAACACGGAGGCAAATTTAATGAAAGTATACTGACCTGCCAAATCAGTGGTAATATTATACTCCTTTTCATATAAAGAAGTGTAGGGAATGTGACATTACCTTAACATTAATGAGAGTGTTACAGTGGTCATCATATAAGAGCAGACTTTTACATATGTAAGTGCTAGTGCTTTTTTCTCTGGTTTGGATTTTGTTTGTTTGTTTGCTTGTTTGTTTGTTTTAATTAAGAATGTTTTCCTGGATAAGGATCATGAGCAAAAATAATGACAATCAATAATCTGATAATGTCAGAATTATTATTTTACTTCTGCAACATATAAAAAAAAATCATTCTGTTTATAAATTCATCTATTGATCTTCACTAGCAGCTAAGAAACAGACTAAAGAATTTGATCAAAAATACAGTAGGTAGACTGTTTTATTTTTTGGTCATCATTCAAACTAGCTTTTTTCCCTCTCTCCCTCTTTCTTTCCCTGCCTTCTTTTCAAAAAATCTTTTTCCAATAGCTGCTAAACATGCCGTTAAAAAGGAGAGAAATCATATTCACTAGCTGATTTTCATTTAGTGCACCAGGAGCCTTAAGCCACTTTGTGTGCAGATTTCCAGTTTCAATTAGAATGGATTCACAGACATCAGATGATGTGAAAAATTATCTCATTTGAATCACATGAAACCAAACCACTAAGTCATTGCTGATGAGGGAAACAGTGGTCTCATCTTTCCTGTGGTGTGCCATCTCTATTAGACTTTGTAAACTGCGGCAGTTTGAAATCTTTAACCAGCCATTACTAATAAGCATATGTTAATTGTAGCAGAGATCATAAGCAGGTCAATTAGGAGGCAAAGACTGGAACAGAATGAAACATTCAGCTGGAGGGAGAATTCAGGGCAGGTGTCGGCCAGCATGCGCTGCCCTGGCAGGAGCTCTAAGCATCTTGGGTAGAGCTCATTTAACATTTTGATTTGCTGAATTTGCATTTCAGATTTCCATTCCTAATAGACAATATAGTCAGTCTTTGTTAATGAGGACTCTGATTACATGTGCCATTATAATTGGGAACTAGCAGGCCAGCCTTGTTTTGGAGATTAAATCCAAAGTAAATTGGATTAAAACAATGCTGCTGAAATCCCTTTCTTTTTGTTTTCTCAAGGCAAAGGTGAGAAAGATTCCATTTGTTTTGTACATATGGCTCTTACCTTGATTAGTGTGTCTTGTGGTTTGTTTATACTTTTTTAACATAGCATCTATTAGTGGTTCCAATATTAAAAGCAAGTAAGAAATTGCTATGTTTACTTAAACAATCCTTTATTGTTGTGCACTGATGAACAGAGTGTCAGTAGAGAAGAGCATTCTGAAACATTATTTCTTACTATAAAATAAATGTCTCTAAATGCTTATCTGCCCAGGGCATATCCTTGTATTAAATGTTGACTTTAACTCTGGGTGCATGAGTTTAGCCTACCTTTACACCAGTTTGACTCCATTGACTTAAGAGGAGTTACTCAAGCCTTAAAAAGACTAGATTAATTTGTTATGTATTTCTATAGGTAGACGTTTAGATATGTTTTCAGTAAATTCAGAAACAGGAAAGCAGAATGATTTCTTTCTCTTTATTTGATCTCAGGTATTTACAAGAGAGCAAGACAAATCCTGTCATTGACTGGGCTTTCTAGTAGCTGCAGTCATATCCAGTTGTAGATCAATTTTCATGCATCTTATTCTGTGGTTAATTCATGTAACTAAAATATAATTCAGATTCCTTCAAAATTCCAAAATAATTTTGTTTGTAACACTAGTTATACTCCAACATTTTTCATTAATAACTGCAGAGCAAACTCGTTTTCCTGCAACAGAAAACTGACAATAATTTTGCTCTGCAATTGAAGGAAATACAGTCCAGCAAATAAAGGACATTATATTCCATGTCCTTACATCTTGCATCTAACAAGAATAAGAAGTTCTTCATGTATAGGTCAAGAGCATAAAGTGGAAAAGCAAAACCAGAACCACTAAAGTATATAAAGTGAATCAGCAATATTCTTGCTCTTTCAGGAAAATGAGGAATGTCAACCCAATGTGTTTGGGTTTTCATAGTAGAAAACAGTGTTTGTTTTTGTTTTGGGGGGTTTTTTTGTTTGTTTTTTTCATAAGTCTCTTGTAATGAGTCTGTCTGGTACTTTCTTGTACAAGCTTCTAATTGGAGTAAGTCAGGTGTGCTCCTTGCCTGAGTAACTCAACAACTATTTGGGTATGCATGCATCAGCTATCAATGTTGTATTAGACCATGAGGAATCTTTGAGCATTCTCATTGGCTTTTAGTAATTAGAAATATTGTTTCTTAGTAATTAGACTGAAAAAACCCACATGTTAAAACAAAATATGAGTAACTAGGTGGTTTTTTTGTTTGTTTGTTTTTTATTCACTTTCATGTTTACAGAAGAATAGGGAACATTAGTTACACAAGAAAACCAGATTTGCTGGAGTCTGAGTATAGAAGACGTTTCCAGGCTGTTGTATGTGGACTGTCCAGCATAAGTAAGAAGTTGGTTTTTGGCAGCTTAAATTTCAGAGCAAAACAAAATAATGAAGTTTAGATCACAAAATGTTATTTATCCCAGGAAAAATGTGATGAATCATAGTCATGTGCAAATAATCAGTTTCTATATGTGTCAGACACTCCAAACTTAGTTATTTAACACTTACTTACATTTTATAATCAAATAAGTATTCTTCTTACAACCTTGTCTGATTTTTGAGTGTTATGGGTTTTATGGAAATACATTTCTCCATCACTTCTGTTTATCTGAAAGAGAGAAAGGCAAGGTGAAATGGCACAAAAAAAGAATGTTCAAGGAAATACCAGTGATCACAGTTACATGGTGTTGGTTATGTTCGGTGCTGGCATCACAGTGTTCCTACTCCTACATCATCAGTGTCAGTCTCCCACAGTGTGTTTTGAATACTAAGTTCTACTCTCTCAGTGCTACCATGAAAATAGATTTAGTCATTCAACAGATGACAAGTAAAAGATTGGACAAATTAATTTGTTTATGCTTGGTCATATATGCACAAATTCATGTTTGAATATGACTGTGTGCATGTTCTCATGTGTAGAGACAAAATATGCAATAGAGTAGGGATTTTTAGAGAAAGATTTAAAATGTGAACCATAGAGTAGTGTAATATTCATAACACCTTTGTTGGCTCTTGTAAGACATCACTTTTTAGAAGTAAAAATTTTGACATTGTGACAAAAGAAGCCTATAAAAATAATCCTCCTTGAAAAGGAGTTAATATGTAGGACAACTCTCTGGAAAACAAAGGAATTGTGACAGGACAAAAAAAAGCCTCACATATGGTAGAAAGTCAGGACTGCAGCAAAACCTACTACCAGAGCTAAGTATGTATTAATTATTATTGCACAGCAACTTTAAAAAGGTGCGTGTAATTAACCTCAAAGTCTCCCTCAACTGATTTTTTCCTCTAGGCAGCAGCTTCAACATCAACAAGAGCCTTTGAACCTTAACTGTGAGAGACCTCCTGTCACAAGATTGCTATTATTTATGATCTCTATTATCTGTCTTTTGTTTGCAAGGGCCTTTTTAGCTAAATAGTCTTCAACAACGTAGGGATACACAGGTTCTACACCAAATAATTTGCAAGCTAAGGCAGCGGTATTGCTCAAAGCATGACTCTCATCATCCTGCTGAGAAAAACACCTACTTTTCTATCTTATAGGTCCTAATCTCTGTGTGTATGTGACCACTTTGTAGCACTTATAAAAGATATAAATTTCAACAGAGATCTCAACATTTAATTAGAGATGAAGCTTAAGACAGACCAGACAGTATGAATATAAGGTTCACTTTTGTGCTAGTCTTGATAGTGAGACACTTTGCTATTACACTGTTTCTCCTCCAGAGCCTCTCCTTTCTGTTCATTGATTTTTTATTGTTTGGGTTAGATGTGAATGGATATGATAAGAATATAAGTGTGATATGACCTTATGGTCAGCTCTAAGGTCTGAAAGCAAAGAGTAAAAAGAGATAAGGAAAGGCGAGCTAAGGGAGACAGATCAAATGAACAAGGGAGACTCGGAGAAAGTTGTGAGAAGGTTGAGATGAAGGATGTTTCTGAATGACTGATACCAATGTGTTGCAAGGTGTAATTTTCCTTTGTGCTGTTACTACCTGTACTGGTTTTGGCTGTGATAAAGTTAATCCTGTTACAAGATGTGAAGGCAAGGGAGAAGGGAAAGATATTGGGAGAGGCTGTTAGACCTCACAGTCCCACTGGGTTCTATATTGACACTAGAGACTTCCAGGGGTGAATGTGAGCTAGTTCCTTTTAAAAATTCTGAAATGTCAATACCGTTAAGAAAATGCCCCACAGTGATTTGGTTCCTGCTTGAAGAGTGAGAGTGCTGCACTCAGAATTTCCTCCTCTCGGGGCATTGCATTGACCCATGAAATCTGATTAGTAGGACTTACCTCCAGGTGGCCTTGATGAGATGTCTGGTAGAAACTGAGTATGTGGTAGTACTCAAGATATTTGGAGGCCCAAAAAAAGGGAACAGCTGCCTGTCTGCCTGTCTCTTAGTACTAAAATTAGTAGGAGAGATCTTGGAATTCATAATTAGGAGAATAAAGTGTCTTCCTTTCTGAACAATATATTGTGCACTGTATATTTCTGTATATAATTTAAAGAAAACAGATATTTTGTTTTAATGTATTTAATATTTGCAATTTATTTCACCAAGAGCAAGTCTGGTCATGGTTTCCAAGCTCTTCTTGAGAAAAGTGCCAAAAGGCATTTGATATTCTGGAATTAGTGGGACCGGTTCAGTCCTGATGTGTGCAGTACGTGCATCACTGGTGTTAGTGCTCCCACCCCTCTCAAGGATGAAGTCAGACCAACAAAAGCATGAATATTACTGTGTAAGATCTCATTTTTTTTCAGAGTACCCGAGGGTGTGTGTAATTTGGAGAGAAGAGGAACAAAAGAATTAAAAAGGAGGTTATCAGTACAGAAAATTGAACCTCAGTCAGATTCAATCAACCAAGCAATAGGTTTCCTCACCTCTTTTGGTACAGATTGGCTACCCCAATGCATGAGTCTCTTGAGGCCTCATAATTTAAATTAGTAGCTTAGTTTAGCAGGTAATGCACATGCAATGACTAAGGTTTTTGGAAGAGAATTTGGATTTGCAGTCCCATCACTCTGGACAAGCTCTGATTTCCAGCTAGTTCATTGATGCTGTTAGTCTCACTAAGGTGCTATTTCACTGTAAGTTGGCTCAACAGGTTTGGCAGCTTCCTCACTTCTATGGCTGTAGGTTGGCATAGCTCTATATGGTGCTGGGAGACATGAGTAATAGTAGATATTTGTTGATAAGTGGATATTTGTTTGTATGCTCTTTCACATAGGGAAAACATATGTTTCTGATATCAGGGCATTGTCTTGTATTTGTACAATGTCCTAACCTCTATGTTTTCCCCAGACCAATCCATCTAAATATAAATATCACTGTAAGGACAGTTAATTATATATTCTTACAGGCCATGTACATCCTGGGTTTTTGTAAGTTATGTTATGTTTCCATAAACTGCAATATTAGACAAAAATGCTTGTTGTCATGTCTTATACATATATGTATTTGGGGGGGTTTTCCTTTATCTTTTTTAGCAAGCTCCGTCATAGTTTGTCACTTTATGCCGATGGCTAAGTATGATTCTTCTCTATAGGACTGGATTTACTTCCTTTCACCACGGTAAATTATATGGATCTCAGTCCATGATAGGTATTCTTATGGAACAAATTATGTATCCAAATACACATCATATATATAAGAATATACATTTTGATATTCATATCATTTTTTTTTCAGTAATGACTGATGATAGGACAAGGGGCAATGGATGCAAACTGGAGCATAGGAGGTTCCATGTGAATATCAGGAAAAACTTCTTTACTGTGAGTGACAGAGCACTGGAACAGGCTGCCCAGAGAGGTTGTGGAGTCTCCTTCACTGGAGACATTCAAACCCCGCCTGGATGCGTTCCTGTGTGATGTACTCTAGGTGACCCTGCTCTGGCAGGGGAGTTGGACTAGATGATCTTTCGAGGTCCCTTCCAACCCCTAGGATTCTATGATTCTGTGATTCTGTGATATACCTAAAAGATAGATCTTGGTATTTATGTTTACACTCAGAATATTGAAATATACATTTTACTGTTTCAATATTCCCATTTATCACTCTCCTCAACAATAAAATCAAAGATTTCACAGCAAACACCTGCAGGCAGTGACTGATAAGCACCAAAGGGCTTTCCAGAGCTGCCTCTTGTTACTATAACCCACTCACAGAGTCAGAGTGCTGGTAACACTTCAGGTCTCTGCTGTTATTATCCCTCTTGCACTTGGTACAGGAGAGCCCAGAGAATCCAAGTTGAAGGTCTGGGGGAAGGCAACAATTGAAGTTTCTGGGTCAGGACCCAAATCTTCCTAGAATCAGCAAATTTCATGTTATCTATCCTGATGACTCAGCTTTCCCATTCCTTTGCAAAGGCAGTTTAAGCATGACAATGATGTTTCCTTAAATTTGGGACCCGCTGGACAAAGAAGTAAACTAGGGAAAAGCTTGAAGAAGAATAGTATAATGAGACCTATGCCTATCACACCTCATTTTCTGTTAAGTCCCCCATGGAAAGTGCACGCACATTTCTGCACTAGGCACACAATAAACCGTACTGTATTCAAAGCTGTTACCAGGTTTCTTATTCAAGTGTTTTATTCAAAGAACATTGAGTTGGCAGTGGTATCAAAGGGATGAATGCATATTTTTTCACATGAAAATTAAAGGATATCTTTAACTGAGGGAAAAATTTGCAGAATATGTATGTATGTGTTTGCATATGTGTGTGTGTCTGTGTGTGTAGGGGGTAGCAGAGGCTATGACATAGCATATGAAGTCAATAGTGTAGTTGTTATTATTTATACATGAGTAAAGATTACAAATGCAGGCAATAGCTCAGATCTCACCCCCTGGATCTGTGAAACCTGTCACTCAGTCTCCTGCGGTGTGTCTTCCTGTCTCCGAGCCATTGGACCACCTGCTGCCATGACTCTCATCTATTGCATCGCCCGAAGGCCTCGATGATAACAGCATTGATTCCAATGTACATCTAATTACTTCTCATAATCTATTCATTTCACAATAGTGTAGTGAAACATCTGTCACATCATAAACTCTTTAGTATCCTTATCAAACCACCAAAACATACTCTGCTGCCAATTGGCAGCTACCTTGCTTTCTCTTCTTATTAATATGATGCAAACATATCTATGGTTTTTTGGTTGCTTTAGATGAATTTCCCTGATGACCAGTGAAAAAGAATTGG
Organism: Aegotheles bennettii; assembly: GCA_013398125.1. NCBI lineage: Eukaryota > Metazoa > Chordata > Aves > Caprimulgiformes > Aegothelidae > Aegotheles > Aegotheles bennettii. Next base: position 165,366 of record VZRW01008557.1, read on the forward strand.
GCAAACTGCAATTGTAATGCCTACTCACTACTTAGTGAGGTACTATTATTGATGTCGTACAAATATCAGTGAAAATTGCTTTGTTTCTTTTAGAGATAAAGTCTCTAAATAGGGTCTTTAACATTTATAGCGTGGTAATAGATAGATCCCTTCCTTGGTTCAGTGTGACTGATTCATTTACTAAAATAAGCATCTCAGGGATTATTACATTTGAGCAGTGTACTGCGTGGAAAAGCCTTTTACCTTTATAGTTTTTACTTTACCTGTGGGTAAATAATGCCCACTCCTTCTCTTTCTTCATGTAAGAAATCAAGAGCAAGGAGACCCATTAACACATATTTTTATTATCAAACTGTAGAGAATCTATCTATCCCAATAGCATCATGAATATACAGTCACATCTAATAAAGAGGGCTTATTAGTCCACTGAAAGGAACCTCAGATATTCAGGCAACATCAAGGAAAATAAACTCTGAATAGTGAGGTGTTGGTTTACCATTACATGCTGAATTATGATGAACAACAAATCCCGAGTGAAGGGAGTGATATATTACCTGTGTACTCCCTTTCATGGTTGATGTTAACACAAACTGGGTCTTGTTCTCGTTGTTTTAAATCTGCAATGGAAATTAATTTAGTGTTGATTTGATAGCTGTAGAAACAGGAGCCGTTTATGCATGTGCAGAACAGATATGGCTTGAGCAGCTGTTCTGGGAGCTTCCTCACAACATGCTTCAGCCCAGATTTTGGAGGACCTGCTTTTCCATGGTCTCTCAGTAGCCAGTGAGAAAGCTAATTTGGATTCTCTGACAAAGCTGTAGTGTAGTGCCAGTCACTGTGGTTACTTTTATTACTTGAACATCTGGCAGTAAGGAACTGGATTGCCATCTCCAATTCAGGCCACATTTTGCTAGTTCCTGACCTTGCTGGAAATCACAAGGGTGACCCAAAGATGAAGGAGTCCATATCTCACTACCAAGTCCCAGGACAACAAGTCCTCTTTTATATATTTGTCAATATATAATGCAATCCAATATATAATGCAACCTGAATATTTATCTGCTTCTATTTTCATCACTTATGCATTTTCTGGTTTGGAATAGGTATCATTTGCACCCATTTACTTAAAGTGTATGTTTTTACATTTGAAATGCACTCACTACTCGAGAACAGTTCGAAACATACAAAGATTTTAGTTCTATTGACATATCTTACAATATGAATATGTCCAATGCATAAAGTCACTTAAAAGTGAATATTTGACCTATTCAGTCCTTGTTGCTGCTTTGTAGAAGGGTGGGATTTAGGCATTTGTAAGCACTCATCTTTGTTAGACAGAAGAGAAAGAAGACACAGTTTAAATCTAAAGAAAAAGCTTTCAGAAAATCTCAGGGCTCACCAAACAGGTCAACGCTGGCTCCAGTCTGAACTCCTGATACTCTGTTCCAAGTACCAGAACTTGTACCACAAGTGCCTAATCTAAGCGAGCATGGCAAGAATCTACAATCAGTGTTACACTTGAGAACTGGACCAAAACTAAATGGATAAAAGATATTTTAGTTTGATATCTGTATTGAGAGGATTTTTCAGAGGGGAACCCCCCCTGCAACACACTAGATAGAAAAAATATATAAATTTCCAGTTTTAGTTAGGAAAAAAAATCACAGAATCCCAGAATGGTAGGGGTTGGAAGGGACCTCTGGAGATCATCTAGTCCAACCCCCAAAATCCATAAATTAATTTGGAACAAACTAAAATATTTTTTTCATTGTAAACAAACAGGGATCTTTTAGGATATACAACAGTATGGAGAAAGTATTTATATTTGTTTGTTTTAAATTGAAAGTCAATTTTTAAGTAAAATGAAAACATTAAAAAAAAAAGGTAAAGTGTTTGTTTTCAAAGTATCAAAATAACATTTTTGAATATTATCAAAATGCAATCCTTATTTCTCTTCTAATACCATAAACTTGACCCAGATTTTTGAATACTTCAAGTTCTTCCCAAAGGGAATTTTTAAAAAAATTCATTGTCTATCAAATGTAAGTAGATAAAGAAATGAATAGAAATGTTTCCATGCTATTTCAATGTAAATCTTTGGATTAGGGAAATACAGAGTCCTTATATCAGAAAAGCAAGTTGGCAAATAGGTCTTAGAATAACATAGTGGGTTAACCCTGGATAAGAGACAAATTCCCATCCAGTCACTCACTCATTACCCCTTCTCAACAGGATGGGAGGAAAAAATAGGATTAAAAACCTCACAGGTTGAGATAAAGACAGGAAGGTTACCTACCAACCACTGTCGTGGACAAGACAGGCTTGACTTGGGGAAAATTACTTTATTGCCATTTAAAATATGTTTGGGCAAGGAGAAACAAAGAAAAAAAAGTTAAAACACTTCTCCCCCACCTCCTTTTTTTCTCACACTCAATTCCACTCCTTCATTCCCAACTTTCTACTCCTCCCTGAGCAGAGCAGTGGGTTGGGGAACCGGGACTTGCAGCCAGGTCGTTACAGCTCCTCCTTGCTGTTCCTTCCTTCTCCGTGGGCTGCAGTCATTCAGAATAAGCCTGCTTCAGTATGGGTTCTTCCACAGTTCATAGTGGCTTCAGGAAATATCTACCTGCTTCAGCTTGGGATCCTCCATGGGCTTGCAGGGAACTGTCTACTCTGGTGCTATCTTTCCCATGGGCTGCAGAGAAACACCTGCTCTGGCATCTGGAGTACCTCTTCTCTCTCCTTCATCTCCAACATTGGTATTTACACTGCTGTTTTTCTTTTTTTCTCTCTTCCTCTAACTGTGTGGCATTTTTTTGCTCTTTCTTAAATCTGCCTTTTGCTGAAGAACCACTATCTTGACTGAGGGGCTCCGCTGTGCCCTGCGTTAGGTCTGTCAGAGCCTGTTAGAATCAACTGTGTCTACTTGACTGTCCTCATAGAGGCCACCCTTGCAGCCCCTCACTGCCAACACCTTGCCATGGACACCCAGTACAAATAAGATGCTGCTTCTGAGTGCCGAATATTTTTCATTTTAGGTTCTTTTCTTTTGGCTGGAAGTTTCGCTGAGTGTGACAGTTTTTACACCACTACAGACTTATATCTGTATATATACTTATATATGTATACACGTATTATATATAGACTTAGATCTTCAATAAGAACACAAAAACAATTAAAAAATGAAAATTCCCTACAGATGGGCCTTTTTAAATCAGTGAGGATGAACAGAAAAAGGAATCGCTTTTATAGTTTGTTTCAAGTAATTCCAACATAGATTAAGTGAATACAGACTGGGTTTTATACAGAGAAATTAGATATTGATTTAAAACAACAGAGCTCTATTGAAGCCATTCAAGCTAAAGAGCTCAATCACTCAGTGAGCAAAAATACCCAACACCCCTTGAGCAACGTTATTGGTATGACATCATGGTACCATTGGCAATTAAGTTTGTACATGTACAGCTCTGGAAATTACAAAGGGGGGGGGAAAGGAGACAGTCAGGCAATCAGTTAAAACAAGCATTTAATGACCTTCAATTGTTTGGGATGTAGCTACTCAGAGCCAACTCTTTAATACCAATGGTCATGATTCTCCTCATGTGAATAAGTAGCCTGTATCTGTCTATGATCTCAGTAATTAGCTTCAAGACCTGTTTTCCCTGTCATGCACTGCTGCAGCTGTCCTCCCAGATGAACTGCAGAAACTTGCTCCATGAAGGAACCACAGAGCATCATGGAAAGACTGCTCTAATCTCTGCTGCAGGAATTTTTTTTGTGAGGGAAATTTTGTTCTGGTCCCTACTGGTCACCTCCATTTGGTGTTCTAAACAGAGGGATAAAATGGTTCACCAATCCAGGACATAAATCTCTGTATAGTTCTTCTCCTGACTCTCCTTGTCTGCTCCTGTGGTTAATTTTTTTTCCTGACTCAAAAGGCCTGCATAACTGACTAACTCTCTATGCCCTTTTAGCACAATCTCTTTACTGATGCTCTTATTATCTATGATCTTTCCTCCTTTAGTGTTAAGTAGGAGAGAAACTTCATTCAAACACAGAAGATAAGAAGAGCTTAGCAACAGTAGGATAAAGGGATCTCAAACGTCTTATATAGAAAAAAAGCTACTTATGAAAGGCAACCCCCACCTCAAATCAAAACTAGAGTTTTATTCATATTCAACTTTATTCATATTTTCCTCTGAGTTATTCTGATATTTAAAGAAAAATATTCAATTGTGGAAAAATGTTTTTTAAGATTTTTTGAGAAATTTGGAGCTGCATTGTTTTTGGCAAAAAGGAAAATTTGTCCATTCACATGTCCTACAGTCTAGAGAAAGATGTTCATGTTCCTTTGGCTCATTTTTCAGAGACTGTCACTTATAGCTCAGTATTTACTAATGAGCACATTGTGCATACCTCAGATATAGAATTGATTTCCAAACCATTGCAATACTGGAACAGGTGCATAGCTCAAAACTCCATCCAACTTGGCCTTGAACACTGCCAAGGAGGGGGCAACCACAACCTCTCTGGGCAACCTGTGACAGTGTCTCACCACCCTCACAGTAAAAAATTTCTTCCTATTATCCAATCTAAATCTAACCTCTTCCATCTTAAAACCATTATTCCTCATCCTATCACTTCATGCCCTTGTAAAAAGTCCCTCTCCAGCTTTCTTGTTGCCCCCCTTCAGCTACTAGAAGGCTGCCAGAGGGGCTCCCCAAAGCTTTCCCTTCTCCAGGCTGAACAACACCAAACCTCTCAGCCTGCTTTCATAGGAGAGGTGCTGCAGCCCTCTGACCATCTTCATGGCCCTCATTCCAACAGCTCCATGTCCTTATGTTGGGGACTTCAGAACTGGATACAGTTATCCAGGTAGGGTCTTGCAAGAGCAGAGTAGAGGGGGAGAATCACCTCCCTCGACCTGCTGGTCACTGCTTCTTTTGATGCAGCCCAGGATACCATTGGCTTTTTGAGCTACAAGCACACATTGTCGGCTCATGCTGAGCTTCTCATCAACCAATACCCCCAAGTCCTTCTCCTTGGGTCTCTTCTCAATCCATTCTCCACCCAGCCTGTACCTGTGTATGGGATTGCCCCAACCCATGTGTAGGATCTTGCACTTGGCCTTGTTGAACTACATATGCTTTGCACGGGCCCACCTCTCAAGCCTGTCAAGGTCCCTCTGGATGGCATCCCTTCCCTCCAGTGTGTCAACCGCATCACACAGCTCAGAATCATCAGCAAACTTGCTGAGGGTGCACTCGATCCCACTATCCATGTCACTGACAAAGATGTTAAACAGCACCGGTCCCAGTACCAACCCCTGAGGAGTGCCACTTGTCACTGATCTCCACTTGACTTTGAGCTGCTGACCACAACCCTTCTAGTGCAACCATCCAGCCAATTCCTTATCAAGTATCCATGTCTCTCCAGTGTAGAGACAAGGATGTCATGCAGGACAGTGTCAAATGTTTTGCACAGGTCCAGGTAGACGACATCAGTTGTACACCAACTCTGTAATCCCATTGGAGAAGGCCACAAAATTTGTCAGGCACAATTTGCCCTTAGTGAAGTTACATTGTCTGTCACCAATCACCTCCTTCTTACCCATGTGCTTTAGCAGTTTCCAGAAGGATCTGTTCTATAATCTTGCTGGGCACAGAGGTGAGGCTGATGTATGTCTCAGAAAACCTGAGAGATACTTGAGAGGATTATCTATCACCTGAAGAAGCTTTTGGTGCAGCTAATATTTAAAAATTATAACGAAGAATGTAAGAGGCTAGGATAATTAACTACTGTTGCATGGTTCTGACATGCTAAAAACAAAGTAAAAATTATATTAATTCCAGATAACTTGAAGTGCCTAGCTGAGTTGACCAAGGTACACATGGAATCCATGGATAGAGATAAGCACTTCCAGAGATCAATTCAACTCGTATCAAACTACCCTCTGAAATGGTATGTGGATTTTCTGCCTTTGACTCTTTTCTAACTACATTATGTGCCTAAGTCCACTTAAAAGTATGTGCACAATTACAAGAGCTTCATGCCTACAAATTGATGGACGCTGATGTTATCCACCTGAGGGTGTTAAGAGAGCTGGCTGACATCATTGTGAGGCCATTCTCCATAATCTTTGAGCAGTCATGGAGGTCAGGTGACACCTCAGAAGACTGGAAGAAGGCAAATGTCACCCCCATCTACCAGAAGGCCTTAAAGGATGATCCAGGAAGTTGTAAGCCCATCAGTCTTACTTCAGTCTCTGGAATCCTGAGGAATGTCACAAGTCAAATGAAGCATCTGATTGGAAAAAGCCAGCACAAATTCACCAAGTACAAATTGTACTTGACAAATCTGATTGCCTTCTATGACAAAGTAACTGGCTTGGTTGCTATAGGGTGAATGGTGGACATTGTCTACCTGGATTTCTCCAAGCCTTTGGATATGGTTCCCCACAGCCTCCTCCTAGAGAAACTGATGTGGTCTAGACAAGTGGTCTGTGCAGTGGGTGGGGAATTGGCTGACAGGCCGCACCCAGAAGATGATAGCAAATAGTTCTTTTTCAAACTGGCAACTGGTCACAAGAGGGCTCCCCCAGGGATAGATATTGAGCCCAATGTCCTTTAATATCTTTATAAGTGATCTGGATGATGGAATCAAGTGTACCTTGATGAAATTTGCTGATGATACCAAACTGAGTGGGAAAGCAGACACTTTGGAAGTCAGAGCCACCCTGCAGGAAGACCTGGGTAGGCTGGAAGACTGGGCTAACAAGAATATTATGAGGTTCAGTGGGGACAAGTGTAAGATCTTGCACCTGGGAAAACATAACCCAGGAGTGCAGCACAGTTTGGGATCTACCTGGCTGGGGAGTAGCTCTGTAGAAAGGACCTGAGGGTTCTGGTAGACAAGCTCAATATGAGTGAACAGTGTGTTTCTGCAGCAAAGAAAGCCAACAGGATGCTGGCTTGCATCAACAAGGGCGTCACCAGAAGAGATAAACAAACATTATCTCACTCTACTCGGTGCTTGTCAGGCCACACATGGAATATTGTGTTCAGTTCTTGTCCCTGTTATGCAAAAAGATGTGGACAGTCTGGAGAGGGTCCAGAGAAGGGCCATAAAGATTATCAAAGGACTGAGAAGACTACCATATGAGGAAAGGTTGAGAGAACTGGGTTTGTTCAGCCTTGAAAAAAGAAGACTTAGGGGAGACGTCATCACCAGTAATTTAAGCTCCAGTAATTTAAAGGGTAGCTACAAAGAAGATGGAGACTCCCTTTTTACAAGGAGTCACATGGAAAAGACAAGGGGTAATGGGTGCAAGTTACTCCTGGGAAGATTTTGATTGGACACAAGAAGAAAATTTTTCACAATGAGAACAGTCAGGGGAATAATCTCCCCAGGGAAGTGGTGGATTCCCCAACACTGAACACTTTTAAGATTCAGCTGGACAGGATGCTGCACCATCTTGTCTAGACCATGCTTATCTAGAAAGATTGGACCAGTTGATCCTTGAGATCTCTTCCAACCTGAGGTTCTATGATTCTATGATAAATCAGACTTACCAGTTTGGCACAGAAATATACATGGGAAGAATCTTTTTCAATTCTTCTGGATTTAATTCAAGTAGTCTACTGTGGTTCCTCACATTTTTTTCTGTGATTTTTTTTCCATTTATATGGCACATGTTGCACCCAGTTCTCTTTAGTTGAAGTGGTTATTAGCCTGAATCACACAAATTAAAATGCAGTATCTCCAGACTAGACTGTAGTCTTGTTAGGGCTTTTCTGCTAGTGTACATTTCTCTGGTGTCTAAGACAAGGGAATACATGTATGTAAGAAGGCCCTCACAATCACAGAAACATTAACATTACTTATGGTTTTTTATGTACTTGAATGCAAGAAGGGTAGAGTCAGTCATCTGCTGGTGTGGCATCAAAATTATTGTCCATTCAGTTTACTTAAAATGTCAGAAAATAGATTTTGTTAAAACTTGTGGTTTCCTTGCCTTCTGGCACAGTACAAAAAAAGAGATAGAAAAGGATAAAATATTCACGGACTGCATGTATAGTTTTTTGTTGCTTTTTAAACAAGTTTTTATGGTCCCGTTTGAAATAGCAGATGACATGCTAATGTTGCCTTTAGGCATTTAGCTTGGGGCATGTTTGACCTGTATAATCATAATTGGTGCTCTGAAGCATCTCCTGGAAGAACCTAGCTCCTTCCAACCTAGGTTGCTAACTTAGCACCCTAAATAATATGTGGCGTGTTGTGAGTAGTCCACAAGTCCTTCTCTTCTTAATACTGCATAGATTCAATTTGTCTGGCAAAAGAAGTACATCTATGATTTTTTTGTAAATCTTTAGACCTTTTCCAGCCCTTATAAAGCCCTAGAGAAGTAATGGTCCTGCATAACCCTATTGCATTCCAGCTGAGGTTTACCCTCATTGAGTATTAGAATTGTTAATAAATAATATATGTTGCACAGTAGTAAAACATCCCTAAAATCATTAGGGTTTTATTCAGCTGAGTGCAGCTGGTAGCTACAATCTGAATATGCCCAGGCATTTTTAACCTATGTACATGAGCAAAATAATCTCCAAAATTCAGCTAATTCCCCCCATCCTTCAATTCTCCTCCTAAATATTCACTGCTGCTCTGTCTCACGAGGGCCCATGCTCAGTTCCCATATAGGGTATGCCTGTACAGATTTTGCAAGTAGATTTGAACTCACTTTCTATATGTTCCAGGCTTATACTCCAGGCCCAAGTCAGCTAGGAACCAGCAGTCATATTGTCACTAGAGTGTTCTTCTGTGATTAAGCTAATATCCTGGGTCCTTCAGAAAGTGGTAGGAGAGCTGCTTTATTGAGAACTAAGCTTTGCAAAAAAACTATCCTAAATCTCTTTCATTTATCTCTTCCATTTCCAGCAGCTTAGTTCCAATAGCAGACAATAAACTAAAACTAGATAATTACAATAATACAACACTTTTAAAAAGAAATATATTCAGCACTTTTCTTTGGCATGTGTCAAAATTTCATTTCCCCAGATGTTTTGAAGAACACCTACTGCAGCCAGATTTTGCCTGGGAATATCTTATTTTATATGGTTTCCAGTGCAGGTGTTAAACTATAATGGTAATGAAAGGATACTAAACTATAAAAATCAGAGGTTAACAAGGTTTTAGGACCTTTCATAGGACAAAGACACATAACCTGACTCCCTTCTGCTTCCCTATTGGCTTTTCCAACTCACCTTCTTTGGTGCCTTCTTTTTTTTGCTCTACTTTGACAGTCACCAAATCTATATTATTGTTCTTCATTTTTTGCTCTATGAAACTAAAAGGGAGACAATTCTGTGAAGCAATTGTAGGTTCAAGGATAGAGTCCTTTATTGCAGCTCAGTCCAGAAAAAATCAAAGAATCACAAAATTAGAGATTCACTGAGGTCAGAAGGGACCTCTGATGATCATCTAGTCCATTGTTCCTGCTCAAGCAAGGACACACAGAGCAGGTTACCCTGGAGCATATTTTGGTTTTGAATATCTTGAGGAATGGATGCTCCACAACTTTTCTGGGCAAACTGATCTAGTGTTTTACCCACCTCACAGTACAAAAAGTTTAAATGGAAATTTCTGTGTTTCACTTCTAGCTCAGATATGTTTCAACAGTTCTGAGTAGAGAGGAAGGAGCACCTCCCTTAACCTGCTGGTAACACTTTTCCTAATGCAGCCCAGATTCATGGTCAACTTGGTGTCCACCAGGACAACTTTTTGCTGCCCTTCTCTGCAAAATTGCTGCTCAGCTGGTTGGTCCCCAGGCTGTATTAATGTATACTCATACTACTAATACTGCTCCCAAAAGCAGTCAGTGTTCATTACCTGCTCACTGTCTGCATGCTGAGATGCACTTTCTCACCTGCTTCCCTGAACTTTCAGCCTTCTCAGCACAAATGGTCAAAGAACTATGGATCTGATGACTGATAGGGTGTCCCTGAGGAGATATTTGTGCAGTACATTAATTTAGGTAGTAAAGGATTTCAGTGTTTTATGTACACCTACAACACTGATTGTTACTTTATCCTATTAATGTTCTATTAGCACACTCTTGAAACTGCCAGACTTCCACACAGATTTTTAGACTGAACTTATGTGACCTACCATTTTGAAAGCTGTTTGACAGCTCTAAGTTAAATGGGAAAATATCCCTTGTTTGAAAGCATTTTCCTCTTCAGCTTTCCTTTTCTGCAATAAACTGATTTCACTATGCAATACAAATTATACTTGCAAAAGGTTAAGCAACTGCATAGCCTAACAAATTTGTTAGAGTAGAATTTTGTTTTCCAAAGGATAACAAAGAAAAAAGTTTAATATATGACATATGTGTGTGTGCTTCTGACCCAGCATTCATATTTTCATAAGCGTGTTTCAATTAATTCAAGGTCATATATGCTTTAGTGTCAGAAACATATATAGCACTTCGAAGGTTACTCCCCGCCTATCTCCTCCCTTTGTAATACACACATTTTGTAATAACACAGAGGGGAATTACTGGTTTGGTGCTAACAATTTCTTTCAGAGAATTGCACTGTCTTGTGTGCCACAGTGGAAAATACATCAAAATAATTCCCCCATCACTACCTACCCACTCACCCGCACCCTGTAGTCTGAGATGAACTGTTTAGTCACATATTCTAATGCTGCTTCTGGTAAAATGTTTGATTTTTTGTTCTTAGAGCAAAGCTCTTCTGGAGTCTATATTTATTCTGATACTTCTTTTTTTGGTGCATGCACATCACCTGTGAGAGGCTCTTTGTATATTATCATTACTGGTACCATAAGAAATTCCAAAAACAAAGAGTATTTAAAGAGTATAAAAGTATATAAAATGTGTGAGGGATTTTGTAGGTTTTTTGTTTTAGAAGTTCCTTGCTACTTTCTACTTAGCTCAGTCGTAAAGATTTAAGAAAAATGTACTCACGTGTAGGGTGTGTGCTGTGGGATAGGAACCAAGAAAAAGATTAACCAACAAATGAAAATCTTTTGTTCTTAATGACATAATATAATGGAAACCTAATCTCCTACTGCATATTATCATCAGGCAAATTAGTTACACATATAATAAGGTTTTGCTGTATAAATTATAAATGAAATAAACAATTCTATCACCATGGTGTGCAATGAATACACCACATGCTATATGTAAATATATTAGTCATTTGCCTTTTGTTTACGTGTCACAGGAATCCATTTCCTTCATGGTGTAGTCCTTATTCCCTATGGGTTCTTACTAAAGTCATCTCTGCCCTTCATGTACAAGCTTTTTAAAACAGAATTACTTCCCCCTTTTTTTTGCTTTACAGCCCAGTTTTAATAATGGTTGCTTTTGTGCCAGTTTCATTTAGAGCTTCAAACTGTAATTTTATCAGAGAGAGAGGAAGAAATAATAAGGAAAGCAGAAAAGGTCTACATGATATATCTGTACAATACAAAAAACATATTGAAACCATTTTTTTATTTTAGTTTTTTTCTTCAAAAATTAAAATATGTCCCGTAAAGCAACTATGTATATTTTTTCTCTTGCCAAAGCTTTCTTTCTTTAATGAGATAATAAGTTTTTAAGAAATGCATTTTCGTTCTTTCTTTTGTAAGGGTGACATTTTTATTTTCCATGCATTACAGTATATGCAAGAATGATGTAAATTTGAGCTTTTTCACCGGGCACTGCACAACAGCCTGAAAGCCCTTTTAAACCAACACAAGTCACAGCTACTCTCAGTGAATGATGGCTTTAACATACAGATTCCAATCAATAATCCAGAATTTTATATTCAATCACATTCAGTTCACACTCATCTAGGAATATCTTGTGATCCCATAGGCTTTTCCTTCCCTCCACAGGGAGACTGAGTTGAATTGAATATACCTCATTATATTTGGTATGGCTGTGGACCCTAATGGAAGAGGCAACACTAAGCACATAAGCAGACTAAACTTTCATGATCAAGACCAGCTAAAAAGGATATTTGTCACTGCTATCTTCATTTCTCCCACAGTGTCAGCCAACACTTTCTGCAGGTTGAATTGACATTGTTTACAATGTTTACAAGGCCAATTATATCTTTATTTTGGGACCTATTACAAAGGCTATTAGAAGAGATTTTTTTGACTTGTATTTTTCTAGGAGACAGAGTCAAGCAAGGATCCTGCTTTTACAATTTACTTGCAGCTATATCTCTGTGGAAGACTCTTTCTTTTTTTTTTTTTTTCAAACTGGAACAGGCAGTGGTTAGCAATGGAATACAAAAAAGCAATTCTACTGCCTCATAAGCCACAAAGTGGACTATGGAATTAACGTATGAGATGTTATTTCTAATTTATTTATCAGCTCTCTCTCTGTAGTACAAGTACTCTGGAAAGCACTTATGTATTTGAAGTCTCGTAGAGAGATACCAGATAATGGGAAATGGTTTGCTGTGAGAAGTGATCTACTTGAGTGCATAGAAGAGGCCTCTTTCTATCAAATATTTCATGGGTAATGTTTTACTGTTTCTCCTAGATGGCATGCCATAGAGTGTAATAAATTTCAGTTTGTTTATATTCTGTGCCTGTATTTGCACTTTGGTGATTATATTTGAATTCATGCAAGATCCTTGTTTTTAAAAAAGAACTTTAGCATAATCTTCTCATTAATCCTGTCCTGTTTGTCTGTTATTAATAGGCCACTGTACAATGTATTCTGCTGCAAAACTCCACCAGGCATGACTAATTCAGATAATTAATTTGCTAGAACATTAACACCATCAAATGAGCCTGCTAAACCGGTAAATTTAAAGTAAATTAAACTTAATTTGCAGGTTATTGCAATTAAGTCTGCCTTGTCTTTCTGAGGGATTTCAACATCCTCAGTATTTAAGAGGCAATCATAATGCATGCAAGTGGGCGGGCTTTTTGGCTAATTAACACGAGTCTAATCTGCTTTTCAATTAGGGTGGATGTTTATAATGTGCTGGTGACAGTGTTGCAATTCAGTACAGCATAACAGGAGTGCATGGCATAATTATAGCTGAAAAGAAAAGCTCATGCAGGGCCTGTTTAGGGGTTAATGAGACATTGGCAGCTTCCAGCTGAGGAGATTGAGCCAGTTTAGTGCAGCTTCAAGAGGAAACCACCCATAGGGGTTTCCTTTGAAGTGTCAAAAGGTCCCCTTGTTCTGGGTGGCTTATGTTTCATTTGTCTGAGTGGCATATCAAAAATTGATGAGCTGCCAGCAGCAGTCCTCATGACATTAATTCACCAATTGTGTTTCTAATAGTTCCATCCTTAAATACATTTGGATGATGATAATGCTAAGAAAAATCAAGGTTCTGAAAACAATGAGAAGGTCTGTGCAGTTCCAAGAAGTGTATACAGACTGCGCAAATGCATCAGCTGCAAATGTTAATGATGCAGATGACCTACACTGCTCGTTATGAGCAGGAAGAAGACAAAGATGTATTGTACATCCCTTCTCTGAACAGCATTAACGCTGTGGCAGAGAAGTGGCATTTATTGTTACTTAGGTTCTTGAAAAGGATAAAATGGGCCAAATTCATCCCTGATTGGATCTAAATGGCTTCGGAGCAGCTATACCAGAGATGGATTTGGTCTGCTATACTAAGAGTACAGGAGAGAAAGCAAAAAAGCAGAGCTATAAAGAGCAGTAGGCATCTCTAATGCAGATAGAGGGTTTCTTCAGCCCACCTAAGGCATGTAGGTCTGAATATGTGCAATGTGGTCCCATACTGAGGTAATTGGGGTTCTCAAACTTTTGCGAAAAAGTGAATGTTCACAAACTGATTGTCTGTCCACAACAGTGGTAATGCTAATTTCAGGGAATGTTAACTACATGGACAAGCAAATGTTATTAATGTATTTAAATGCATTTAAAATTCTGAAACAAAGAGAAGGGGACATCAGTGTAAGACTGGCTAGCTAGATCAGTTACAGAATTCCAGATTTACAGGTTTTTCTATGCCGTTATCAACCACTGTATGTGAGCTTTGCTTTAGCAAGTGTTTTGTGAGTGCTTTAGCTGCTGCATGAGATGCAATTTACAATATACCATGTGAGCCAGGTACCGTGCTACATTTCTTTTAAGCCTGTGAACTGTACAGTATGACACTTTGCTTTTTCATGTGTTGAACAGCAAAAAAACATCCTGGTCTCATCACCTCCAAAAATATTACTTGAGCATTTTGTAACTTTCTGAGAGTTTTGTATGAAGACTGATTTTCACAAGGAAGATTTAGCCCATTCCACCAGAGGTTATTAGACCTACACACATTCTATTTAATTTTAGGCAATATAAGACAGCCAAGGTGAAAGCACAGTTGCTCCATATTCCCACAGGGCTATTGTAGAGGCCATTCAACTCACCAAAATTTTTATCATGATGTGGAAGTGCCCCCTTTCTCCTTTTTTTATAAAAAATTTAGGCTGATTAGGCATCTAACTTAAGTGCTTGCATTTAGGCAGGCAGAATAAAAGTCATTGCATGGAGGAGGCCACACATGCACCCTTCTTTGTATGAGTTGAATGATCTCTTTTTGGGGTGTCTTCTGCTTGTGGAAGACCAAGATTCTCTAGTCTCTCTTCATAATAAATGAATGTATAAATGTTAAAATTAGTTTGTATGAAAGGATTTTTGTTACTGCAGGGAGGAAGGGCTCTTCCTTTTTTTAATCTGAGATAATTCAAGAGGTTGAACAATCTGAGGACTGCATGAATACTGCCTCTAGAGACAGATGACTGCATGTTGATTTGGTACCATACCATGGGACAGTAAACATGGATTATGTGTAGGTCAGTAAGACTAAATCCCTATTGAGATTTTTTGGTTTGCTTCTCTGCCTGGACTTTTGATTCTGACTTGTGGTGTCCTCAGTTAAATGGGGTTTACTAGGATAAAAAGACCATTACTGGTGGCAGAAGTGACCTCTAAATGACTAAAATGCTGTTATTGGAGAAACACTTTACCAACTCAGCACATGAACAAATAGTTCAAGAGTGCCTGACAGATTTTTGTGTTTAAACTCCATGACTGATGGATCAAACGAGAAGGCAGGAAACACCTGTGTTGGGAAGGCAGGCTGCCTTGTTTCACAGAGACTTTCTGTCAGTTCCTCCTGACCACAAATGCAAGATGACACAGGTACAGTTCAACCTGCTGTTTTTCAACAGCAGAGAAATGAGTGCAAGTCCATAAAGGACCATGGAAGGAATTCTGTACAAATAATACTTAAAAAAGGATTTAAATTGCCTACAGTGCAAATGTTTCTACCTTATGCTGAAGGAAAATAGCTAAATAAATATGTGGATTTAATTATGTAGACAGTATTGACAATAAAAACATAGCATGGTATTCACTTTAACGTGTCATCTACTAACTTCTATTCCCAAACCGACTTCACTTTACCAGCTGTAACAACAGAGAGAAAGATTATTTCCCAAATACCAAAAGTACATAAAGAGTATATCTTGGTAGACCCACATTCAGCAGTAAGGTCCACCTTTATTAATTTGATGAGATGTCAAGAGATTTTTCAACCATTTGCAAACAAAAGCCATGAGAAATACAAGTGTAAAAACAAAAATAAGGTACACAAGCTAAACTGATTGTTGAAGACAGAGGGACAATCCTGTTGAGATCAATTAATAAAGACCATATAAAAAGTAGATGGTCTCCTGTTCTTCTCTTATCAAATTCAAAAAAACCCCAGGAACGCTCCAATTCTGTAGAATATAGGATCTGCAGTGTCTGTGGTCTACAGATCACTGAGCTGTGAAAAAAAAGGGACTACCTTTAGAAACACCACACTATCTGCTACTTCTGCTAAGCTCAGTACACTTCTAAATGCAAAATCCCTCCAGAAGGCCAAGTTAGTGACTTCACTGGATGCAGTTTTGATGCAGTGGAGATTAATACATTAGATGCCAGTTAATAAATTGGCACTGGTGAAATTTTCATTCTTCTTTTAGCTGCATAACAATAACATTTATGGAGCTATTAGGTAACCCAAGTTTTAAATAGTTTATGGGGTATAACATAGCATGTTCACAGAAGAAAAGATGCATTAGAAATATTAAAATATGCATTCCTCTCCCAGCTCTCTACCTGCCTCTCCTCTGGGATCATAGCAACATAGTGGTTCCAGGTCTTGTGCTGATTTTCAGTCTGTTCTCTATGGGAGTCTTCCAGCGCTCCTGTTTTATAATTAGGCAAAGGAATAGAAACTCTGAGAAGCTTCTTTTACGCAAATCCCTAATACCAGTCAAAAACATGATGTGCCATTTTTTTTGTCTGGCTGATTTTTTCAGAGAGTTTGGGTCTTGGAAATGATCAGTTGTACAAGAATTAACACTAAGATTATGTCTTTGAAAGAAAGGATACCTGATCTGGCTAGGCTTGATGCAACTATTGATGCATAAATTAACCAATGCACTTCACAACAGCTGGTTTCAAAAGTTTATTAGTTTTTTCACTTGTTTTTAGGGTATGGAGAAGTTTGGTCAAAGCTTTAACGTGAACATATAGTTCCTAAGAAACAATCTATAAACAACAAACACTATTATTTGTGAAGTGTAATAAAAGTGTTTGAAAGTAGAAGCATACATACAACTTTAGCTTTGACATGTCAGTAGGGCAATATCTTGGGCCTTTAGAGACAATACTGTTGCACATTAATTCCTTTTCCTGGTGCTTTGGAGTAACATATAACTGAAGTAGGATTAACTGAAATTAAAGGTGATAAAAGGCTAAAGTGGTCCTAAAGGTTTATTTGAAGGTAAGAATGCCCCTCTCTGACTGCCGTTTAGCAGAGCTGCTTTAGTCTGGATGAGAAGGGGAGGGGCCAGGGTAAAACTAACCAGTAAGACAAATGAGGTTGATAAACTGATGGCCAGTCAGAAGATAGGGACAATTGTCATAGCTAGATACTCACAGTTTCTCAAGGAGGTTGGGTCCAAAAACTCAGCGAACACCTTTGTAGTGGAGGATTTATAAATATTTGAGTAACTTCGCTAAAAAGAAAAGCGATTTGTTAGAATAGTTCTTTCTGCATGGTATTCACAATGTGTAACAAAGATCTGATTAAATGCTGGAGTACATTGTTGTGAAATTAGAGAGTACCCTAGGAAAGTAACAGCCGTATGAGAATATTGACTGTAGCTGGGCAGGAAAACAAATGATTGTGCCTTTGAAAATGCCAGATGAATCCTCACAGAGCTTTGTGGTTATGTCTTGATTAGAGAAAGAAGCTCTGTAAGGCAGCTTCATGGTTGCTACTCTCTCCTATAACTTGCTTTTTATGTGATATAGAAAGTATAATATTACATGATTTAATGGGTGGATATCTTCACAAGCAAGTGGTGAAAGAAGCTCCACCAAAATATTTTTGATGCCCTATATAGCTCCAGTAACTGATCTTTTTAAAAATCTAAAAATCACTGATTTTGCAGAGTGAAACTATAAATATACAAACCTTGAGGACTAAAGATAAATATATATACATAGTGACTTCATTATCTTAACACAGTGAAGTAACGTTTGAAGTGAAGAAGTGAAGAGTAACTATAAATATCTTAGTATCTTATGTGCCAAGAGGGGAAAGCATTAGTAAGAAGAGTAAAAGCACGTTTCACTCCAGTAAAATCCAGTAGCTGGGCCAGAGTGCTCTGAAAATGCTTTTACTGGAAACATCATCTAGAGTTTAGCATGTGTGGACAGTGTTTATTGCATTCTTAAAAATACAGAGTTCCACAACTGCTGAGAGGCAAACTGCTGAGGCTAAGAGGTACAAATACAATTTATGAAACACATGGCTTTGTAATTTAACCAAGAGGGTTCCATCAAGAATCCAAATTTGAGATCACAGTTACTGTAAAAATTAAAGAACAACCCCATACACAAGTTAGAGAGGTATCTATCCAATAAGTAAAGGAACTATGGGGAAACCAAAATGCCTCATTGGTTTCTTTCTCAGAGTCAATCATTAAAATGCATTTTGCTTTGTTAAAGGAGAAACGTGTTGCTTTTCCCAGCAAGAGCTATTACTGTTTCTCACTCTGAAAATAGTTTTAGATTACTCATGCTTGTGTTTTCCTACCATCAGCCTCCAGCCAGCGGGTTATGGCCCCTCTGCCCAAGGAAGTGATATTTTTTATCTTGCAACTGAAACAAAAAAAAATATCCACATTATAATTCTAATTATACAGGGACTTTATTCATTAATGAATATATATTTATTTAAGGTTCTTAAGTCTTAAATTTAGTGATTATTTGTTTTATTATAGAGATCTATCAATGCAGCTGAATTAGTTGATGCTTGTGACATAGAAAATCATATCATATACTCTATATAAAACATATATCGTTACAAGTTTGTGGTCCGAGCATGATTTAAATGACATTTCAGACATATCTTTTACACTTTATTTCTTTATAGCTTACACTTGCACAGATTCACCTAAATTCCATCTCTTTTTCTCAAAAGCAGAGGTAAAGAAGTACCAATGCAGTAAATATTACAACTGACAACAGTCTAGTAGGCACAGAAGAGGAAGCATCAAAATTCAAGAACAGAAGACTCATCTAGATTTTGGTCCATTGTTTAGGTCCCAAGAAAAACCACACATATGAGAATTCTTAAAAATAATTAACTGGGCTAAAAATCGTGTAAAGTCTTGAGATTATGTGGCTGAGAATTATGTGCTAGTTTCTATATGTAACATTACATCCTAAAGACTAACACAACATCCTAAACCTGGTGTTTGTGCTAATACAGAGATACTAAATAGGCAACTAAATAAGAGTTTGACACACCAAGACCGACCCTCAGAACCATCACTGCCCTTTCAAGCTTTTGAAGTCTTCTAGAGAATAAGGTTTTCGCTTTGAAGCTCTACTGATGTGTCTAATCTTCCTTCTTCCACCAGTGCTTTGAGTAACGCCAGTCAAAACTCTCATGTTGGTTCCACAATTTATGTCTGGCAGAACTCCCAGACTGCACGGTTTTCTGTTTGTGTTTCTCAGGACATCCCATCTAGAAAGTGTTTCAAGAGTGTGTCTGCTAGATTACACCATACAGGAGATGTAAGTGGAAATAGAAGCAGTAAATGTTATTTATCCACTTAACTGATATTACAATTATTAGGGTATAGAATCAACATAAGTCTGCCTTAAAAGTTAAATTTCTCTGTGTATAGCATATCTGTTTCTGTATCCATCAGCAAACTCGAATCTGAATTTTTTATTCTTTTAGGAATACACAAACTCAATCACTTTTAGTAGTTTAGGAATCAATGTAGGGATTCATTAGATATGAAGGAGGGGTAAGTAATGACCATATGAGCTAGACAAGTAAGAGAGGTACTGGTTGCATCAGTTGTTACTAAAGAATTGAGTAGTAAAAAATAAGGAAGTCATCTACCCTGCAGATCCAAAATCAGCTCAGTGCGTTTTTTAGAACAAGGTATTCCTCAAGTAGCTCATGTAATTTGAAAGAGATTGACTCTTGTTTCTGCAACTAAAGAAGTTTGAGTTGGTAACACTGATAATACTAAGTACTGTCAATGAAACCTTCTCCTGAGGTTATATAGCATTTCTATAGCATAATGTTAGAAGTAGTCCCCTGTTCTTACAGTAAGACAAGTTGGTATGTACCAGATTGATTCATTTACCCTGATTTTACAGATTCAATATAAAGCATTATCAATATAAAAGCTTGATGCAATCTTTCAATTATTTGATAATTCTTGTTTAACTTCTTGTCTGTTACTTGTATTCAAGTCCTGCTTAGAGTTCACAATCGGAATTAAAAAAAAATTGTGCTAGTTAGTGTACAGGACTGTAATATGCAAAATCTCTTCCTCCTTCCAGTCCACTGTTTTTGAAGGATGCTTTTATAGCCCACTTAAGTCAGTTAAAGGACTGTCAGTGATTTTAACAGGTGCCAAATTTTCTTCCAACATCAAGAGTTTACAAAACACCTAGACATAAGCATGGATATAGTCAGGCCTAAGGTATCTTAAGTGCAGAACTGTGATGGCATTCCATTTCTGCATACATAGCTGCTACTTAGGCTAGAATTACCCTGTATGCACTGTGCTTTACATGTGCTCAATTTGTTATGTTAAAACCTACCTCCCAACTGTAAAGGTCTAGAATAGGGACATTACTCCTGGGAAAATCATGACAAATCCAGGAGGAGTACTTCCTCCTTCTAATGAAGAGTGGTGCCATGCTTTTAAAGAAATGTTAAAAACCTTCTCTCTTTGTGACCACTGTTTATTATCCTGTCTGGGGAACAGAAATGGAGGTGGTCAGAGTGAAGAGCAGCAAGTGCTGTAATCACCACCACAGCACATCTTCACCTGGTGCGGGTCTATTTCTGACTTCCATACATCTGTGAGAGCCTCACAGCTCCCAGAAGCTGTAAGGTACAAAGAAAAGGGAGATTGTCTGTTCATTCCCATTAATTCCAATTAGTATCTGTATTAGTTTGATACCTCTTATGAACTGCATTTAATGCAACTTCTTAAGTTGTAATTACTTTTTTTAATAATTACTTTTACTCAAAGTACGTAAAACAGGGAAAAAACACCATGATATCAGAACTTCTGTTAGATACAAAGGCACCATTATCAATTTTCATATAACTTGAACTATTTCAGAGTTGTAACTTTATTACACAAATTTATCAATGTATCTGGGGAATTTCCAGGTAATCTGTCTGACTGCTTTGCTATTTAATTTCATAAACACCTTTCTTAGCAAACACTTTTTTACATATTTTGAAGTATTTCTTAAGAGTTATTTCTTTTTTTCAAGAAAAGCAAATAAAATATTACTCCTTAGGAAAATGAGAACTTGTAGGCAAGGAGCAATTGCAGAGTAGGTGTTTGTGTGCAAATTGCTTTCAGTAGTTTTTTCTTGCAGTAAATTGATGGAGACTGATAGTCTTGTTGAATAAGAATGTGCACAGATTCAAGCTCTCAGTTACATGATTAATCTAATCGTAGGCTGAAGAGGGGCATTTTGTAATGTTCCCATTGGAGTTCTGTGCAAAATAATTTGCTTAAAAAGCAATTGATGTCTTCTGGAAAACTTTGAAAAACGTTCTAGTTAAAAACATTTTGTCTCTGTGTCATGTAGCTTCTGTTTTTTCTTCTATCATTTTTATCATTAGGGACATGACAGTATTACAGCTGCATGAAAATATACTTGCTTCTTAAGAATTTATCTGTCTTTCACCCTAAATTATTTCATGGCATCAATAGTAATTCCCATAGCAACCAACTATGATGTAACAAGTAGAAGATTTGGCTTTTAGAGGAAAATAAGACTGGTGACACATATTAATGCATAAAATTAAAAGTTTTATTTCTATTAGCATACACAGAAGGTGGCTTAAAGACAGAGTGTCTTGGGTGATAGACATGAATTCATTGTCCTGTCCTATTTCTTCTAAGTCAAGAAGTGGTGCATTTCTTATTTGTACAATGGGTATAATAATATATTTTCTATTCCAAAAACTGTTGATAGAATGAGTGATATTAAATACTGAGGCAAATTTCATTATTACATTTGATATGGCTGACCATGTGAGATACAAGTTGAATTGCCTTTGAAAATTAAAAGTAGCCTTGTGCAAGTTATCAACTGATCTCTCAATACAGTGTATTTTAAAATATAACAAGAATGTATCATATAAGTATTCTGCAGCCTGCTGAACTTCAGCTTCTGTGTTTTGAGTAGAAAATACTTGCAGAGTTTATGTAGATTTACGAATATTAAAAGGACAATTTATTGAAACGAAGCGCTAAAATTAAAAACATGATCATCCTTTACTCCCTGTAACTGACAACTTCCTCCAGCAGTGATGAGGTAAGCTGCAGGTACCATTCCATCACCATAGACTACAAATAAACTTCAGGGTCACTACCTGTCTTTGGCATCTCAGGTACCTACACTTCAACAGAACGGATTTGTGTCTGAGTATCTTTGCATAAAGATGCTCGTGTGCTGCATGGGCATAGAACGAAATTCAACTAAAAGAGTAGGCTTCAAGTTTGGTCCTACATTGTGTGAATTATTTTGGCTTTATTTGAGCTAGTTGTTATCCTGATCTTTCACAACATATGTTCTTATCTAGATACAGTCAGATTCAGGTACCCTTAAGGTGAACTGCAAAGCCTTCTTTAGTTGCAGCGAGAACTGGGATACACATGTTTGAATATAGATAATGTACATAGGTACACAATGTATCAAGATAAAAGAAAGATCCAGATATGTTTGTGCCCTTCCATGTGCTAACATAATATGAAGTGTGTGTGCAGGCTATAATATCTAAATTGGATCTAAATCTTGGAATTTTTAATGATTACATGCTTAGGAACTAATTCATTCTGTTGATATTAAATGCCTCTTTGAAATCACATATGAATATATCCCAGACCATGCTTTTAAATGAAAAACTCATCCTGCAATACACTCTAAATGTGCAGTCATCTTAATAAAATGCACAACAGTATAGATTTTAATTTTGAGCACATTTTCTCCGTATAAGGACTTTTTAATCATATATAGGAGTCAGTTATCCTTCCCCATCCCCAAAAGCTAGAATAGACAAAAAATATGTCTCTTTTGCATGATCTCTCAGTTTTCTTTCACACCTCTCACATTTGTTGCCACCACTTGACTTGCTCAGACTTTTAAATGTAAAGGAGAAGAATGAAATATATAGATAAACTCATACAAGCAAAAAAATGTTTAGGCTAGAAGGAAAAGGCAACCAGTCCAGTCTCTTACTCAAAGCAGAACTACTGATAGAGTGTTCTCATGTAGTGAGCTATTATGTGTTTGTTCTAGACTGTTTAGGAGTTTGGTTTTGTTTTTAAATACCAAAATGAAATATTGGCCTACTAAAATATTCAAAATCACTGGGATCAATAGGCCATGATTTCGTTTGAACCCTTCTGGATTATAGGATTTATTTGAATAAAACTCTTCTCTAAATATATATTAAAAATTACCTTTCTGTGTAAGTTTTTTTTCCTTTGAATTCATCAGCCAAAAGACAAAATTTTTTATGAACTTAGCATTGTGCAATTAAAATCATTGAAGACTCCTATTTCAAGTACAGAAATCCCAACCTGTTCAGCCACATTGCAAACAAATCAGAAAATTCACGCTGACGTTGGAAAGTTATTGATTAAAATATGAGAGAAAAAAGGAATCAAAATAATAATTTTTAAAAAAAGTAAAAAGTAAAAGTGGAATCAGAACAAACAATTTTTTAACTCAAAGCCCCTTTCCAAAAAGAAGATATCCATAGAGGTGTCTCATTTTATCAATCAAGCTGTTTGATTAATATCAGCCTTCATTAGCGGAGAGGAGAAGATTAGTTCTCCTGTTCACTTTTGAGCTGTCAGTTACAGTAATTTTGTTTGCTTCTGACAAAAAGGATATATAAAGGAAGAAAAAAATCAGATGCATCAGGAAGCAGAGCTTTCAGTTTATATTTCCAGGATGCAAGGTTGCTGGTTAATTACAGATGTGTGAGGCTGGAGGCCAGCCATAACAGCTCTTGTTCTGCACTCTGGCACTTTTCCTTGGCTGGCATGTGGACTGAACTTTTTTTTCATCATGTTGTCCACTTTTCAGACTGGAATCAAATACACTATATTTATTGCAGCAACTTCCAGCCCTTATATTAGAAACAATCCTCAGGTTGCATCAGCAGAATTTTTCATATCCACTTACCCTTTTGAAAACTCTCTTTTCTAATAAATATCCATTGTTATAGACAGGGAGTAGCCAAAGTTGACCCTCAAAGTTTCAGGTTCCTTTAACTTCAAATATTCCTACGGTCAAGGATCTCACTTTTCTCCCTTCCCCTTCCACTTTCTACTCTCCTCAAACCATGATCCTAGTAGCACGTTCCTGAGCTCCTCTTCGCTTCTTCTTCCTTAACATTATAATCCCTTCTTCATGAGCTTATGCCTTTCCTAGGTCCCTCAAAAGCTAGTTGTACTGACATCCCAGATTACCCCTGTATGACTCTATCTGTGGCTCACTGTGTCCTGTAAACACCATAACTTCTAACTATCTGAGCTCCTGTTCTCCTGACTGCTTGCAGAACTGTGAGGTCTGCCTGCCACATCTGTACTGCTGAGTAAGAGCAGACAAGGCACTGATCTTTGTATTTCAGACAAAGTGACCAGAATGGCTTATTGTCTCCATCCTTAGGATTAAGGAGAGACAGGACATAAATTAAAACTAAGCAGTGACAGAGATCCTGTCCTGGAGCTTGGTCCTTGGCCCTCTTCTGTTTAACAGCACAGATGCAAATCCTGTATCCTAGTGTCTACCTCTGACATCCAGCTTCAGCACCACACAGGCTCTGAGCCTTCCTCCCCACATCTAGACAGGAAGGTGTGTCAGAGACCAGAGTGTGTCCCCCCCTGCAGAAACCAAGGCACAGAGGGGCAGAAGAAGGGGAAAAGAGACAACATGCCTTGATATTACTCTGACATATGGTCAGGGCTCAGCAGGAGTGAACACCAGCTGGGAGCTGGAGAGCACTCACAGCATGGTGGTGTTGGATCCGCACGTCACTCTAAATCCGTGATATATCTCAGTCTAGAAACCCATACATGCACACGTGTGTTGGGGCGTGTATGTGCATACCTATATACATACAAACATATATATACATAACAGCTTATCTCAGTTGGCCACAAGCAACTAGAGAGAAAAATAGGAAAATGTCAACAAAATACACTCAAGTTCCCTCCACCTGAAAGTGATTATGTTTGCACAAAGTGTGATATTTGTGAAGTGTATATTCACAAAGATAACTTGATGTATCTAGGTCCCCTAGACAGATTAACCGTTGTGCATGCTAATTGTTTTAAGTTCTTTGAGAAAATACATTAATGTTCTAAACTTGTATCTATCTCTTTATATAATTTAATCTAATTGTAATACTCTACTAAGTTACTGATGCAGACAAAGTTCTAGAAAACAAGTTTTCAGCATGGTCTTTACATTTGAAGCTTTTTCATTCTTCTATTCTTTCTTTTTTTTGCAAGGAGATGGATAAATAAAATAAAATTAATATAAGTATATTAACATTGCCTTTGGAAACTCAGAATAATCCGAGGGAAACAAAGACAAGAAACAGGCTGTATGGAAACTTCCTTCCTGCAATAGAGAAAATTCACAGAATAAGAGAAATCTTAAATCTAATTAAGAAGCAGACAAATGTTTTATCATTGAAACTTCACAACAAGAATACATTTCAAGTGGGACCAGCAAATTACTACATCTGTACGTAAAGAAGTAGCACAATTTAAAACTGAAACTTGGAAAATTACAGGTTCTGATTGTCTTACATAACTATTACTAAAAAGGCTTAATTTCTGCTAAAAACCTTTAAGTATGTTAGCACTTCTTGCTGTTAGCAGATTGTCTTTTAATAGTTTAAATAAATATTACATAAATTACAAAGGCATTCTTCTGGTTTTGATACACAGAATTTGAAATTAAAATAGTCTGTAAAAAGTGATTTTATACATGAATATTTGCAAGGTAAAATATGTGGATTCAGAAAGCTGTAGAATTTGCAACACTCATCTGATAGCTATGGGCTTAATTCCACGATGAATTAAAACCTCTGCCCAGCTTAATGTCCATGGCCAGCCCCACTGTCCCCAGCTGATATGGCCACATGTTTAAACTCATCAATTTATGGGTGAACCAGGAGGCATGTCAGACATGAGCCCCATTCTCTAATGGGCTACACTAGGCATCAAAAGCCTTCCAAGTGTTTTCATGAATCTCTGCAGCATGTGTCTTCTTTCTGAACACTTATGTTTGGAGCAATAAACATCAAAATGCAAGCCAAAGGAAAGACTGGGAAACGTGTGACATAAACCTTTATATTAGCCAGAACTCATTTACTGCAACACAATGCACAGATTTTTTTCTAGGCCAAATAAATATGCCCTCAGGCAAATAATCTGTCCACTTAATAATTCAGTTACTGTACATATGGAGTCCCATTTTCTGTGACCAAATGGAACAGGTTTCTGTTAAAATTAATACTCTTTTCCATCTCTTCAAATTAGCAGACTGACTCTGCAGTCTCTATTCTGGCAACATTTCTCTAGCAAAACTAGGAACTGGGCCTAAGAAGTACCAACCATATACTATTTAAGATATTTTAAGTGGGAGGTTAGGGGGCTGGTATTTTAAGGTAAATATGTGTTTCAAATTTGCAAAACCTCATTCAAAGAAGGACGTGAGTTCAAATTTACATTCCAAAAATCCCAGCTGCCACCTGACCTTCCAGATTCTTTACTTTTTTCACTGTCTTCCCAAAATGCCTTTATCTTCTGACTATTACCATGTTATTAAGAATGAAAAATCCCATTTCCTATCAATTATGACCTAAATCAGGAACCAGATAACAAAATCCAGAGGACACGTTCAGAGTATGTCCAGAGTAGATCTAAATAATCATAGAATCACAGAACAGGCCAGGTTGGAAGGCACCTCTAAAGACCATCTGGTCAAACATTTCTTGGGAAATGGAGCCTAAATGACAGTATCTAGCACCCTGTCCCATTACAACTTGAAAACCTCCAGTGATGGGAAACTGCCACATTCCTGGGAGGTTATTCCAGTGACTAACAGTACTCAACAAAACATTTCTTTTTTATATCAAGATGAAACATCTGCCAGTGCAATTTGTACCCATTGCCCCTTGTCTTCTCCATGTGGTTCATTGTGAAGAGACAGCTCCCATCATTTTAGGTACTGGAATACTGTGATTAAGTTCCCCCAGAGCCTCTTCTTTTTGAGGGAGAAAAGACAGATCATACACTCTCCCTCTTTCTCTCTCTCTCTCTCTTTTAATTTTCTTAATAACTGACTGATTATCACACTTGCCCAGGAAGCCAATTCAGAGATTGACAATTCCCATAGCTGCCACAAAAGATTTGAACTCACAGCTTTCCTTTCTCAGATATGTCCTGATTTGTGGGGGATCAAAGACGGACTCTGCAGATCCAATATGAATCAGGCAAAAGACCTCTTTATTTACTTAACTATCCCTTATATACATTTGTATCACGTGCCTAATACGTGCTGTCTGATTGGTTGATGTCCCTCTTATGTGGGACAGTCATGCGTGCTAGCAACACTCCCATTGGTCCAATTAGCAACACTCCCTTTGGTCTGTTTTCTTCCTGGTAATACACTGTTCATGTCATTCGGAAGTAGTGCTGCCTTACTTCCTGGTGTCTCTTCCTGTGTCCCTTCCTGTGTCAGACTTGGAAACAGTTGATGTTCTTCTTGTTTCCTGCTCCTCGAGATGACCTCTGGTATGTGGCTGTGTGTTTAATCAAAGGCTATCAAATGGCTGGTTCATCAATATGCCATCATCCTCTAAACACAACCCAACACTGTATCCCCCCCTGATAGTTTTTCTGGAAATCCATTTCTGTCTTGGAATTTACCATCTGACTCAGGGTTGTAGTCAATTATTTCTTTGACATTTCCAGATCTCAAAGAAAGATATTTGGAAAAGAAGGAGGAAATCATGGCCCACATAACCAGAGGGACTACAATTTGAACAGTACTGATGCTGTAGTACAGAGAAGAGGGCATTTTTTTGGACATTTTCTGTACGTACTGTTAGCTTAACAGAATAATTTTCTGGGCATTAGGAGCTTCAGGGTTCATGTTCTGAGGAAATGGCAGGGCTCCTACTCAGCAAAACAGGGAAAGGGATCAGGACATGCACTTCAACCGATGTGATGGCATCCCTGGAAGCCATCAGGCAAAGATTAAGCTTCTACATAAACTGGGTTCCCATGATGTATCAATTTACCTGTGTAGAAAAGTTAGTCATTGCCTTTCGGGTACTTTTTGTACTGAGGCACTTAGGATCCACTTATGGAACATAGGCAGTATTTTTGATCTGGTTTCAAAACTTGGCAATCCCTGGGTATTTTTGTCTGAGTTCTGACAAGCCAGCACATGGAGGAATGCCCAGGAGGTAGGCTAAACCAGCAGGAATCAAAACTCTGCAGCAGCACCAGCACCAGCAGTCTCAAACAAAAGGAAGCAGCTGTCAAAACCTTACCAGCACTTGAACCAGTCATTCCTTGATTATATTTAGTTTTCATGCAATTATGCTACTATCGTGACTGCATCTTGGCATGAGAGAAATGAATATATGTGCTGTTAAGCATTTCATATTTTTCTAAGTCATCAGAATTATGGAAACATCCATAACAAAAAACCCCAGAAAACCTAAGGGTCAAACCTTTGATCTTATTCCTACAGATATGTTAGAGTCTATTAGAAGTGCACCCCCTCACCCAACGTATTGTGGATCTGCTGCAGATCTGTAAAAGGCATCACTATGTGGGAAAACTTACTATTTTGATGTCTGAGATGTGTCGGACTGGTCACAGCATGAGTTCAGATTATCTCAAGTCTCCTGATAGAGCCTGGCTCCGTGGGTCTTTCGGGCTTCCTTCTATTCTTGTATGATCCTTTCTTGACCCCACTGAAATCTCATGTGGGCAAGGTCTTCTACTAAAAGACTGTTCCCTCATTCAAGACTGGGACAATTGTGTATTTCCTGCCCTTTTTACCCATATATATTTTATGAAAATTCATGAAGTATCAGATAGCTCTTAAAATCATCCTTTATTATCTCTACTGGGCTGAGAAAGTGATTGAACATTGGGGTACATTATAAACATGTAGGGGAAAGGGTTTGAGACCCCTTTAGAGGGCACTTTGCTTTTTATTCTGCCTGCAAGGTACACCTATGCATCTTTGGTTAGATGTGTTAAAAAGAAAAAGCAGATGAAAGCAACAGACTTTTTTGTCAAGCTGTGACAGAAATCAAATGTAAATAGAGCTCAGTTCAAGACTGTTTGTTAAGTGTCACGTTGGTGAGTATTAAATGCAGCACATGTCGTTTTACAATGAGCATACTGTATATGAATTTTATTGATTTTTTTTTTCAAAGAGGATACATCGAATAATCTACTCTTCCTTACCAGTGCCAGCTTACAAGTATGTCTTCATACTTGCGTATGCACATTTATTAGGCCCCTAAATGCTGCTGCCTTACTTAGTACATCTTGTTTCGCAGAGGCTGGGATTCAAGCTGTAGAAAGACCTGCACAAATTACTCTCTGCCTCTGAGGAAAGTGGGACAGAGTAATTTCAACTTCTCAGCATGAAGCTGTCAATGAGCAGCTTCTCAAAATGATTCACAATTAGTGCACCGGGCTTACACTAAGAAACGGTTCTCAACTGATTTCCATTCCACAAAGGAGTGAGTTTGGGGTTTCATTTTTCTATTAAGAATGTTACAGATGCATAAAATATCATCAGAGTTTGTTAACTCTGATGAATATATATACAAAGTCTTTGCACTATACTATGTGAAAAACAAATCTGATTTCTCCAGTTCATAATGTTTTCAATTAATATTTAGAAAAATTGGCTCTGGCATAAACATACATATGAAAAGCAACAACATCAGTGTCATTCATCTTAATGCACCAAGACAGAGCCATTAATGAATCAGTAATGGAGTTACTGCTTTTGGGAGACACTATATATGTCCGCTGCACCCACCTACATGAAGTTGTGTCAGTATTTGAGCTGTGTTTGGTTTTGTGTGTGCACTATCTTTCCATTGCTTGGTGTGGGATCTCTGATTTTGCAGCCATCTCCTTACAACACTCAGGTTATCAGAGTACTTAGAAAAACATATTAAAATCTGGCAGCTAGACAACTTGACAATCTTGTATGTTCTGAAATGTAATGGTTAGTCTTAGATGTTTAAATGTTGAGTTAAAGCATGTTAAAATTGGCCATATACTTAAGAAGTTTAATGCATTCATTGGTGATTTTAAGTGTTTTACCTGCAGGCTCAGTAACAGACACTCCTTTGGAGGCTGAAAGACATTTGTAGTCCAGATTCCCATCTCTTGACATGTCTCACCTCCAGGGGCACTGAAATGCTACACATGAGCCAAAAGAGAGGCCAGGAATTTGGATAATGCCCTGAAATGCTAACTAACAAAAGGCTCATGCTGAGAAAACTCTTCCTCACATATTGAGTAGTCTGAAGGTCTGTATTTCTGCTGGAGAAATGCCACTTCTCCCCTCTACCCCCACACAGATACTATGACTTCTTAATCCATTTAATCACTGTTTATGATCTTAAAGGAAGGAGGTGGAAATAGTGTTTTATACTTACTGTTCTTCTAATCCATGTAATCTTAAAGTCCTCAAGATTTATATGTATTTTGCTTAAGAAAAGCTGAGTTACTTAAACATTATATAAGTTATACCCAAAAGAACAAGTTTCTGTGGTATCCTTCTAATGAAAGCAAAACTAATGCTAGGTTAACCAGACTTTGGTCTGAAAGGGGTGCAGAAGTTAAGGATTCAGCTGCTGAAGTCATGTGATATTTCCAAGTCTGTCTATTTATCCATTCACTATTCATCTATCCCATATATGTTTTAGAGAAAATTGATAGTCCATTAGACAGCAGTTCCTTCCGCCTTGTAGGTATTTCCTCCCTTCCAAGAAAGAAGGTGAACAGCAGTTTCTTCTGTAATGTAATAGAAAACATATGTAATGGTGGCCACTTAATGATTACTGTTTCTGTGGGCTAAGGAGTTGTAAGCTGCATAACCCATACCTTTTGGAAGGAAAAGATTTTAAAAAAAAACAACAAACAAAAAATAAACATTAACCATGTGAAAGTTCTTTCCATTTAACTGAGTTCCTAGTAAACCTGTGTCAATTTAACATACTGTGCTGTTTCTTACTGGCACTTTTATTGGGGTTTTAACTGTCATTTTCAAATAGTTATTTGGTTTTATCAGAAAGTTAAAATAACAATTGTTTTTGGAAACTGTATATTAAAACAGTCAGATGTCTATAATGCCAGACAACATGATTTGATATAAATGCCTATGCCATTTACATATAGATTTCACTCAAGTCTTATGTTTTGAGGAAGCAAATAAAAAATCATGCCTAGAATGCTGACAAAAAGGTTTCTTGTGTATGAAAAGCAACACCTATCTCTATTTACTCAAATAAGGAACAGTGTTTCATATAAATGCATTTTTTCTTCTTTCTCCTTCTCTCTACTGACACTCAGAGGATTTTTTTTGATCCTTTCTGCATCTTCTCTGTCCTTTGCAGCTGTGTCTCTTCACTGTTTCTCTTTGCATTTCCCCCAAAACACTTTTTTTCCCCAATTTGCCTTCTTTAGGAACTGCTGTTACGTTCATGTTCTTTTGCTTCTTTTTCACGTCTTTTATTATTTTCTTCCAGAGCCTTCCTTACCCATCCCAAAGCTTAATTCTTGCAATCTGACACATTTCTCAAATCTTTCTTGCATTGTTTGTCTTACCTCTTCTTGTAGTTCTTTCCTATAAACCAACCTCATTCTTATATGTTCTCATTAACGTGGCCTAACTGCACAGAAAAGAAGTGCTTGGGAGGCTATGTTAGGAAAATGCAGGTACTGTATCATAACTAGATTTTTTTTAAGCAATTGCAGGTCAAAAGCAGCATTTAGGACAACAGTAGTGAGTAGACAGCCTGTGCTCAGCAAAACCTGCAACATATTTAAGGAGACTAAACTGAAGTATTGAAGAGGGATATTTCACATGTTTGTGAATAAGGGCAAGGGGTCTGCATATGTGTTCTTCTCTTTGTATCCAGATATTTTAGTGACTTCACACAGATATTGGCTCAAAAATACTCTCAGACCCTAAGACTAAAAATTAACATTTTATTCTATCCACAAACCGCCAGCAGGCTTGGTGACTTATATTGATTTTCTATGTTAATATAATTAAGGAAATAATCTTTTAATCGATAAGGAAAATACATTTTTTATCTGTGTTTTTGACTTCAATTGTTGATAAAAACTACGTTAAACCAGGGAATCATTAATCCTGACTTTTGTTAGTATGTGTCCTAAAGACATTTGACTACAGATAATTTACAGGAAATAATATGGTTACTGTAAAAGTCCAATTTAAAAGAAGAAAATTACTCTAATAACACATTGTAGTCTTCCTTAGAGGGTGATTGGACAATATTTCCATCCTGCATATAGGACAGTCTAAATGTACAGCAATAAAAATTGTCAATGAATCTTTTCGTGTTCTAGCATTTAAAGGAATAAACATCCCAGCATGCCACAGCTGACAAGTCCAGAGTATGTTACAAAAAAGAATATTCCGTTTCCCAGGCTTTATAGTCATATGACTTTTGAGATTGTTCAGTGATGTCCAAGACTTCCACATATGACACCAGAGCTACTAGACACACTTTCACAATATCACACCAATCCCAGCCTATTAAGGATAGACCAACAGTGAGATTTGCGTCAAGATTCAGGCATCTAAATTTAGATCTGCTTGTAGGTCTCAGCGTACAAGCCACTTTTCACTCCACCGTAGTCAGTAATAATCTGAAATCAGATGCTATAGTGCCCACACAAGCAACTAGTGTAATTTTGAATGCCATAGGGCATCTCAGTTGATCTTCAACTGTTACTCAAGAGTAAAGATCTCTTTTAGGTCCTAACTGACAGCTGTCAGACCAAGAGGGTATCTAGAACCCCTTAACGTATCTCCAGTGGCACTTGATGGAGTCAGTGTAGTCTGGAGAGTTGCTTTGTTCAGATACCGATCTTCAGACTCTCCAGAAACTACTAACTTTAATCTGACAGCTTGTGTTTTAAAGAAAGGATGTCTAAGCAATCATAGCAAGCAAAAGCGGGAGGCAGGAATAGCTTCTATGTCCTCAGCAGAGAAGGAGTAGAGGGGAATTAGCAGTCAGTCAAGTGACACAACTTGTCAAGTTTCACAGGGGCAGTGCTTGGCAAGGGAATTTACAGCAGAGAATTTTCTGCCAGACCTCATCTAGCTCTCCTGCTGTGGCTGAAGACGTTAGACAAAATTGATAGGGATTTGATGTGAAGCAGACAGAAGGACCACACGTTCCTTTCTTTCCAAGCACTGCTTCTGTTGAACACCATAGGAGTTTTGCCATTGCTCTCTGTGGCTTTGAGCAGATTCCGGGAGTTTCCCCAAGAATTTCCAAGGCATTTAGAAATATTTCTTTGCCCAGATAAAGCAAATAATGGTCTTATCTCCTTTCTGCAGTCAGAAACCTTTGAATAGTGGCAGAGGAACATCTGCTAATGTGCATGACCTGTGCAACCTCTTAGATACCTCCCTCAATTTATAGACTTCCTATGGCTGCGGCCTCTTACACACAACGTAATATACAATATGCCACTTAGTCCAAGTCTCCTCCCTAATTACTTCAGATTAGAGGTAATTTTGGTCAGACATGGGGAAAGTTGTCTTGTCTTGCCTGAATGTTGCAAACTGACAATTGCCCTCACTGTAGAAGGACAGAAAGACTCTGTTAGTAAATCTGTGACAAACCTCTTTAAGTGTGCTCCTAGAAATGTCATAGGACCACAGACATGTAAAGATGAACATCTGTTTTCTGGCTACATGCTGCCGGAGGTCTCTTTTCTATTTCTGCCTGTAGACACTTCCTGTCACAGATATCTTTCAAAAGAACTTTGTCAAACTCTACAGTGAAGCTTTCCACTGTGACCTTGACTATAATGTTACAACTATTTTTATAGTTGTTAGAGAAATCAAGGAGTGTTCAGAGTAGGTGGGGCTTCTAGGAATTAGAGGAACAATTCAAATATCATGATCTTAAGGGACTCTGGCTGTTGCTTAAGTTAAAATCAAATCCATATTGGTGCAAAAAAGTAAGGGAGCCATGCATTTGTCATCTGAATGGACACTGTATAAAGATGTTTCCAATAATCTCTGAGCAAAGACACAGTGATACCTTAGAGCTATTTTGTGTTACCTCATCTCTGACCCATCTTGTTCTGAATAATGTAGCATGTGGAGCGAGCATGCTTTCATACTTTAAACATCAAAGCGTTATAAATTTAACAATGCAGATCTTCAGCAACAGTAATCATCCTAGGTCCTGAGATATTCTGAACTTTCTAAAAAAGTGGTCAGAGAAGACATGGGACATCATAACACCTCAAAGTTGGGTGAGAGAAGTGGACCTGCTTCTGTTCAATACAGCCTCTATGCAAGTGAAGCCTGACACAACTGGGACTAGTTCTTACAAAACCATAGCTCATGGTGACCACAGTACATATACTATATATTTACATAGAACTGTATTCATACAAAACTCCTTGCTGGCAGAAAAAAAAAATAATCATAAAAATTGACAATACAGCATAGCTATTTCAACAATTAATGGGAGAAAGAACTTTAATGGAAACATGACATTTAAAAAAGATCACAAAATCATTTAAGTTGGTAAAGACATTTAAGGTCATCAAGTCCAAGTGTTAACCTAGCAAGTCCACTGCTACACCATGTCCCCCACCACCAGGCATGATTCAACCACTTCTCTGGGCAGCCTGTTCCAGTGCCTGACAACCCTTACAATAAAGAATTTTTTCCTAACACCCAATCTAAACCTCTTCTGGCACAACCTGAGCCCATTTCCTCTTGTTTTATCACTTGTTACTTGGGAGAAGAGACCAACACCCACCTCGCTACACCCTCCTTTCAGGTAATTGTAGAGAGCGATGAAGTCTCCCCTCAGTCTTCTTTTCTCCAGACTGAACAACTCCAGTTCCCTCAGCCGCCTCTCATAAGACTGGTGCTCTAGACCCTTCACCAGCTTCCTTGCCCTTCTCTGGACTCACTTCAACACCTCAGTGTCCTTCTTGTAGTGAGAGGCCCAAAACTGAACACAGTACTCGAGGTGCGGCCTCACCATTGCTGAGTACAGAGGGACGCCCACTTTCTTAGTCCTGCTGGCCACACTATTCTTGATACAAACCAAGATGCTATTGGCCTTCTTGGACACCCGGGCACACTTCTGGCTCATACTCAGCCAGCTGTTGTCCAAGACCCTCAGGTCCTTTTTTGCCAGGCAGCTTTCCAGCCACTCCTCCCCAAGCCTGAGCATTCCATGATGATATTGTGACCCAAATGCGGCACTTGGCCTTGTTGAACCTCATATAATGGGTCTTGGCCCATTGATCCAGCCTGTCCAGACCTCTCCGTAAAGCCTTTAAGATGTGCCTAGGAAAGGAAAATAATAATTTTTCTCTTCCATGTATTAATGGCAGAAGTCTTAAACACAGCAGACGTTCAATGTTCAGCTGTGAATTCAATAAGAAATTTTAAGAAGCTAATATTGGGTCATTTCTTGTTATTGTACTCATAACCACTCAAAACCTTGCTCATCAAATAACCTGACAACTGTCTATAAATAAAGGGCTACCAGTTGTGAATGAAGTTTGGATAATCCTGGCCTACTGCTTTTGTTTCACTTTTTAAAACATTTTCTCATTATACCTGTGTTTTATGATTTCAAAGACAAATATTAACCTGTGTGTTTGGAATAGAAAAGGTCTTCAAGGTACATAGCGGTCTTGCTCTTAGAGGTTAAGGGATAGTTAAATCTGCAGCAGAAATACATCTAGGGCTCGAGCTATAGAAGCAGGGATTATAGAGTCAAGGGTTTATATGCAGTCAAGGCAGTTGGCAGACTATTGAGTAAAAAATAACTTCTTAAAATAACTACATAGTATTTAAATAGGTTTGATAGCTAAAGATCTGTTTTGTACAGTACTGTAGAGAGTAGCAGTTCCTTTTTGTGAAATGCTGAAAGTAGAATATGTTTTTTATTGGATCAGACTGTAAGAAGGAGTTCTGCCAGCTGTATAAGACAAAAGGGGAGCGGCACCATGTAAAACCCTCATGCCAACAGCAAGACTGGTAAGATTTACCTTTCAAGTGAGTGATTCCCTGACACTTGTCTTCAGTGGCAACCAGCAGAAACAATGTGACTCTAGGATGCTATTTTCTATGGTGAAACAACTTTTCCAGATGTTTTTTGCAGACCCATATAGAAATTCACTTTGACAAAGAACATAGTTTTCACTGTTGATACAAAATGTCCTTCCTTTCTTTTTACAGTCTTAAAAAGAAATTTTTAAATTAAAATTGAACCACATTTAGGCCTGAATTTTCTAAAGTGATTCATAAAACCTCTCTTTGAGAACAATACAAATAATAGGAACTTCCGACTACTGAATACATGCCATTATTCCACTGACCAATCTGCATAGAAACCAGTTGTTGTTGTTGTTGTTGTTTTTATAATTTTCAGATTTATATAGTAATAATGTAGTTCCCCGATAGAAAGCACTTTTATGCTGCACTAGATTTCTACATCCTGATTCATTTTAATTAGTTGCTTTGTAAATTGTCTTATTTAAATTACTATTGTAACACAGTGTGAGTAAGCTACCAAAAAGCCCACTGAAAGGATGAACCTCGGTTTAAGATGCACAGTTCATTTTCATTTATAGTTTTATTTGAATTTTATTTACATATTAGCACATTATTTTAAAATGTTGACATTCTACCCATTAATTAATTTCCCAAAACCACACTCACATTCACAAACCCACAATAGTTCATACACTAGCAAAATAATCTGAGAAATTTACCTAACACTCAGTTTTTATCTCCTTACCCAAGAAATGAGAATCTGAAGAAGGGCCACTCTTCTAAGTGTTTCTGTTACTCAGATAGGATGCAGTAATCTACAAGGAAAAATATTTTCTGAGAAATCAAATAACATTAAGACTAAAACTAATAACGTCATTAAAATTAGGGTCAATTAAGATTTATGCGAGTAGCATAGGGATTCTAGCCTGGTATTATGAAGCAAAATGGTCCATTAGGATGGGTTTTTTCCAATACAGTCTGTTTGAAACTCTATATTGTCAAAATCAGCCAGAGTAATGGCAGTATGATGTATTGTGCCATTTCAAATACATTTTGGCTCTTGCCTGAAAATAATGACCAGACAAAGAAAGTCCAGGGAATGGATTAGGGGACGGCAATTTCTATTTGGCATCTTTAAATACATGTAAAATTCTTTAGAAATTCTACATTTTCTAAATTATCCTCAATTATTCTAATCAATAAAAACATGTTAAAAATAGAAGATTACTGAGACTGCAGGTACCATTTTGCATTTTAAATTTTATATAAAAAAGAAATTATAATTATAGGAAAAAATTAAAAATATGGATTTAACAGTTCTGTTAGTCTCTATACTCTCATAATCCTTCCTTTTTAAACTGAAATAACATTAAACTACAGCTTTTGTTCCTAAGGCATCTCTGTTCCATGTATTAAATTGCCCATACATTAAAAAGTCAATTTGTAAATATTGTTCTTGTAAATATATGTTCTTGTAAATAACCAGCAAAACTAAAATTGTTATGATTGATTTGAAATAATTGATTAAAGCATGACAGCTTTCTTTTTCTTATTTATAAAATACAATTACATTTTTATGTTTTCATACCTGAATATTACAAAAGCTGAGAGAACTATTTCTCTTTTACTTCTGATTAGATCAGCAGTGCCACTTCTTCAGGCCTTATCAGATTGGTTTTGATAATAATTACTTGGGAAGTGTTTGATCTCAATGATGAATACTTGATTAGTTTTTCATGAAATCAGTCAACCACACCACTCAACACTACTCATGTGAGACCTTGTTGATTTAGCTGTTCGAAAGAATGCATTCTTTTTCACTGCAGTTATGGGATGTCAGTCTTTGGGGAAAAGAGGGTGGAAAAAGGGCAAGTTTATGGGTAATGATATTGCAGCAGCAGATATTTAAGGTTTGCTAATTCTCTTCTCAATTATGTTCATTCCCTGCCTCGTCACACTGCCTGCTACATGGCAACAGAATCAATCTTAGCAGTGGAATAAATTTTTCCTTTTTCAGAAAAAGGTTTCATGACACCATTGTCATCTTTGAAACCCTTGGAGGGTTTTGCCCTGATGAATAATATTTCATATGTGGAATGTTTATGTGATTTTCACGGAGTGATAACCCCGCTACCACCTAACTTTGATGCATTGAGATTGCTGCTTTTCCCTACTAAAGTGCTTTTACACACCACCTACTACAAATTGACTTGAGTTAGAAATAGAAGATTCAACAAAACTTCAACTCTCCGTGGAAAAAAGGGTCTTGCTGAGAAATTTATACATTGGGCACAGTCTGCTTTAATTATTTAAACAGCAGCTTTTGCTGAATAAGAGTTCTAGGCATTTTTCCCTCATCCATTTTCTTTTGCTCTATGCAATTAGAATCAGGTATCCAAGGCTGACCATATACCTATATTTTAAAATGACTGTTTTTTAAACCAAGCTTTGTTTTAAGGATTGATCTGTAACTATACTCACTGAAGTCAATAGCATTTTCTACATAAGTAAAAATTGCTCACATAACAAGACACTGAATGGATTAGTCTCCAAGTCATAGGGAAAAAAATCCTATAGCTCCGGTACTTAGGATTAAGTATCTGCACAAGAAGAGACTTTCAGGGCAATGTCCTTGCTTGCCAGTCATAAAACAGCAAAACAGAGCCTTTTATCAAAAGAGGAATTAATGCTGTGCTAATTAAGAGAGGGAAGAAAATTTCCAAGGATATAATATTTTCTCTAATGTTTTTCTTTTTAAAGTTGATAATAGAACTATGACAGTTTTAACAATCAGAAAATGCAATACATTCCAAATGTTTCCTTTGTTAATTATAAGATCTCTGGAAATTGCGCAGATCTTTGAAACTTAATGTTTCACTAATAAGCTTAGATCACTTCAGGTTGTTGTTTTTGGG
The DNA here is from genome assembly GCA_013398125.1 of Aegotheles bennettii. NCBI lineage: Eukaryota > Metazoa > Chordata > Aves > Caprimulgiformes > Aegothelidae > Aegotheles > Aegotheles bennettii. Next base: position 204,264 of record VZRW01008557.1, read on the forward strand.
TTTTGGTTTTGGCTTTTTTTAATAATTTCATTTTATTTTTAATATCAGCTGTTATTTTGGTGGCAATACATTTCTCTTTGAAGATCCAATTTAAGCAGGCTCTTCTCTTGGAGACTCAGACTGCTTAAAAAGAACATGTTCCAGGACTGTAATTATTCTGGTTATTATGTCATCATGTTAATGTTGTAGTGGAAAAAACATTCATCTGAAGATTTCATTGTTTTGGTATAAGTCTAAAAACAAAGGGAGAGCAGGATGGAAAACTGGAATATCTGTCTTTAAGTGGTGAAGAGCAGTTTGAATGCGGTTAACTCCAAATGTAACATGAATTCAGCAATCTTTATTTAACTGTTCTGCACTGTTAAAGTACCTGTCATCCTATAATATCATTTTTATGTAGTAGTTGTTGGCCAGCATTTCCAACGAATTCAGCTCCCAGTTAGAAGCCAAAATGAACACATTTTCTTAGAAGCTTATGCAGCTCCCACCGAAAACAAAGAAAGCTATGAGGTGCCAGCTTCTTTGGTCTGTCTTCCTGAATATGCCTTTTAGCTGGAACCAGAGACGAGGTTTTCAAAGGAACCTAAAGGATTTAAGTGTCCAGCTCACATTCAGGGGCTACAGAAGCGGAAGACCTAACCCAGTATCTTTGAGAAGCGTGGCTCAGGACTTCTAAAACTCATATTACAAAAAACAGAGGAAAAATTCACAGCTGAGAAAAGGCCCAAGCCTGATACACGTCAGAACTAAGCAGCAGATCATGGATTTTGGAATCCAAATAAAACAGACCACTCAAGAGCAAAAAAAAGAGTACAGAAAAGCAGTTAATCCTCACATTTTCACTGAAGTCAGCTCATTTCAAATTACAGTGTACAGGCTATTGATAAAGGCATATGCACCAGTTACCCACAGACATTAGTACTCCTGTTGTCTTCAAATCCCTATTATGCATATCAAAAAAATGAGGAAAATTAGAAAAACCTCTGCAATAGCACAGGGCTTCCTACCACAGTGCTCTCCATATTGGTAAAATGCTTACTGCCTTTCTTTTAATTCTTCCCTCATTATTCCCTTCAAAAGGAAGCATGCATTCTGGACAACAATAAAAAAAATCTATAGAGTAGTACCGTTTCTGTCATTTGCAGCTAATGAATGTTTTTTAGTATTGACTAGCAACTGGTCTAATAATGACAATGACTCCACTGATTTAGAGCAATAAATCCAGAGACTTGGCAAGCCTCTATTAGTATAATAAGCTCAAACATTCATTCAGGAACATTAAGAAAATGGGCAGCAGACTCTTGAATAGTAGAGATTCTCATGTTTCTTTCCTTTCGGTAACACCATCTGGCTGAAAAAAAAGATGATTTTGCCGTGTTTAATGTGTAAATTTAAGTGACAGCTAAGGTATCTGAGGATTTTTTTTCTTTCATAGTTGCTAAGAGAGTGGGTCAATTATGATGAAAGTTATTACTAAAGGGCTATGAAAGCCCACTCTAACAGCAACTAGTAGGAAAGATTTGGAGAGGTTAAATGTCTGTGTTCAACATCTACTGTGGACAATGACTATTACCAGTGATTCCAGATATTATCAGAATTGGATGTTTGATACTTCTTATAACAAACTGACCTCTCAGTGTTTTATCACTAGATGAAAGGCTTAAAAGACTTCAGATAAACAACAGTGATATACTTGTCTTCATCAGTGAAACAGGACTAACAATTAATTGCCAGGCATTCCTCATCTGTTTTGCGTACATTCATTTTTCTCATTCAGGAAGGATATATTAGTTGTTATTATTTATTTTCATTATTACATGCAGATGAAATAAAGGAAAGAAATAAATTACATTGATTTCATGAGATCACCGTGCAGGTACTGTTCCAATAAAAAAAATCTAAATAAAATAAGAAGTGTTCTTGCCAGACAAAGTAAAACAAACAAGCCAGTCAGAAAAGTTAGGAGAAAAATCTGTTCAGTTGGTACTTTAGTCCGAACTGTGAATCCCCAGCAGAGCAATGTTACAAATTAACCATTGGTGGGAACTTGCTTGTACATCTGTAAGGTATTTCCCTGTTTTGTTCATCTGGGGGCTGGTATTAAGCTGCAGAAAAACCTTCCCCACTCAAGCGAAGGCAAATGCAGACCATGGAGCCAGTGAGACCTAATTTGATCCCTGCTGGCAGAGCAGACAAGCTCCACCACACAGGACAAAGGGGTTGGTGACACCTTTACCTACAGTCTCATGATCCAAGGAGGGCCCAGTACCAACCTGTGACAAACCACATGGGTGAAATAACCTCCTATTGGCCAAGTTGCCTGTCTTCACAGTTGTGTTTCTTTCGTACAGCTTGCATTTACAACAGAGATTTGGCAAACAGGCTAATTTGGAGCTTCATGGAAGGGACAGAGGCTTGCAGCTCAAGCACTAGAGTGTCTGGGTGGCAGATTCTTCAACAGAATGGTATTTTCCTACAAGTATTGTAGACAGCAGCTGTAGACCATAACTGTATGAAGAGCAGGAAAATATGACTAATGCCAGAGTTCCCATGACAGTTTGCATACAAATTTGTGGCTGGAGGTGGATTAACTAATAAAGTCAATACAGAGTTTATATCAGCACCGCGAAGGCAGAGAGCCATAGGAGAATCTGTCTAACTTAGTACTTCATCTGATGTACGTAATTTGCTGATTTATTTAGTAGTAATAATTGGTTTTATTGTGTTTGAAAATGGGAAGTGCTCTGCAGTGAGAAATATTCCTCTAGAAGAGATCTGGAAGCATATTGCAAGGTTGACAGCAAGGAAAGAGAAGCAGCTGTAAGTTCATAGGTCACTATATGAGAGCAATAAAAACAAAGAGCTCTTATCCCCACTTATTGTTTATTATTATTTCTGTTACCTTGCTGCCATGCTTGGTCCTGGCAAGGCACTTGCTACAGTCAGTGTAACAAATTTCAATCACATTGTCTCCTGAATCTGATCAGCAGCCCAATGAGGAGGGAGGACAGAGCTGGGGATATGGGTTTAATGATTTCTTATCCCCTCACACTCCTCACTTCAGCAAAACTCCCTCATTGGGACTTGATTTCAGCAAAATATCAAGCATTATTTGTCAAATTAAGTGGATATTTGTGGTCTGAGGTAATAATAAAGAGAGAAATATTAAATGGACAATATTTAAATTCCTCTAATGCTATTATAAATTGCAAAACAGTGTAAGAAAAGCCAATTAAGGCTTCAGCCCACCCACAGCCAATAGAGAAAAAAATGGGAGTTTGAGGTGTGGATGTCCTCAGGGTCCATTAAACAATATGCATCCCACCCCAGGTGACCAGTAGAAAAGGATGGTGTGAAACATGAATACTTCTGTCCCTCTCATGTGAGATGACTAGTAAAACAGGCTTTGTGTTCAGCACAACAGCTTCAAGAGCATGGTTTAAGTTCCAGGGTTTGGTTATAGTCTTTTAATACTACATATTAGAAGATATCTAAATGGGGCCTGTATTTCCATGACAAATTCAGCAAGAAGCTGGAAATTATTTCAGCCGGCAGTTCTACTGGCACACCGCCAGAGGATTGCAGATGGCACAGCATTACTCTGTCTTGAGTGGGGAAATCAAGAAAGCTTGAAATGATAAGCCTTCACACAGGAGAAGCTGTTTCTGTGCCACTTGCAATTGCAAATACAGATGACTCAAGTGTGAGAGACATCAGGATCCACACATCTGGTCTTAACAAGAGGACAATAACTCCAGAATGAGACAGGCATGTTGCAGATAAAAGTGAACCAGAAGCAGAAGCTTTATCTTAGAAGATCCAAAGCCATTTTTAGCATTTTGATCACAGTTTGCACACGCAAGAAAATCAGTCAAGTTTTATGTTGCTTGTTAGGATGAAAAAAAGAATGTAGTGAAAATGGAAAAAAAAAATGAAAAATTTTTACAATAAAAAAAAGGGAAAATTGAAAAAAATAAAGAAAAAAAGACATTTTTAGTCTGGACAAAGAATTATATGGAAGTGCACACAAGACTGAACAAGAACCCAGTTTGGATTTAAAGAAAATGCTTGCCCCGTTTAGAAAAAACTTCTGTTTGTCAGACTGAGTTTTGATTCACAGGGTACAAAGGACAGTTCTGAATTCATTCTGGCATATGCATGTTGCATTTCTAGGAGGAAAAGGTGACTTATATGCTGCCTATGACAAGGGAAGTCATTCTAGTTCTGTTGATCAAAGCCCTCCTTAGAAGTGGGGCTGCAAAGTTTCTTCAGCCACAGAAAAGTAGCTTTTAAAAAGAAGGATGATACAAAGAAGGAACAATTCCTGAAGTAAATGAGGTAATTACCACCTGGACATAGTGTTTTACACTTCATATGTAGCTTAGTGGAGAGACAGTAAATAGATTACATAGGTAGATGCCGTAACAAACACACATGCAAGCTGCAGAAGCAATTGTATCAAAGACAACCAAAGAGCTGTGGAATTACAAATAATAAGCACTCATGCAAACAAGGAATAGGTGTTACAAATACAGCTGCTCACAGTGTATTTGAAAACATAGACTACAGGTCATATCATAAGATGGGAAAGTCTTTTGAAGCAGAAACTCTGAGAAAACAAAGTAAGGAATCCATTTCCAATGCCATTCTTTACCAAAAAGGCAACTGTTGCTACTTGTATAAAGAGATTTCAAGTAGAAGTTGGAGAGCTTAAAGGACTTTTATTTGCATTGACTTGGAAGTATTTTTATTGATATTGAGATTCTGTACACATCTCAGAAAGGATTAAGGGAAATGAAGAAGGTTTAGAAAAGAGCAACAGGAATGCTGTAAAACATCTGCTATAATGAAAGACTTATTAAGATAATTTTAAAAATGCCCAAGCTACTGTGACCTCAGCCAATAAGAATCTATATGAAAAACAGAATTCTGATAATGAAGGTTCTTCTGCCATTTAACCAAAGAATAATAAAATCCTAGAAAAATAAATCAAATCCAGAACACACAGATCTCTAATACTGAGCAAACTAACCACAGAAACAACCTCTGAAAACTGGTGGTAGCAATTTTTTCATTGTTAGCAATTTTTAATTCATTATAGGTTTCTACCCTCAGATTTTTGTTGAATTCAAACTGGAATATTTTAGAGGAAACCTCCAGTGCACAGTAAACACGAGATCAGATGGGATAATCACTGTGGCCATTTCTTGCATATGAATACAGACATTTATGAAATGAATGGAGAACAGCACAAACTATGAGCTCTAACAGTACTTTGAATACCAGTTTTGAAGCAATACAATACTTCCAAGGATGGCAGTACAGCTTGGAGCTTTGTGGCTATGGTATTTCCACACCGCAGTTGTGTCCAGCCTGAAGATACACAACAAAGTCAAAGAAATGCCAATCAGATATATAGGTGAAAGTTTGCCTAGATCAGTAAATTCAATAATAGTAGGTAAAATGTTGTCTTTACCAGCAATCCCTACAACAGTATGAGAAATCTTAGCTTTTTGTGGTTTTAAGGCTTGCACCAAAATTTAGATGCAGCAGAAGACAGAAGTTGTCAATATAGAAAGCAGTAGTATTAAAGAGAATAACTGATTCCAGAAACCAATTATTTTATCAAACACGATATGGCAATTTTTTTAAAGATACTACCTGAACCTATGAATGTCAGCCCTGTATTAGCTAAAGGCTAGTTCTTTCTCAAGAAGAGCTTCTGACAGTATGCTACCAAAGAAAGTTATGAAGAAGATCTGTTATTTGCCATGCTTAGAAGATAGGCAACTGTTTGTGTTTCTCTGTTGTAACAGAGGTTCACATGCATCACCAGAAAATCTGTCAATTTTGATAACTCTGATAGAACAAGACAGGTTTGTCTACATTGATGGGACACATATTCCTTCCTGAAATTCTGGAGATGCTAATGAGAAGCAGCACAGCCGGTCTCACATGTACACCCAGAGCTGCAGTACACATTCCCACTTTGACAACTATTTATTTCTTGATTTACAGTGGCACATCTGTTGTGGGAATTATGTCATAACCATTCATGTTCCCTGAAGTACATCTTAACAAATTCCCCACATAATAATGAGATAGCAACCAACAATCTCAGTTACTTCGTTGTCTTCTAGGCTATTAAGCCATAAAACGAAGAATAAGGTTAAGTGATTTTAAGTAGATTACCAGAAGGAGAGTAAGTGTCATTGAAGCCATCACAATATCTAATATACTTTCATTTTGAACAGTTGTAATATCTGTGACTGAGCACTCAAATGTTCAATTAATTTAAGGTTTGGGAACACTGAAGGTAAATAAGTACTCCTGAAGAAAAGTACTTAACGCCTACGACAATTTTTATAAAGACTCACAGTAAGACTGTATTTGTGCAAAGCTTCTGCTAGAGTTCTGTGTTTATCCTCCAGTTAAGACCTGATCTTCTTGCTGTTTCTGGACTGAACCTGTCTCATGCAGAGTTTTGATGGCTTTTATCCCTTCCCAATGCATGTCAGTCTCCAGCAGGACTAGGACTTAGTCATACTCTTAGTCATGTTCTGAGAAGGGACTATCCGCTGTTCCAAATTCTATGGCTGCTCCTGGAGATTAGGCAAGGATGCACCAAAAGTATTTTCATTTGTGACTTGAGTCAAATGTGGATACTAATGTTAAAAAACAAATGCACTGAACTACGGTGCTGCTCAGCTCTATTTAATATTAACCTTCTCACAGTATGTCTAACTAACAACTGTTTGGGAGGATTATCTCTTTGATTTTGGCTAGTATATTTGAATTAAATTTGTTCTTTTTTTCTAGTTAGTAGAACCCTTTTGCTGTGTCTTCCAGTAGCCAGAAAAATGGACTTAGCCATCTGTTGTATACATCTGTTTTCAGATTTTTCTGTAGTCTGTTGCCTGACCAATAACATGAACTGGGCTTTCTTGTGTTTCTTTCTTCCTCTCCTTTAACAAGGTGCAGGGGAAAAGTTTTCTTCTCAGTTGATGTCATTTAGAGCCAGGCTAAAAAAAGATACAATCACCTTTTCCTGGGCTGCCAAGTCTGGTGGTTCTTACTTGTGACATCTATGAAGAACATAAATTTGCACATTGAGGTATATCTGAATTTGATACTTCTGCAGAATTTCCGACTCCCCTCTCTTAAGGTTTGATTTCATGGTTCAGGTGTGGGTTTTTTAGTTTTGGGGTTTGGTTTATTTTGTTGCTACCTTGTTATCCATGAGTTATTCATAACCATGAGTTATCCATTCCACAGTCAGTGGGTACATGAGTCCTAAAGCAGGGCTAATGGGGAACAGGGAAGGCATAAACCTGTATCAAGGATACAGCAAAATACAGAGATAACATGCTCTAACTCATGGGCTGGGCTATGGAATCTTCTGGGAGCTCTTTGGGCCCACACACCATGACTCCTACATCCAGGAGCTGGGAATACTGCTGAGAGATGCTCAAAACAGACATCTCCCTGCCAGTCACATGGCAGGGCAGGTGGGCATGCCCTATCTCACCATCCAGCATTCTTGTCATATGACAGACCTCTTGGACATACTAGGGTATAGCAAGGGGAATTTCAGAGTCCCTGGTAAAATGGAGGCAGGGCTCAGGGAGTGGCCATATGAATTTTGGAGATAGGCCACTCCAGGTGACTGTAAATTGGGCTTCCTAATCTACTGGTTAGATATGAGAAATCAACACCCTATCTTGTCTCCATCATGTGCTTGTATTATAAACTTGGATATGTCACTTTGCCAGTATGTGACTATGTTGCCTCTCTCTGATACTTATAAACTGCAAATTCTTTAAGATGATATCTTGCTCCAGTTTTGCACAGTGCTTTTTTTTAGAGCAGAAGCCTCTTGGATTACTGCAATACAAATAAATAACACTAAGCCTGTAACAGTGGTATTATGTGAAACAAGCTGAGATTTTGTATATGAGCAGTTAAATGTGTGGGATAAGATGAATTCATTAAATCTGAAAACATAAATGTATAAAGTGCACAAACTCTCTTTGTTGGTTACATTTTACTGAGCACATATAGGCTTATATATATTATATATGCTTAGCCTATTATATAAAGTGAGTCTAAAATGCATTATATTAAATAAAGTGTGTCCTCTAGTACCATGCACATTATAGGCACTCAGCAAATAATAAATACAATTGAAATTACATAAAAATTAAAATGGACTGTATTCATCATTTCCTAACAATGATCTTTAATGACACTAGCAAAAAAAAAGGGCAAAATTATGTCAGCCTGGCATTCCTGAGGTACACGTGACTGAAGTTCATCGAGACATATCTGAAAAACTTTGCAACACCTAGCACAGCAGTTGCACCAGTACAACCTTGAGTTCAGGCTGCAAAAGCTTTCCTCCAATCCCAGGCAAATGCCCAGCAAACAAGTCACATTTGCCTCTGCTATAATATTATTGGTATAACAAAGCATTAAACAAGTTTATTTAAAGCTAGCGTACACATGTCTGTTTGCAGTGCAGCTGGATTACTGTGTAAACAAGGTCCAAATACCATCCTCAATGTTTTTTATCACAAAAAGAATATTCAGTCTTTCGACTTTCTGGTCTACTGCAGTACTACATCTATGACTGGATTTGTTGCCTCTCAAGCTCACTTGACCAAAATCTTGCCTACTGCACTACATAGAACCATTTATTTGCTATTGGATCTTCTGCTTTGTCACCTGTGCTGCCCCTGCCCTGGAGTATTTGTCCCCTTTTGCCTTGCTACCAGCCATGACAACAGGATGCACAATGAAAATCTATGTTTACAAATCTTGCATGCAGATGGTTATGGAACAGCCATGATATGCAGCAATTTAAATTTGTTGACAGAGTTGCTAAGAAACAAACCTTTTGATTCTGTGAAACCCTTTTTGATACAGCTCCATGCTCTGACAGTTGAAGTTATTGAACAAGAGTGAGGACTCTTTAAAAGAGGAGTTTCTGACATTTGCTATGTTTTCAGAGGCTGCAACATAACATTGAATATTCCTTCAGTGTCAGTTTTATTCAGCAGCGGAGTGTCTGATTCCATATATATTTAAACTACCCTATATTTCAAAAAAATTACTCCAGCACTTATGTACTACCTTCTCCCACTCTCATGCACAATTGTTTTGCAAAGAATTGTGATCTTTACATGCTCCCCTGCCAAATACCTTGTAAGTTTATATATTTTTTCCAATCTGTTCTTTAAACATCCTTTCTCCAGGGCATTTTCACAAAGGACCTCGTGGCATACTACTTATATCAGCAGTAAAATACACCATTATTTTGACATTCCAGTATTATGGAGACAGCTGATGTTTTAAGAACATACATTGAGACTGTAGATACCTAACCATTAAATAGTGAAGCAGAGCTGGGAAAAAAAACAGGCCCAGATTCATCCCAAGTCAGATTAGCTGTAACATTTAGCTGATAAAATTAGAAACACTGTCATGTATAGTCTTGTCAGTAAAAGAGGGGGTGATTTAGCCCTTAGGTTGGATGAAACACATTGTGGAGATATCTAACCTCCACTTCATTACAAAGGCAGCCTAGAACAATTATAGTCCTAATTTAAACACCTCAGTAAGGTGTTTAAAATTAGGCAGAATTAATCCTAGCCTAGTTGATCATAACCTTATTTTTCTTAGCAGCTTAGCAGTTGTAACAATCTGCCTGCATCAATAGTACCTTTTGTGCACATACGTCACTCTGTTGCATTCCATGTGCAATAGGGAAAAGGCAGATGAGCAGAAATTTCAACATTTTGTGGGGATGGGAGATAAGCAAAGACAATTATGGGACAGAGGCAGAAATAAGAGGCCCAAGGAAAGAACATGTGACAGCTTCCCACTCTGAAGACATACATTCCAGTATTAGCATATGACTTTTATGGATATTTTGCATTTTTCTGGTGTGAAACACAGGAACTTAATGACATGTATCTGCCAAAGTGCTATTTTTAATCAAATAAAATGGCTTCATAGTCAAAAACTGCAAAAGCAAAAGGATGACTCTGGGAGGAGATAGATGAGTCTATGGTAGTCAAAAATCTAGAGGAAAAGAAAGTGGGGTAAGAAAGAATCGTCACTTTTGTATTTGCTCAGAAGCACTGAAGACTGTCTCTGCCTACCATTTTCTCCTCACATTTTATTCATAAGGACCATTTTTTTTCCTTGTGAAAAAACATATCTCCTGAAATTGTGCAAAAGTGTTTTGAAAAGGATTTTTTAAAATGTGAAATAAATGTAAAAATAATGAGTCATACTCTGTAATGGCCATTGCAGAGTGTGCATTAGAAGGCAACCAGAGCACTCTCAGTGTGCACTAATAGCTTGCTAATGCACCGCCTTCAGTGCCTTATTGCTATAGTCGACATTTACCACAACGAATATCGTGCAGCAAGAAGTATTTTGGGCTCCATTATGCTTTCACAACCTTGAGCTGTGCTGGGAAGGGCTGGAAGTAGAGTGCTGCGAGCAATGGAGGCTGAAGGCCTGGAGAAATAACTCACACCTTTGTCATTTGTTGGTATATAGATGGAAAAGACCCACCCCAGGTTCAGCCTTCATGCGACAGAAAACACCGTTGGGGGGAAGGAGAGAGTTTTCATCCAACCAGCCTCTGCTGGAAGTCAGTAGTGCAAACCAGATTGTAACAGGGCCTTGGCTTGAATACCTCACAGGGTTTTCACCCTGGGACCACAGCAAAGTCCTCATGTTCTTGCCCCTGTGCATCCAGACACCACAAATCACATTTTGGTTGCGTGTGTTTTAAGGCTCCCTATCATCCTAAGCTTTGCAGCAGCAGTCTGTTTTCTCTCCCTCCCTCTCTTCTCTGTCCTGTGTGTATGTTTGTCCATGAACATATCCACCAGGGATTGCACAGCTGTGACTATTGCTGTAAAAATGCTCCTTTAGCTGGGCTTTGCAGCCCAGTACCTGAGCCATGAGAAACCTCATAACCAGCACAGTTTGGACTGATTAGTTTTGCTGCTTCTTTTTTTTCTTTGTTTTTGTCTTTGTTTGGTTTCTGTTCTTTCTCTTTAGGGAAATAATTTGCCAGTCACTAGAAGAAGCACGAGTTGTCCCCTGTGCCACCCTGGTGGGGACTGCACTGCGCCCCTGCACAGTGCCTGTGCCCATACTCCTACACGTGTAAAACCTCCAAAGGGAGAGGACCAGCAGGTCATATGCCAGTGGTCAAGGTGCTCCTCTGGGCACAGAAAGGGACTGAGCCCTAATCCCAGAGGTGAGATCTCTGGAAGCTACAACTAGTGATGAAAGGGAAGGTGGGGAAGGAGAGTGACTTTTTGGGGGCGAGGGTTGGCTGATATACAGGACAAGTGGTTCATTAGAAGCAAAGAATGTTGCTAGTATAAGAGAAAGTAGTTCAAGTATAAGATATCACTTAAAAGATCTCTATGTAAACAACCATTTCACTAACTGACTGAAAAATATCTAAGAATGGGTAATGAAACATTGCATTCAGTAAAAACTTTGGCGTTTTTTGTTCCATTTTCAATGGTCTTATACACCAGTATGAATAGGAACTCTTATTACCTCCACAGTCCACTATCACCACACAACTACTACCTTTCCCTAGGATTTAGATTTCAGAACAGAAATCTAGACAACAGAAGAAGAAACAAAGTGTGGAGTCTATTATTATAATGTCTAGAGATATTATTACCAAAATATATGATTTCTGTTGGCCTAAACCCTTGGCTTGTAAATTCTTCATGCTAGTAGTCCATAAAAATAAGCCTCCATCCTACCCTAAGTTTTTGAGAAAAACCAATCCCAGCTCACAAGGGATAGGACATACGACGGAGCAGAAGTCCAGGTTCATGTGCCATCCTAGTGGACTGGCACTGTTTGAGAGGATGTTGCTCATGCAAGAAAAGGTGTGAACATTCATTTCCTTATTTACAAACATTATCAGTGAGAAGAAAGCTGAATTCCAGGAAAAGACAAAATTAGTTCAAATGGATCTCTCAATTTTTCTCTACTGCAGACTTTTGTTGTTGTTGTTGTTGTCATTTTTAATAGGTCAGCAGCTTATTTTGGTTTATATGTGATCTGGATAAACTGTTCCTATCAAACAAGACAATGCAATGAATTGTATTGAGCTGTGTAAGTCCTAGCAGTCAGAAAACCAATACATTTTATGGCTGGCTATGCTTTGTTTTCCTTTAATGCAGACAATTTAATGTTAGTGATTGAATCAGTGAATTTTCCAGCAAAAATGGCAAGGCGGTCAACTTGAAACGTAGCATTATTAGCCATCGTCTCTTCTAGTTTTGTGTGCATGTTGAGTGATCTGGGATGAAAAACTAACAAGCACCTGTCAAATCTGAGACATCAGGTTTTTTGACAGAGGGCCCACTGGACATTCCTATCAAGAGAGCCCTTATGAGTAAACCGTGGAAATCTCTCTCAGACAAAAAGGAAACAGAGCTCATCAGATTCTGCAGACCCTTGACTTGGAGGGCATGCTGTCTCCAATAAAAGGGTTTTGATCACAATGCTTTTTTATTCAGATTTGACTTCACATTATGGCTAATCAATACCTTGCAACAGTCTAAATCCCCAGTTAGATGCACATCTCACAGTCAGGCAGGGAGACCTACTAATTGAGAAAAAGTCAGAGACCCAGGTACTATCGCCCTCGGGCCATAGTCTTGCCTCAGCTCAATCCTTTTTCCTATCCCTGCCTCTCTTATCACAGTACCCTAGAAATGGTGGAAATAAAATTTAGAGACATGACAGGCACAGAAAAGCAGGATCAATTCCTGTCACTTGCCACCAGTGTTTACTGCCTTCCCAGGTCTTCAGAGGGTGTTTTTCTTTCATAGCTTAGGGGAACTTAACCTTTTATAAATAGGAAGATGGTAGCTTCATGAATTTTATTTTTTTTTATTCTGCTAGTCCTGAGATTATCTCAACTTTCCCAAAATTACTCTCTCTTTAAAATCCCCTTTGTTTATATATATTCAGAAACAGAAAGTGGAAGGTTTTTCTCATGTCGCCAATTTTTGGCCACGTGCCCACTTCAAAAATTACCCTTCTCTCCCTTCTGCATTGTTTTCTACCAGCCAGAATGCACAGATGAACAATATGAACTCCTTCTATAGAAAAAAGCAAGGTAACTGTAAAACTAGAACATGGGACATGTCCTCATGCAGGGCAACAGCAAAAGGTTTTGGCAGCAGCAGAAGGATGTCAGGCTGGCCTGTCTCCCACAGTACCTGACTGAGAGGTTGTGTTCAATGGAGCATCATGAGGGAGGTGCTCAGTCTTGGTTCTCTGTGACAACAGACATTAAAAATTAAGTTTTTCAGGTTTATTTCTTTCCTGCTTCCATTTGGCTGTTTCTTGGTGGTGGTGTTTGCCCAGTCCCAGCCATAGCCAGCTTCATGAAAAAAAACATGTGTTTGTTAACCTGTTTTTGTAAACTATGGTAAACCAGCCGCTGGAGGGAGTCACAGATTAGGGAGCTGCTGAAACTGCCAACTGATGCTGGTTAAGCACATTTTACTTTGGAGACTGCATTGTATGTCTGTCCTCTGGTGAAATGAGTTTTCCAAAGCATGTCTCTGTATGCATTAATATGTGGATGTTACTCTGGACTGAACTGGACTTCCACATATGCAAACAGTTCCTTCAGCAAGGAGAGAGATGCTACCCACATCGTCCTCTCTTCCATCACCTCTAGTGAGGCTGACGGATATTTCAGTGGCAATATATTACGTGGTAGAGAGAGAAAGGAAGATTAGGTGTAGGTTAAGAACAGGCAACAGAGCTGGCAGAGGGGTGAGAAAGGAAAACACTAAGGGAAAAAGAAGAGAAGCAGAAAATTAGGTGAAGAGGAAAAAGGTGAAAACAAAGAACCTACATGACAGAGAAATACTTATTTTTTGCTCTGTTCATCATTTTCCCTAGAATTCAAATCAGGAACTTTTGATCGTTGCTTCCTATTCTTTGTGACATTCTCCACTTATATCCACAAGGCCTTCTTCCCAGAATAAACATCTTAGAAGGTCAGCTTGGATATCTGTTTTCCTTGCAAAGAAAAGAGTATAAAAAAAGCACACACTCCCAATAACTAACAAGCAAACTGCCATATACATAGACATATTTACTTGGAAATTCAGTTAAGTGTAGGAATTATTAAAAAATTACTTGGTTAAATGGAAATGTATTGAAAAATATGCATACATCTCAGTAAATCCCTGAAATTACCTTGATTTGGTAAAACCCTTTTTATTTCCTTGAGTTCACATTTTTATTTCTTTTTAGATATTAAAATATTGTTTTCTTGGGTTTTAATTATTTTTGGAGGATAGGAAAAATTAAGTTGCTTTATTCTGTGAGAATAAGCAATTATTTAAAATTATTTTAAAAAACACTACAAAAGGCATTTAAAAATCAATGAAAATGGAAAAAGTTTTAAGTTGAAAGAAAAGACTTACTGCTTTAAAAAAGCAAACATTTTTTTACACATATTGAAGACTTTACATGTGATGAAGATTTTTACAAACATTTGTCTTTTCAAATGGCTCACACTGTGAATGTTAGTAACACAGATCGAAGATATTCAGTTTCCAATGGAGCATTCAGGGTCTGGGGACATGAATTCAACATTGTCATAAGGGTCATACTTAGGGTTCCATATCCTACTGACAGCACAAATCCTGGGGGAGTCCCTGGAATCATTTAGGCTTAAAGTAGGGTTTTGCTAAATCTGTTTTCCAGACAACTCTATTACTAAAAAGGCCCTCCTAGAAAAAAGGTAAACTGCAGGATATTTAAGAAAACACAGAAAGGTGACTAGAGTTCCTGATGGTATAAGATAAGGCAAGTGTTTTCCAGCATGGGTGTCTGCTTCCATTTAAAGATTTAAGTGCATAACTACTTATCCACACCTGAAAATTTTGGCTTGTGTGGTTTGCCAAAGGCCAAAGTGGGATGAGTTTGCAAGGCAAGGTTAGTCTCTAATTTAGTTACCTAGATAGAGTTGTCTTTTGTGCTGCTGAGATTGTCTCTCCTCCTCTTTGCTCACCAGCATTTATGCCAGTTCCTGTGCAGGAACACTAACACTAGCCCATCACAGACAGTGGGGACCATCAGAGAACTTGGCTGTGCTGGGGGCACCAATTCCAGCCACTGCCAACCTGATTTGCAGTCCTATTCCCTCCACGCAAAAAAAAAAAAAGAAAGAAAGATCACACATAGAGGTAATCCTTTATACAAAAGTGTCTGTGTGGCAGGAAGAAAGTGGGTACTGGAGCAGGCTGGGAACAAGTAAGATTAGGAAAAGCCTCTAAGGAACTTTTCCTACTGAAGGGTTTATTAAGTCTCTGCACATTCTCAGGCACCCATAAAAAGAAAAGTCTCTAGAAAAATACTTAAAAATATGCCTCTTTACATACCTTGAATTTTCGGTTTAGTCCCATCTTGTCAGAGATAAGATACAAAGTCCCAGCTTGTCAATGATAAAATACAAAATGCCCGCAAATGTCATGTTACTGTAGGACTAGCATAATTTTAGCAACAAACCACCCATCTTCCCCAAAAAAAGAAAACACAGGTAGCCTATACTCAAAGAGAAACAGAGAATGCATTTTCTCAACTTCCCTCCATTATTTTGCTGTTAGCTGGGGAAAATTGTTTGTCAGTATGTTAAGTGTCTGAAAGTGGAGTAGAAAAGACTGTTGTTTCACAGGCTGAAATCTGGCCAAATAGTCCTTCTCTTTTCTTTGCTGCTCCCACTTTTTGTTGACTGCTTCATGCATGCTATTTTATACCTGTATCTTCTCTGGATGATCACATTAATTACATTCCATTCTTTCCACTTTGATATCTCATTAAAATCTTATAAATGATCATGCAGTGACCTTGAAGGACATGCATAATACATGAAAGTAAACCTGCAGTAAAATGTATTCTTTCACTCCTGACTGGCTACATCCCACATTTCTTTTTTCCTATCCCAAATGACCCCAATAAGGGGAGTTATGCTAGCTGAGCCAAGGTATGCAGAAGTGTGCAAATCCACTAACTCCATTAGCTTTCCCTACTGATGACAGCTGCAATATGTTAATGGCTTATGTTTGGATGTGATGGCCCTGCTACTACTTAGGGCACTATGCTAATTACCATAAGATGGTGACAACAGGTGCAAGTGTCACTTCATATCAGCATCATGTGTATGAGAAAAATAGCTAGCAGCACCAAAAGCAACTCAAGAAAATGTAAACTTTAGTCAGCAGCCTGTGATTCTCTGAAGAACTATTCTTTAATGCTTATGATTAAAGGATTTACAGACGGATACTGTTGCTTTTTCTGCAAGTACAGTAATTTTGAATTCATAGGGATGTCTTCATAAGCTATTTAAAGTTATGTTTCAACAGCACGCACTTATGTGGCAGATCAAGTAAACTGCAGAAGGCCTGTATTTGTGAAGGTTTCCTTACTGAATAAAAGTTTTACCAAGCCACATTTGCTGCAGTGAACACATATTGGAACAGACATGATTTCCAGCTGAATGAAATAGCTGTGCCTTGCTGGCCTTGTGCTCTTAACATAGAGCTGTTCTATTGTCAGATTTGCTTATGTGTATGTATACTTGTCTTCCTCCCTCTTTGTCAGGGTTTAGTACATCCCTTTTCTCAACAGCAAGCAATTTCTTCAAGCTCAGTAGTGACCCTCCAGCAGGCTGAGCCAGCAAGATGGTTACCATTTTGCCCTTAACATAGTCTTACTATAATAGGAGGAATTTAATGGAAGGCACATGTACATACCTCAATCCTTTGTTAAAAATAAAAATACCTTAGGAGACAGCTTTATATGAAGTAGTGAATAGCTATTAGATTCTGCTGAATATTATTGGAGTAAAAATGCTTTTCACAATATATATTATTTTGCTATTGTTACAAAGATTTGACACTGCATTAACCCACTAAAAGCTAAGATAAAACCTGAGAGCAGAGCTACTCTTGGATTTCTAAACAAAATTAGTTGATCCTGAGTAAGACTGTAGTGACTACAGTCACTCACAGTACACTCACTCTCACAGTACTCAGACAGCCATGACAGGTGTGTTGAAGAAATTAGAGACTTTTTCCCAACAGTTAAAGTATACAAATGCAAAGCTAAAATGTAAGTTTTATTTTAAGATCAAATGCAAAACTGTATATTTGCAGATAATTTCAATTTTACACAGGAAAGAAAAAAAGAAACCTAGTTCATCTCCAAGCTGAAGGCCAGCACACTTCTTGCCCAGCTTTAAGAATTTCTGTTTATATGCACTGTTTCATGGAACTAATGTTCAGTTCCTTCATGGTCCCTGTTCTTCTACATAGCTGAGGCTCATTATGTGGACTCCTCTCATACCTTATCCCTCTGCTTTGCCCCTTCTGCAAAAGAAGTCGAGAACATAAGAGGAACAGAATCCAGGGATCCCAGTGGATAAATTAAAAAAGAGCAACGACAGACCTTATGAGGTCTATTTTTCAGTAAAAATAGCAAATTTGTCAGACTAAATATTATTTCTTCTGTCAACAGAGTAGCATTCTCCATTTTGCCTAGCTTTCCTAGAGGGATTTTTTTGTTGGGTTTGCATTAGTTTGGGGTTTTTTTTAAGTACCAGTGAAAGTTTCTGGACATGCAAATCTGCAGTGATATATCTTATCTGAAAGGTGTGTTTCCTCATGCCCAGGACGTAATAGCACCATTTTGTGGTCAAATTTATGCTAAGGAATAAAAATACTGCTGGGTATAACAGACACAGGAAAAGGTCAGTGATGGGCCTCAGTTCTGAAATTAAAATAGTGGTGAGATTGCTTGAAAACTTGCCCCTTATTGATACTCCATATTCTTTACTGATTTTAAGGCTGTGGCAGAAACAGTCATGATGACTGACTTTGATCTCTAGAATAACCACAGCCACAGAATACACAAGTAATTTTAATGAATACAGGTGATCAATTTGCTGTATTTCAGTTGAAATATTTTTGTGTTATTATTTTTTTTAATTTAGCAGCACTAATAAGAAAATATTGGAAACAGATTAATTAAGAGCAACTAAGAATGGAGAAGTAAATGAAAAAGCAATAGATTTATCATCTGCTTTTACACACAGCAGCATCCCACTGACATTACAATATTTTTGTTGGGTGTGAAGAAGTTCTACTAAATGCAAGTTCATCTTGAACCATACTGCAAATTCTCAGGGCCCTATAAAGGGAGGGTGAAAATTCAGTTCACCTCTTTGCATAAAGTGTAACCTGTGTCATACTGAGCTATAAGTGCTGCTTTATCAGACCTGCTCTTATGTTCTCTTTCACTGACTGACCCACTGTCTTTTACCTGATTGCTTTACACTGCACACTGGAGTGTTTTTGATGGCATTATTCCTGCTCGTTGTCCCAATCTCTCATTTGGGAATGCAGATGTAAGCTTGTTGTCTTGTACAAGGAAGCTCTATCTTTTGCTTGTACATACATGGGAAGAGGTACATGTATTAAGATGTAATGTTCCTATACAGAATAAAGACCAGTGCTTCAGGCAAACCCCAATACATTCTACAAGAAATGATATCCTAGTACAAGAAATTATAAGGAATTTTCAGTGGAAAACTATGGTACTTCTATTTCCAGTACAAATTTTAGCTACAACTGAATTGCCAGACTGTCAAGGGTTTCAAACCCCTAATATACATATCTGCAGCTAAAATAAAACAGGTCAGAGACCAAAAAACATCAGAGCTGAAAGTGAAGATGTACAGGGAGGACTGCCTCCTGAAAAACATCTTGCCAGACATCTGTGCCACCATGTGTGACCCATAAGTCTGATTGCTACATACAGGTGTATACATTTTCTGGGCAATAATTACTGCATTCATTTCTGCACTTTCTGGTTTGTTCCCTTTGCAAGTAGGCAGCCATGGTGCCACACTGTTCCTCATGACATCAAACACTATTAGGGGAACTTCCTCCACACATTTGCCATTACTCACTGGTTCTGCTGCAAACAATATGATATTTGGGGCGAGAAAGATTTTTCTGACACTGCATTCAAAGCATTTTTCTTCATATCTGTTATTTTATGTAGATATTGTCAGGAAATTTATTTGAAAATATAAGATAAATAATGCAAAGCCCTAAGTCTTACATGACAGTGGAAGTGCATGGGCAAATTCTGTGCTCTCAGAAGTACATTGTAAAAGCATAAACCTCTACCACCAAGCTAAAGAAGTTGCAGATCCTCCCTAGAAGCAGGACCTGCTCCCCATGTAAAGCTGCAGTGACTGTCCTGTTATGATACTCCCTTCCCATATTCCTCCATGCAGCCAATTATAGGCACTCTGGCCAGTCCTGAAGGCCATCTTTCACTTGGCTTAATTACTCAAGCAGCAATCCTGAAGTGAATGACAAACTTATCTAAACCAAACAAGACCCAGAAACACATCTTAGGACAATGCTTCTCTGTATTCCATCTGTGAAAGAGTGTAAAAGTAGAAGGATTGTAATATTTCCTGAAAAATCACATCAATTCCTATATACCTGACGGTCTCAACTATCACTTTTTAGTGACCATGGCCATTTCATTTGTTGTCTGCTGCAAATATACTACCTATGGGGAAGTCTTTTATTCATATTTGGAATATTTTGTGTAACCTGCTAGTCAACATCTCTTCTTGATCTTCTAATTATCTTTTAGCTTCTGCAATTTTTTAAAATTGTAAATAACAATCTCCCCCTTTCCCAAAGCAGACATTTAAAAATGTTGTTATTGTCACTCTGTTTAAGCACATTGTCTCAGTTACATTCCCCCTGTTGAGACTTAGCCTGAATGAATTGTAACTGCAGCATGTCCAACTGTTTCTTAAATAATTCCCATTTTTTCTGCACCAGGTTTCCCAAACAGTCATGAGATCTTGCATCATTTCCATCAAGATCATTCAGCTGTTTATGTTATCACAAGCTATTCTTTCTACTTGAAGAGAAGGTGTAAGTAATCTATATTGTGGCACATAATGAAAACCTGTTTATCTTCTAGAAAAACGTCCCTAATTTATATAGTTATCTCCATCAAAACACCTTGTAGTAATTTTATTTTTACAAAACTTCCACTGTGCCAGAATTAATTGTGTTGCTTCATCTTCTTTTATTTTCTGTATTGTGAATTTGTGATCCCTAGATCAGCCCTGCTTTATTTATCAAGATGGGCTAATTTCCTAGCTGTGGGTGCCAAGAGCCTCTGATGGTGAAGTTCAGTCAATAAACTGACTTCAGTAAGTAAGCAATTATGCATTGCCTCTGGAAACATGCTTCCCACCTTACAGGTTTTGCATACTTGTTATCCTAGTAAGTATCTGTGAAATTAAAATCCCCCATGATCAAAGTTTCATGTTTTTTTATAAGTATCTCTTAGCTGTAAACATGTTGTTTGTTGCAGTTATTCTAAAACACAATTTACAAGGTAAAGTGTCTACAGTCACCACTGTAACTTGTTTCTTTTAATCAAGCAGCTATGTACCAGAAAAGTGAAACACTATTTTGCATATACACAGTTCAAATATACAAGCCACAAACAATAATGCTTCCCCTGAGTTCACCCTTTATTAAATGAAACAAAATTAAAACCACACAAATTGTGCTTTAACTTATGAACAGCCAAGAAAGACCAAGCACATCTCCCTCATGTCATTTACTTACACAAACCAATGAAATTACCATCTCAGAAGTATTTTTATTAGGGATATGGTAAGTACTGTGTAAGGGTTTTAGAGTAACAAAGCTAATTTGGAGCAATGTAGTTGAATATATAATTTTAATATAAAAAAATGAGCAATCACTTAACTGTGTATTTATTTGAAGATGATATTTATTTGAAAAAAGAGTTTATAACTTTTGCATCTCTGCCTATGTTTCAATAGAGTACTTTAATCCCCCAAACACCTACAATGTTAAACCAAAAAGTACAACTTTTTGTTGAAGCATTTCTACTTTTTTATTTATTTACCTTGAACACAAAATTAGGACACTGAAATTGCAGAAAGTTATTTATAGTGGATAAATACATACCAGAATATTTGAAATTTCTACCTGAATCAGTGTTGGCGGGTCCCTCTTTTTGAATGTGTGTCATCTACTGAATGCCGCTCTGAGGCTTCAGGAAGCTACAAAGTAGGCCTAGATGTTAATTGAATAGACAGGTAAAATGATTATTTTCATTTTTCTCTAATCTTTCTTCTCCCACCTTCTCTGTTACTTTCTTACTTGATTGCTGTGGAAAACACCATCATCCTACTTACTGCTCAAGCCCATAAACAAGTTTTGAACTTGGATCTCTGCCTAGGTACTGTCATCTGAACTAACATCATTGAGATTTTATATTTAAACAGCAGGAGACAAGGTCTTTCCTGCCCACTTTCACAGTGAAGTCTTTTATCACAATTTCTAAATGATTCTGATTTTTTTAATCTCTGTCCTTGAGAAATGTAACATTTCTCCACTCACGTACTTGCTGCAGACAGCATATCTACCTGGCATTTTGACAGTTGGCATTTTGACAAAGGAGCCATAGGATCATTTTGCCAGTCACATCAATTTTAGAGATTCTTCTTTTCACCAAGAAGATTCCTGACACGTAATACCAGATGCTGAGATAAATTCTCAGGTCAACAAACAGCTTCACAAGTTCGCCATGTTGCTGCTTAGAAGATCGCTCACTCCTACAAAACAGAATCTCCGATCTCCTTTAAACCCGTCACTAAAGTTCTCTCTGGTTACAAACAACTCTTGGGAATGATGCAATTGCTAGGGCACAAGGCTTCACTTGCCTTCTCTTTTTTCTCCACGTATCCTCCCAAGCATCTCTACCATTGTCTTGAGCTCTGACTATCTGCTGTTTGGAGCAAGGGTTGTGCTTATATTTACATTCACCTAGCCACTGGTAAGCAACAGCCCAGCAAGAGAGCATCAGAGGAGGAATTCAATTCTACATGTGAGATTCATCTGCACACCCATTGTGGTCAATTAAACCTGGTCCATGCCGTCAAAATAATTTCAGTTGATTATACACAAGTTTCTAGCCTCATTTGAGATGCTGTAATGCACCTCAGACTTCCACAGCAGGCTGGCATGTATGGCACAGGATCTATGGAAAACCCATACCCCCCGGGCATGGCAGCTAGAGGCAGGACAGGGTACTCTAGAAAGTCTCATGTGGCAGTACACACTCATTTTTAGACAACTGTGTTGAATCCCCAGTGAGCATAAGAGTAGTTGAGACACCTAGATGACATATACACAAGCTACATTTAAGTATTTTCTGTTTTAAGTGAATCTGGAGCTGAATCTCATCTTTGCTGAATATTGCTGTTTAAGTGTATGTTTGTCTATCCTCTTCCTGTGCTGTTTTGTTGAAGAAAGGAGCTGGAGATACCAGTTCATCTTTTCTGATAATCAAAACCCACCAGCCTCTCCTCAGGTTCAGTTTTACTGTGAATTTAACTATAAATTATTTATTTTTTTTCCTGTGAATTTTACTGTAACTGCCTCTACTGCCTATGCAACAGCCATAACTTCCATGGTGGAAGTCCCCAAAGGTAGCAGTTCATCAACCCTCTATTCACCTGCTGGAGAAGGATCTGCAATGGGAGACTGATGGGAGGGAAAGACTGCCAGTCGCTCTGCCCCATTTCCTCCATTGCTCCTGGTAGCTTTTTCAGACAACATGCCTTGCAGTTCACAAAGCTGCATCATCACTACCACTGAAATGATCAAAAAGACTTTGCATTTCTGTCACTGCAGTTATTTTCAGGAAAATTGGAAACAAAGACAAAATGAGATGAAAGCTTCTGTGAAAGTATCTTTGAAAAGCATTTAACTTAAATAAACCTGTCCATTTTTCTTGCCGAAGAAAAAAATGCAATCCCTTTAAAGCCAGAACCTTTGAACCATAGTCTCTGAAGATCATTCCGGTAAAGCTGTTGAAGTCTTCATGAAATAAGAGAAGGAACTCAAAAAAGGGTTGTTTTTGCCATCCTAGAAATCTTCCCTTGTGTCTGTGGCTAAGTAGTCTTCCTTGTATCAATTTTCCTGTTTAAGATCTTATACATGACTTAGTTTGTGAAGACTTCTTTGTTGGACTTTTCTTCATTGTAAATTGAACAACTAGAGGTGATGACACCAAAACAGTTAGATTTGCAAATGGAGGAGATAAAGAGGGAAATGAAAAATAGTCTGGAGAGTTTAGCCCAACAAAGAACCATTGTAGTGGTAGTAAGAGGGAGAGCTAAACAGAGCTGTTAAGGAACAGGATATAACCAACTATCAGTAATTACTGTATCAAAGTAAATGTCCATTCTGCTCCTAAGGAAATTCAAGTGTTACAAATGGCAGGGAAAAAACAGTGAGATCAAGAGGAGAAGTCAAAATCCCTAATGGAGTTTTAGTGTAAGGCCTAGCTTCAGCAAATGAAAAATCTTTGAGACCTAGTTCTGAAAGTATCTTCATAGCTAACTAGATTTGTAGGAAGCAGTTCCTTTGCTTCCTGCATAAAAGTGAAGCAGGAAGAGGAGACAAAAGAGACTATTCCATCTTCCTTCAGAATCTGTGACCTCTGGATAGTCAAACAACGTGCTTCCAGCATCTGCTGGTCAGTTGTGCACCACGATAAGTTTGAAATCCCTTTGGCACATTCACAATGCTCTAGGTGCCATACTAAAAGAGGAATGCATCTGCTGCAATATGTAGTTAGTTGCTATCCTAGAGCAACCAGCAGAGATACTATTAGACAGCAGTGATTAATCTCTTCACAGCAAGATTCCCCACAGTGAGAGCTAAGCTAGAGGCTGAAGAAATATGGAGATTTTTTTTTCCACATTACTTTGCTGTGCACCACAATAAGGTTTCTTTTCAGGTCTTTCAGCTCCCATTAAACATGTTTCTTGGGACTTCAAAAAGCTTGAATAAATCAAGGAGGTTTTTGTGAATATTTTAACCTTCCATCAACATTCCAGTTCTTATTTCTTCCTTTTTCTTAACCTCAGATCATTTTTGAGGGAGAAAACATTAGAAATATACAATTTGCACCTTCTTTTTGAAATCTATCCTTTTCTCTGATTGAGCATAAAGGGATCTTAGTACAATTACTGTCTTGGCCCATGTATGCAATGCTTATCTCATACACCCTGTCTTATCTGGAAACAGCAATGCAATAACAGCCTTTACATACTGTATAATACTGATTCTTTCAAGGAGATGATCTCGTTCAAGGAGCTGTGCATTTCATGTCTGTATTAGTTTCAGTGAAGACACCTACTATATCCTGTCTGGTTTAATTTTTTGCCTCTGATACTGGCAACAACAACATTTCTTCATGTACCAAGGGAGTTTACTGGAATTTCTGAAAAGACACTTTAAGACTCTACTCTGTATTCTGTTCTCATTGAGTTATTGAAAATATGAATTAATACCACTGAAATCAAAACATGTTTACGAGTATAAAACTGACATGAATCAGCTAAGGAACAAACTCTTGTCTGTAAACTCAAGTCATATGTTTGGTTCAGACATAATACTTAGCCAGAAGTAATATTTAAACTGCATCAGGATTAAGGAGCTGATTCTGACATCTTTATACTTATGTTGAGAGTTCTGTGTTGTTCATTGATTCCAGGGTGAATACATAACCGGAGAGAAACAGTGTACTGAACACACTATCTTTTAAATTCTTTTTTCTTCTAACACTTGCTTTGCCCCTGTGTCACAGCCCAAAGACGTTACTGTAGAGTCCAGGTCAGAATTCGTTTCACTGCCTCCAATAGTAAATGGAACAGAACCAAGAACAGCCCCCAGAAAATTCAATAGCTAAAGGCTACACCCTACACTGTGTGCATGCACTGCAGTAAACTAGGGTTCCTTTGGAGTATCTGAGACAAAAAAATGGTCTGTAAGTCAGTGCCATCAGTGGCATAACACAAAAGTGAAATTATTTCATCTTTGAGCTTTTCATCACATACATGTGTCAGGTACAAACTTCATAATGACAATCACTTCCCCTTTTAAAAAACATCTTCTGAAGTCTTATTGCTTAGGGGTCTTTGAATTGTAGTATCAGCATTTGCAGTCATGCAGCAAACACAGATGTGTACCATTAATTTGTGTGCCTTGGTTACTCTCCCGGTGGAACTGCAGATGAAGCAGAGTACTGGGGGAGTGAATACACCCTCTTTGTAATGTGGGTGCCAGATCCTACAACAGTTAGCTCTTTATGTTTGCATGATGCATAGCTACACTTGCAGCTAGTGTGAACTTCATCACCAGGAAAGAGACAGTATAACTCTGTGATCCAAGAATCATGGCACACCTCAGCAAATTCAGCCCCAGTCCTTCTGTCTGTGCATGGAGCCAATCAGTAGGGTAGACACATGTTTTCTGTCCTCTTTCATATGGTGATGAAGGGCAGTCGAAGGGCTCCTCTGTACTGCTGCTGAGTCTGAAAATGACAAAAAAGAAAGGCTGAACAGCGTCTTTGGAAGGTATGACAGTTTGAAGTAAACGGTTTGATTTGACAAGTACAAATCTGATAGCTGAAACTATCACACCGCTTTAGCACTAAAAAAGCAGGGGAGAAATATGATGAGAAAGATCAACTACTGCATCTCAGTTTACCTGGGGCTGAGGAGATCCCTCTTCTAATGTGACCTAGTTCGCTCAACCTTACATAGCCAGCAGGAGGACAACACCAGATTTCAAATTACACAGCATTTACAGGTATTTTTGAAAGTACTGAGTGAATATAACACCCCTTCCTCAACCTTAGACTGCAAGAGAGTAATTTCTGTTTCTTACCTCAGCAGCTCTCTTCTCCAACTGGTTGCTTGAACTGTCTGCAGATGTCTTCAGCTCTGTGGATCTCTGCTGTATTTTCATAATAGACTCCACTAAGGACCAAACAATCCCTTTCTACCTCTTGGGTTCCACTTAAGATATTTGACAGAGCCTAGAATAAATCTTTAAAAACTACTTAATTGTAACAGATGAAAAAGTAAACCTGCATACCAGTGCTCAGCACATTATTGTAAGCTTTTAGGCCTAGGAGACAATTCCCAATATGAAGACAGTTATAAAAATATATAAAAGCTATAGTTTTAAATACAATCAGCATTTAAACTTTCTCTCAAAGTACATAAATGCTTAAGAGATGCTACTGTTTGACTGAGGCAGATATGTGCAGCTTGAAAAATATTGGAGTATTGTCATTTCTCCCAGAGTTGGAAATACTGAATTTACATTTCATTGTAATCCATTCATCAGTTTATAGACCTCTAGTTCTCCAGGGAGCATCACAGATTCAAATGATCTCCCTAGTGCTAGATTTTGCATTTGAATCTCTGATTTAGCTGAAAGATGTATTAAGAAACCTCATGTAGCCAGACAGTTCCCTATTGACTACACATCTAGGAGGCTCAGGAACACAAGCTATTCCAGCAAGGGTATGGAATAAATTATGCTCAGTAATTTGCCTCTAGATCAGCCTTTCTCCACATAGTGGAATAATGTATTCATCTGGACAAGCAGGCCCCATTTCAGAGAGTGTTTTATGCAGAGTATATATCTTGCAAGGGAGCAGAACAGATCAAATATTTGGCATAGAGACTTCCTTCACAATCCCTCAAGAAAACAGTACTTATTTCAATTTGTGGAGGCTTGCACTGTCAACTGGAAAATTCAGTTCTTATGTATCTGTGTGACATTCGTATTTGGATTAACCATTACTTTGAATAAACTTTTCAAAGGACTTGACTTTAAGGATAAATCCCATGTCACCCCAGATGGGAATGGTATTCAAATCTCAGGAGTCAAACTGTGATGGGTAAGTCATGAAGATTGTGACAGTTTGGTTTAGGTAGACATGAACTGACAGCTATGGGTAAATGTCTGATTTCTAAAATACATTCTTCACTTATCACTTATGCTCCTTCTTCACAACAAGATCTTATTCCTTCTATCTCAGCGATTTGCTGCCTGAGTGATAGGTTTCCCCAGTTCAGTAATGGGCCGTAGTAGGGACAGCAAATATCCCAGCTATCCCTAGCTGACTATTCAAAGTACTCCTGAAATCTTCTTGAGTTTAAGAACTAAAAACTACAGCACTACAGAGCATATATTGAATCCTGCAAATTTAAAAATCCTGGAGATCTTTCAGTCAGTCTGAAAAAAACAGATACTTGATGGCCTGACAGAGAGGTTGTAGAGATGTACAAGCAACTTTTGGTTTCAATGGATTTTGACTATTTGTCCCCCCCTAAAAGGAACTCCACTAAAAGGAACATACTGCTGGAAAAAAGGAAAAACAACATGTGATTTGTCTTTCAAAAATAGAAGGAAGTGAAATAAGGAGGCCTCCAGGACCTTTCACAAACTGTAACCTTCAATCTGGGGTTTCATAGTTCTTATTTTGACAAAAGTCACTGGCCCCCTGATGGTATGAATAGACCTTAACAGAATGAGACATTCTGGTTTCTATGGACAAATGAAACAGTCGTGTGTCCAGCCAAGCAGCCTGTCAATGATGAGAAAATTAGTTCTGTTAAAGCTAATCCTTTTGCTGAAAACTTTCTCAGCCTCTGAAGTTTCACCCTTCAGCAATGCTGAATTGCTTACCTGTGTTGCCAGGGTGTCTCCACTCAATGTCAAAATAGTGCAAACAATGCTGTTCATACAGCATTCCTGGCAGCACCCAATCCACAAAACACTTGAAATGTGGTGCAAAATCTTGTTCACTTGGCATGAGAATAGCTGCCCTCTCTCAGGCCTTCTCTAACCAGATGTTCACATCACTCCTACTGACATTGATGGGAATTATGAGGAACCCAGAGGAAAAGCCTATTAAAAACAAGTGTGGTTGTATAGGTTATAATATATGCTTCAGTCAGAAAAAGAGGAACTTAGCTTTTTACTCCATGTAAGTTATAGGAAATGGAATAAAAGGGGAGTAAGAGAAATCTCCTACCTGGTTGAAATGTGCTTCTTGGGAATGAATGAACTTTTGCCACAGGTGATCCAGAAGTGTTTCTGCAAAGTGTTGAACTTAGACCTTCATCCATCAGGCTTTAGAAACCTTCTGAAAAACCTAAATTAGGTAAAACATATCTTCTGTTCCCTCTGTAGTTCCTGGGGAGAGGGGTAGCTCCAGAAAGTGAACTCAGACTATTCAAAGTCCAAAAGAAATGTAGAAGTCTTCCCTATTACAATAATTTGAATAGGAATGTTCACAACATCCAGAGCATTTGTTTCATATTGTCTGGAGATTTTCCATTCCTACATTTGTTGTGTACTTGGGAACATTACCTTAACTAGTAGGAAAGCTAGATATTTTTGTAAGATAAAAACTTAGATTTACTCTACACATAGAAATTTCTCTGATAGATTTAAATTCGTTAATCAATGTATTTAAATGGTCCCTATATATGGATACTGTGTTAACAAAATAGCTGTTAGGAGATTTAATCAATTTTGTTAGACACTTTTGGAGTAGTCTATTAGTCAAATTTAGGCGTATAGCATCACTTTGATTTCTCAGAATCTGTATGTGTTAATCTTACCTGCTTATATACATGAATACACTTAAACCATTATACTTTATACCTTATACTTTACACATACATGAGCTGGGTTAAATAAAATACTTTCTCCCTAGTATTTAGGTATTTAGAGCTGAAGCTAATAGGTGAAATATGGATTTTTTATTATTATTATTCTATCACTGGGAACACTTTGTTTATTAATTCCACAATTTTATTCTTCCATCTGTTAAAAAATATCCTAGAACAATATAAAATACAATATAAAAACAACTTGATGTTGGTTTTTACTGCAAAGAAAACAGTATCAAATAGAGAAAAAGTGCAGAATTTTCATCAGTACAGTTCATTTCAACCCAGCCTGAGCAATTTCTTTTTCCATATTTTGTGGAACATAAACGTATAATATGTATCTATATTGCTAACAAAAATCAGATGTCTTTGAAGAACTAGTAAGTAAATCTGATTAGTCAGTCAGTAAAATTAGTTTGTGACTAATGACCAAGGTACCATATTTCAACTCCCTGTGTGGACGCAATTTCATTAAATTGTTGCAGACTTCTTTCTGAAAATTATTCCTTATAACAGCTGTCCCCGGGATCAGCCAGAATTAGTTGAAACCCTTAGGTAACTGACTGATAATGATGGGAAGTTCTTCTTTCCTTTACGGACTAGAATGGGGGTCTGAACAGGTCATTTACAGGTGAAAAGAGAACAACACACTACAATAATTAGATAATATAGGGCATAGGAAATCCTCTGATCATTTCTTTTTGAAATTTGGAAAATATTGATATTTCTATTTGAAAGCTCTTCCCAAAGGAAAGTTTGCCATATCTCTTGATAAATTATAATGGTTATTAACTTTTAGTATTAAAAATGCATATTGTATTTTAGATCTGATTTTGTCTGGCTTCAGGTTCCTTTACCGTTCTCTTTGATCAGCTGGAAAGGCAGATCTCCCTGAGTTGTCCACCACTTGTAAAGTGAATTTCTAGTCTGTCAGTGAACACAGAGCCTTTTTCTGTGATTGGTTTTGTGGATATTTTCTAGTAGAGAAAAAGAGCATCCAGCTCCCAGTTGTGGAAAGACGTGTTCTTTACAGATTGTCCTTGTCCCTTTTCTGTCTCTGTCCAGATACCATGCCGCTTTCTTCTGGCTTCTCAGCCCTCATCTTGTTGCTCAGTAAGCCATAGTCATGTCATTTGGCTATCACAGTTGTAATCCAACACTCTTTTTCAATCCCACTCTCTTTCCATAGGTAATTCTAGCTCTCCAGTCTTAATTGCTCAGACAGTCTTTCTTTTGCACTCTATTCTAACCCATTTTGGACCAAATCTTCTCCTCTCCTGAGCTTCTTGCTCCACTCCCATAGTCTGGATAAACTATTTTAAGCCTCTTTGTCAGGTCTATGCAATCTTCTCTCAGTCTTAGCACATTTTCACAATTTCCTGATTACATTTTCCTTATCTTGCTAGCACCAGCATCTGTCAGTTCACCTGTTAGTTAAGTATGTTTTGATTCCCAAAGTCTGCCCAGATCCTTTCCCTGGTGGAGCTGGGACAAGTCCATGTTCTAAAGCCATGGCAGTGTTGGAGATTCTAAAGGAATGGGCCATCAATTTTTATTTTTTTAACAGGTATGTATATTACTGATTGTTTGCTTATCCTAACCACTTCCATTTTTGCAAACAGCTGAACGGTTTTATCTGAGGATTACCCAGGAATTTCAGACCACTGTTAAAAATAGATGAATTTATAAGGAACTAAAAATTGTTTATTGTAACAGATAGTAATAATTTCTTTTACTGTAGTGATATTGATTCTGCCCATAGCATATAAGCACAAAACACTGAAGCAGACTGCACATCGTCCCAGTCAGAAACACTTGGCCATATCTTTTAAAGATCTATATGATTCAAGGCAGGCTTACCAAAACAGTTAGCAATGTTTAGTTTCACCATTTAGTACACTCATCTTGTTTCAGTCTCCAAGAAGGGAGTGTAACTACTAGTGGAAGTTTGAAGCTTGAACTACATGAAACTTCTTGGGTAAAATAATTGAGATGACTGAGATTTGTAATATGTGTAGGGTAGGATTCTTTCCTTCTGACTTAAACTACTAAAACAGATGTCTAATGAAAGCTAATATTATAGTGTCCATCAGTGATCAGCGGAAAGAGACAGCATCTAGTAATTTATCCTGTTTACCCTAGATACTACCTGAGGAGGGATCAGGTCGCCCTGTAGCAAACTTTATATTCAATTTGTTGAGTGCAGACCTAGCCCACATAAGACTAAATGTCTACATTATGAAAGATAAAGTGAAATGAATCAAACCCTGAGAATATATTATGATAGATTTATATTTACTCTTTATCAAAAGAGATTTTTATCTCTTTGGGTTGTGACAATTACTAATAGTTTTAAATCATATATTCCTAGGCAATTTCTGTATTCAAATATATGTTATTCTGATGCTATAATTTAACAAAGGTATTTCATTTGCAAATGTTCTTTATCTAGGTATACAGTTTCTCCCACTAAGGGATTAGTATCTGCTAGATATTCAGCAGCAAAACTGCTGGGGTTGCAGAAGTGGCATTCAGCTGGAAGAAATGAAATGTTGAGTATGCAAATGCATTGTGAATCCTCATTTGTTCTGAGCCTTGCAGGAAACATGTCTACATTCAGTGTTGCACATACTTCGGGATGACCCAGAATGTAATACTTGTGCATTTGCTCATCTGTGTGAGTTAAGATGTCACCAAAGCACCAGAGAAGTTAAACTAGACAGAGGGATAGTAGCAGAAACCCACAAAACTAATAGAAAACACTCTGTCTTCACAATTTGGCAGGAGGGGGGAATGATAGCAACCTGTAGCTATGGAAAATGCATAAATTTTTTTGTAATGTTTAGCCATGTGAGACTAGTCTTATGAAGCTGGCAGACTCTTTAAAAACACAGAAGGAAGTAGAGCGGTAGAAGTGTGGGGGCAATTGCCCACCCTCTCTTTAAAAGTTTGCAGATCTGCAGTCTGACTACTTGAGAGCAAGCATTTAGGGAAGAAAAGGCACTGTTAAGTCCTGCACCAGTAATAATTTTAAAATAGTTGTACATTTCATGCTAGGTATTAATTTAACTCTCCTTTAATTTTAGGTGTTAATTATCATTGATAATCATTGATAGCAATGACACTGATATGAGCACAAACACAAAGCACAGTTAATGTTTTAAAATATGAGTATCAAATGTTTGTCTTTACAGACAGACATCTTATAATTCAAACAAAAAATGTTTTATTTGTTTTTGAAATTGCTTATGAAATGCTGTGCGCAGAGCTCTGCTGTGATCACAACACAGGCTGCTGTATTTTTACTTTACAGCATAGATCAGCAGGCAGTCAAGAAGGGGATCTTATGGGACCTGAAAATTGAATTTATGTCAATATTTTTGAGGTTACTTATATTTTTCTGGACCTTGCTCTCTTACCTATCTCTCTTGTGTCTTGACGGGCACAGACTAGTCCTGAAATCAAAAGAAATGTTCAGCTGATGCTAACCATTTTAGGGAAGGAAGCTGGGTATCAGTAGGAAAATGAAAAGGGCAGTTGGTATGGGATCACTACGGCTGCTGAAGAGCCTCTGGTCAGAGATAACCATTGAAATAAATGCACCACAGTCGGCTTCACTGACTGGAATGAAAGGAAATTCTTCGAACCACTTGCGCCCAGACTCTGCTTCATAGCTATATAATTCACCATGGAATAAAACTTTCTAACTTGTTTTTAATAAAACTAAAATGTAGATTTCAAAGAGACAAGAACTTCAGACTTTAGAAAGATCATGTAAACTAGTTGTTTATTCCTCTAAATACCTAGATTTTTTAACAAGTGATTCTGTATCAGACAGAAAATTATTCATCCGTTCTACTCATCTAAGTGTCAGATTAGAATGCAATGCTCAGCAAATGTCACAATTCTCAAAATGCAGACCACAAAGCTACTACAAACCTGCTATTGAAAATGCAGAGTAATCCTGATTTGCTGGAGATGTATCTCCACAAAATGGTAGAGTGATGACCAGGGGCATCACTGTGTAAGCTAAGAACAGGTATGTCACAAAGACAGAACCAATTTCTCACCTTAAAAAATGAGGTATTTTCCTCACGTTCTAACTGAGAAACTCTGCTAGGCTGATTAACATCCTGGATACCTATGCATAAAGAAGAACACTTTAATTCTCTAGCACTTACTGTCAAGTAAATACAAGTAGTGAATAAAAAGTCCATATTTCTCAAGAAAAATACATTGACATCTTGGGTTTCAGAAACAAGTTCTCGAAGCAGCATGTTCCAGTACAAACAGCTGTAAAAGCTTTAAAAGTACATAGACATAACCTATTATTCCTTTGGAAGCAGAAGTCAGGGCAGAAGTAGATGGAGGGTCCTGATCATTCCAGATTCCCACAGGTGAGTTTCATCTGCTGAAGACAGACACTGAGGTCTGCAAGGAAAGATGTTTTTTATCTTCCCTTGGGAATGAATGGGTCAATGGATTCAGAATTATTACTGATATTTCAGATTGTACACGCATTTCCAACCACTGTGTTTTTTAATAACATCCTACCAATAAGTCAGAGTATCTGACTGAAAACTACACTTCCTGCAAATATGATACTGTTGGAAGCATACTTTTAAAAGAGGTAATATAAAGATTTTCTCTCAATAGTTATCACCAATTGCTGTGAAATAACTTTGGAGTAACTAAGCATTCATCATTTCCTTATGAAAATGTTCTCTCTGCTACCATAAGGAAACTTCAGTGAATTCTTGAATATTCATGGATAGATTACATGACTTAATTTCTTTGCCGCTGCAAACACACTGAAGCAAGAGTGTTGCTGCTTGCCATAGAGTAAGTTCACATGGGACTATGTAGCTATAAACATGCCATGCAATGATTCAAAAAAAGTTAAATATGTTTCTCTGCACAAGACCCACAAAGGCTCATGATCTGTTATCACAGCTGCGTTGCTGCTGGCCCTTTCTGGAGGCCTCTTTCTCTTAATCAGTATTAGACCCAGCCTATTAAAAGTCATGATAGAAAGAAGTTACGAAAACTTTGTGTGAGGGGGAAGGTTCATTTGGATTAGTCTTCTCATATGAGAAAATTCAAGTCAGTGCATTGTGTGCTCCTGCAATCTGAGTTAATAGTAATACTATATGCTACTGTTAAATTGCACAAGCATTTAACAAACCCAGTAAGGATTAAGAACAAACTTGCAAAAAGTTACTGATCTGGTAAATATTTGTTTGTTTATTTATTTGCAGTTGTATCCTTTTAGATTTCAAAATTCTTTCAGTCCTAGTATTTTAGTCTTAAGCCTAATAGAAAACAGTATATTGAAATAACTAGAAATACCCAAGAGGAGAAACAGTAAAAGGATGTGCAGGTCACAAACTTCCTACACAGTGTGCCAAAGCTATCTTTATTATTATTATTCACTATTTCTATTAGTAATAGTGATGTATTATGTACAAGTAATGCCCGTATCATAGTATGGTCCCAAAGGCAGTCTCTGTGTAAACAGTTAACATTTCACACTCTATTATCTATGGCTACCTCTCACTTTTCTCAGTTCCACATGGCAGAACCCTTCACATCATTTAGCCTCTAAATCAGCAGAGCATATATATGCATCAGTTTAATCTTAAACATACCTTGAGACCTGTTTAGATCCTCTGGTCAATTAAGAATTGCATACAACTCGTTTGTTATGTCAAGCATGTGTTGAAGTGCTTTGGCAAACTGGGGTCTAGGTACCTAGAGGTAAAAAAGATTTATTCAAAAAGCTCTTCAAGACAAGAGGAGATGAATAACACAAAAAATTGTTTCACATGCAAAATAACTGCTAAACTTGATTTCCTGAAGATTTTCCTGTATCTCTGCCCTCTTACCAAGAATATTTACTTCCTTCCCACATTCCTGTGTGACCCGCTTCTCTTTTTCAGACTTCCCACTTCTGTTTCCCTGCTTGCAGCTGGTACACTCACCACAACCCCCTCCCACACATGCCACCTCCAGCTCTTCCTTGCACCCTTATCCAGGAGGAAGGCACCACAGTGCTGTAGCTGGGTGGGATGTTGACTGTGCAGACTCGCCAAATTGCAGCCTAGCTGAGCAGATCACTGCTGAACCCAGGCAGATGTTATTCCTTCAGAGGGCTTTGGTTTGATTCAATTCTCTTTCTTGCACAGATCCCATTTCTTCTTATAGTTACCTATGAACATGTCACTACTGCTTCTTAACTGTTTATTGATCAATAAACAGCATAGCAGCAGTAGAGAGAAGATCAAAATCTTACCAAGACTGGAAGACTACTAGGATGTGAGACTGTTAGTTTGACATATTTACACATCAGTTTAAAAGATTACTTATAGAAACTATTTATTTCCTAGTTACTTGAGTGAAAATTAAACTTTTATTTCTCATTTGGACGTGACAACAGTGAGCTTGAATGAAACATGACAGTGATACAGTGGATAAAGATAAATACTGTCCTCTTGAAAACCATTTAGAAAAGTTGCCTGGGAGACTTAGTGAGATGTACTCACCCTAATTCTCTATAGGACTCCTGACACCACTCAGTTTTAGTGCACTGAAATTAATCACTGAAATTAACTACTGACACCTGCCTTACTGCAGCCATAGGTACATCAATCTTGACTGTTTCCTCCTCACTTGGTATTACTCAAAGACTGACTCATAGACTATTGTATCATCATTTGCATTGACTGTGAGTTAGTTCTCATTACAAAAACAGGTGCAAACCATACCCCAAATGTTCTGAAATCCCCTGTATAAGGGGATAGCCTGTCTTTAGGATTTACCTGGAAGATAGGTTAACGCTGTGATGGATATAAGAGAAAAGGATTAGTATATAGAAAAATTTTACTTATCTAGATGCTATGGCTGAATCTATTGCTCATGTCCAGAAAGCAATGAAGAAGTCCAAAACTGCTATCCTGTTAAGTTGTATATGTTACGTTTTATAACCATCTGTAAAAGAGTTTTTAGTAATTCCAAGGAAAGGAAATATAAATGCTTATATTTGCTTCCAAGTTTGTGATACAGACTAACAGAAGTAATAAAGTAGTGCAGTTTATGTTGTACTATGGGGCTGATGCTATTATCCGTGCAGCACCTGAATCGACAAGGAATTTGTGCTGGTACTGAGGTAGCACATGTCCTGTAGTAGTTAAGTTTGTATCGTCTGAAAAGGAAGAGGACAAGTGAGCTTTCTTCACCCGTCTTTCCCTCAGGATGTGGCAAGTGAATCTTGAAGCTTAAAGCATCAGAACCCACCTCTCAATATCATCATCAGTCAACACCGAGCAAGATGGCTGCTCCCACTTTGTAAAGTGGGAATTGTAACTGAAGGCCTAGCAGCAGGCCACCTTCTCTACATGTTTTGTGCTACTTTCCCTCCACCTCAGTGCCTATGGCTCCTGTTTTTCAGTTCAAGCTCCATTATGCCATCCTCTTTTCCTGGCTCACCACCAACATACGCATTATCCATTCTTTTCCATGAACCATATACAATCCCTCTTGTCAAGCTCTACTGCAAATTCATCCTTTCCTCTTTGATGCCCTCCCAGGTACCCAGGTCTAGATTAATTGAATTCCAGACCCATAGTGCCAGTTTACTTTTTATCACTTTTAACTCATTTCCCAAATCTCCCCCTTTTCCTTCTTTTGTTTCCATCAGAATTTTGCTCTTCCAAGAAAGCATAGGCAACACAAGTCATAACCTTCCTTTCTCACCTGGGCATGCATCTCCATTTTCCTTCTCCTTTCACAGATTTTGCACTACTTTCTGTCATAGCCATTGATATTTCTCCTTTGGTCTCTCCTCCAAATCCTGCGTACATGCCCCAATGACCCTGTTCTATTCCAGCTTCTTACATCCTTTATTCCCACACACAGCCTCTCTCTTACTCTTCTCCTTAACCTCACACTCTACTTTGACTTTCCCCACACAGTACAATATGCTTTAGATGCTTCAGTCTTAGAAAACATCACCTTTGACCTTTCTTTCCACTCCAAGTATAGCCTTAACTCCTTTCTCCATTTCATTTTAAATTCATCAAATACCTTGTTTACAATAAGAATCAGTAATTCTTCACCTGCCTTTCCATCCCTTACCTTCTCCAACACAGCTTTTTGCCCCCTGCCCTCTATGGAAACTGTTCTTGCCAGACACTCTAAAAACTTCTTTTTAGCCATTCTTGTTCTCATCCTCATCCATCATCTTTTACATGGCTACCTGATCTTTTCTTTACATAAGTTTACCTGTCCCCTTTTCATGATATTGTCTTCTACTAGTCTTCCTTTCTGTTCATACTTTTCACACATCCTCTATAAACCCATCTCAAAATTTTTCACCCTGCAGGAAGGAGTTACAAAATGGATCTTCTCTATTTTCTTTGTACTTATATAATTCATATAAGAAAATGAACTACAGATGTTCAAAGACATACCTTCTCTAACCTAGACCCCCTTTTTCACTCCACAAAAAAGTCTGCTTTGTGTATTTCTACTTGTTTGTGAATCCCTAACCTCTTTGCAAGCTAAAAAGGCTAAGGAAGGCCCTTAGTTATCTTCTGACAAATACTCTCCAATAACTTCCTGGATCACTGGATAATATTGCCACCTTCTTGCAGCTGAAGAATATTATAAAAATAACTTTTTAAATAAGATATATATTGTATGTCCCATAAAGGCTGTGCCTAAGTTCTCTAAGACTTTGGCAAAACATTTTCAAGATTAATTTTTCTACATCTTCTCACACAGCTATTCCTTTCATACACAGACATACACACACACAGCCGAGTCCATCATTCCTTTCTATCTAGCTTACTGCAACACTGTTTTCTCCATCCTTAACAAACACTGTTGTGTCACGCTTGGATTGCTGTTGAAAGACCAGCTTCTAGCTCAGTGCTTTCATAATATTTCCTTTCCTTTTCCTCTTGCTTCTTTTCTTGCTTGTCACAGTAGATATTACAGCAACTTGTGAACACTCTTCACTCTTTCCATACTTTTACTATTTTAAATTTCGTATTGATTATTGGCCTCTGATGTACTGCCAGTGTCAGGACTGGTTGTCCTCTTGTTCTATTTTCAAATAAACTTCTTCACCCTAGCTGCTATTCCTGATTGCTTTAACTTCTGCAAATACAACTTCTTCTCTACTAATTCTCCATTCCAGAATTCCTCTCTTTTCTGTGATGTCCACAAAAGAGCATCACAACTTATTTTATCACTTTACTGCTAGAAATATCATGTTGTTTTAAAAAATAACCACTAAACTGGCAGACATAGCACAATCATCTCTCAATATTCCTCCATCTATGTCCATCTACCTGTAAGCATACACTGTTTCTTGTTTTATGGCTAAATTGTATGCTCTTTAGGGCAGGGACTAACTCCCTCTTCTATGTTTGCACATTGCTTAATACAATGATGTCCTGGTTCGTGACTCCTGGATGGACAAGTAAATAATAATGATAATATCTCCACTCTTCCTTCTACAGAGCTCACCCACTGAGCTGACGGCCTAAATGAAACCCAGGGTGATTAATAATGCATCCTTTTACTGACTCTTACACGTTATTATTCTTGTCACCTGTCAGGATCCACTTTGAGGGAAATCTGTTGTTTTCTGATGAAAAAGGGAGTGAAAAAGAGGCAATTTCTTTTGCCCATTTCTTCAGAAAAAAATTAAAAATGGATGAATCATAGTGACAACCATGTCCCCCTCCTCCTGGAAGGTAGTCCCAGAAGGTGCCAGAGTTTTGAGGGGTTGTCACAACAATCCCCGGACATTATGTTAGGAATACCACTTTCAGTCTTATTCCAGCGCTAATTAGTGTTTATTATTGTGTGGACATTTGCCCACTGAAAACTAAACTGAAAGACCATCAACCCATTACACACAGGCCACTGAACTGTAAGTAGATGATAATGAATTTTGGTTCCTACCAACCTGGGCCAGATTTGAAGCAATGACCTAGAGGTGAGAAACCCTACATCTCATTATCATTCCCCTGAGTAAACCAGTTTTCAAATCATAGGATGAAAAGAAGGATGGAAAAACCAAGCCTTCCTGGTGTGAGTTAAAGGTCTGCGTGAACTTTG
Organism: Aegotheles bennettii; assembly: GCA_013398125.1. Classification (NCBI taxonomy): domain Eukaryota; kingdom Metazoa; phylum Chordata; class Aves; order Caprimulgiformes; family Aegothelidae; genus Aegotheles; species Aegotheles bennettii. Next base: position 243,097 of record VZRW01008557.1, read on the forward strand.
AATTTCAAAGCTTTTTCTCAATCATTAATTTAATTCAACTTAAGTCAACTTTAAAGTCTTTAATTTATATGACTGAAAATCTCAACAGTCAAAATAAAGAAATATAAAAATAATTTCAAAAAGAACAGGAGGCTAGTTACTTCCTCTTGCTCCCTTTCACCCATCCCCCTTCCATTTTCCTTTGTCACGACAAGCCTGATGAGGGAGATCAGATTAAATATGATTGCATACTATTCTGCCTATCTGACAGCTCACCTGCAGTGCTTTCAAAAATAAATATTATGGCTGGTTTTATACAAGCTTCAAACATGTACTTGATCTTTTAGTATTTTATTTGGTTTATTGGTTTTTGCTTTAATACTTTAAAGTTTTTGTAGCTGAGGAAAATTGCCAGCATAGTGAACTACACAAATGGACCAGTTTGCATATGAACGCTTGTAAGATCCTGAGCCTGATCTTCTCTAACAGTGGGCTGATGGAAAAGTTATGGATAGATTGTAATGAACAAACGTGCATTTCAGATTTTACTAAATAGGTCTTAGGAAAATAAGCTGTGAAAAGATTGCAAACTGGTGCCATAGAAATGACAGCTAAAGAATAAACATAACACAATCAAATTCATTCTCACTAAACTTTAGACCTCTTGCTGTAATTCCTTGTATAAAAATCTTTTTTTTTCTTGACCGTTAATACTGATAATTATATCTGTATTTCTTAAGAATATTATGAGTTGCCATTTCTGCATAGTAGCAGATTGAATTTATTCACCTTACGGATATATTATTATCACAGATAATAACTGCAGCATGATAATTATCATTAATTATTCATTTGGATTAAGAGGCAAATAGGCTTGCATTCAAGGGTCTTCCAGAGCAGTGTTCATTGTTTCAGGGCCCTGTGTGCCAGTGTGACTAATTCATACTCCTTTCAGTGCCACTGTTGACATCTGACCGGTCCCATATGTATTTATTTCAAAATATTATAAAAGGAATAAATGCATCATTTCAGGATATAACCACTAAAATAGACATATGGTTCTTTTCTGCCTTCTGAGTGAGAATACGCAATTTTCTATTAGAGGATATGCTCACAGAGTATCATTTCAATAGATCTGTATGTATGCCCTATCTTTGCATTCCTGTGTCATCCTATTTAAGATTATATAAGCCAACATATTTACATAATAGCTTTTAGCACAAATAATAATGTGAGAAGCTGTACAATTTGTTGTTCACTGAACATAGTATTTGGTCAAACTGATTTTAATCCATTCTGAGACTGAACTAGGTTTAATGTACAAGGATCTTCTCAGTGCAAGGTTAGAAAAATCTAAGGGAAAGGAAAAATTAGAAAGAAAGAGAGTACGGCTGATGAAAAAGGGACAATAAATAATATAAATGCTAATTCCTTTATATGGCTTTCACCCAATACTTATTAGCAAGCCTCCCTCTCTCTCTCATTCCTTCTCTAATCTTCACTTCATATCTAAAAAAATGTCTTGAAGGTGGTAACACGATCATCTGAGGACCAACATGACAGCTCCAATATGCACAGAGTGATAAATGTCAGTCTGGCTTTTATAGCTCTGAGGCTGCACTTATATATGCCCTCTGTGACTTACCATCCTTGCTTCTACAGATGATTCCTTTTTATTGGTAATATGTCAGTACGGGTCCAGTGCTATTCAATATGAATTGCTCTGTAGTAGTCTGAAACCATCCTTCTCTAACTTCAGTTTTAGCTTGTTTTGCTATTTCTATGCTTAATTTTAAGGTCAAGTCCCTAGTGTTCTGGAACCGACGCAGCAGATTCCATATGGGGTTGTATGTGCCTTTCTTGTATATAGACACCAGACAAGGAAAGAAGAAAAGATTCAGAGACAGCAGAAGGAAATAGTGGTATCAACACTGTTCAAATATACTATAGAAATATCAGTTAAAGAGTGCAAATTTCAACAAGATAAAACCAATCAGGAAAAGTTGTTATCCTAGTAATAATCATAATCCCTTTTTGCACGCACATGCATCACCAATGTATTGTTGCTGGTAGAGAGATGTATGTGGGGTGGAGAAATATGTAGGTAGTTGGGTCAAAATTGATGACAGAGCACAACAGAAACCACACATTCACAGTTGTACCCTTCAAAATATACACCAAGAAATCAACACCTAGAAGGAAAGGGAGAAAGCAGCAGAATTTTCCAGCCTGTCTGTACTAGGTCATCTGAATAGTGACACCCACTGTAAAACCAGCTGAAGGTGAAGTAATCAACTGATACTTTAAAAAAAGAGAGGCATTCTACAGGACTTCAAAATGGAAGCAGAGCTAGAGCAGATTAGGCAAGGGCTGAGATGGGGTGGTTGCAGTGAAAGAATCTCTGTTACCAGGGGAGAGGGAAAGAGTTGTTTGCTCAGACAGGAAGGGGCTATGCAAGTTGGGGGCACAGGGTGAATGGTCTACAGAAAAACAGCATTTATCATTTGTATTCCAGAAGCATCTAGAGATCAGCAACAACACTGGAGACATTGCCCCAGTGTTTCATAGGTTTGGGCACTGAAGATTAATTCCTCTTCTGATTAACAACTGAAAGAGGTCACATAACATTAATACATCAGGACATAAATGGTATGTGGCACTGGCAGATAAAATTGTATTCACCAAATCAAGGGGAGTGGAGCTCGAGGCATTTAGCAAAGTCATGATAGTCATGACTTGTTTCCAAACACTTGTTCATTCAGAGGGTAGGAATAAAGGGGAAGAATTTATTAATTGGTAATAAGTTTTTGGGGAGCCAGGGATAAGGTTGGGGGCTGACCTGCTGGAGAGCAGTGTAGGAGAAAGGGACCTGGGGGTCCTGGTGGGCAGGAGGATGACCATGAGCCAGCAATGTGCCCTTGTGGCCAAGAAGGCCAATGGCATCCTGGGGTGTATTAGAAAGGGAG
>VZRW01008557.1:246075-278915 GCA_013398125.1 Aegotheles bennettii
AGCGCAGAGCCACAAAGATGATGAAGGGAGTGGAACATCTCCCTTATGAGGAAAGGCTGAGGGAGCTGGGTCTCTTTAGCTTGGAGAAAAGGAGACTGAGGGGTGACCTCATCCATGTTTACAAATATGTAAAGGGTGAGGTCAGGACGATAGAGCCAAGCTTTTTTCAGTGATGACCAATGATAGGACAAGGGTCAGTGGATGCAAAATGGAGCACAGGAGGTTCCATGTGAATATCAGGAAGAACTTCTTTCCTGTGAGAGTGACAGAACACTGGAACAGGCTGCTCAGAGAGGTTGTGGAGTCTCCTTCTCCGGACACATTCAAAACTCACCTGGATGCGTTCCTGTGTGATGTACTCTAGGTGACCCTTCTCTGGCAGGGAGATTGGACTAGATGACATCTCGAGGTCCCTTCCAACCCCTAGAATTCTGTGATTCTGTGAAGCAGTAAAAAATTATTTAGAATTAGTTCCATGATGCAATACTATACAGCAAATACAGCAGACCCAACTAAAGCCTTTTCCAGTATAACTTGTGAAGCTTGGTGTTGAATCCAAATCAGTGCCAGCAGGAAAGGAATGTTTTTCTTGAAGTCTCCTGTTCTGTACAGAACTTTTAAGTCATAATACTATGAACTTAAAAGAAGGATTATTTTACTTCCTTAAGTAACTTCATTCTTATAAATAAAGCAACAGCAGTTTTCAGTCTCCAAGTTGGTCAAGAATACACTGATAGGTGTGAAAACCTCAGTCTCATGTTCTCACATTGTATTTTTTGTTATAGTTCTTTGTTTATTACCAAAATAGCCGAGTCCCTGTTGTTAACCACTTTTCTATAATCACCCAAATTTATTCATATTTCCTTCAGAAGGGTCTGTTAAGTCAGAATGGTGGCATACTCTTTTGTTTTGTGTTAGCATTGATGGCTATCCAAGATGAAAGTGATGAAGCAGCCAGCACTGATTGCAATGGAATCACAGAATCACAGAATCACAGAATCCTAGGGGTTGGAAGGGACCTCAAAAGATCATCCAGTCCAACCCCCCTGCCAGAGCAGGGTCACCTAGAGTACATCACACAGGAACGCATCCAGGCGGGGTTTGAATGTCTCCAGTGAAGGAGACTCCACAGCCTCTCTGGGCAGCCTGTTCCAGTGCTGTGGCACTCTCACAGGAAAGAAGTTCTTCCTGAGATTCACATGGAACCTCCTATGCTCCAGTTTGCAACCATTGCCCCTTGTCCTATCATTGGTCGTCACTCAACTAAATTCCATATGAGTTCATGCTAAGGAGAGATATACGAACAGAAACCTTTCCATTTCAAAATGATCTAATATTTACTAAAGGCAATCTGAAAAATCTTCCATATATGTCATTATAAGTTTTCAGATGCCCATCACCTAGTCCTCATGAAAAGCTGTCTCCACTGGAGATACTTTTTAATTTTTTTATCATTATTATACTCAGTTTTAAACCCCTTTTGAAAAGGGAGAATATATAATTGTGTCTTTTATACTAACTTCCTCATCAGCAACTTCCAGGAAACAAAATGTTTTGTGAATTAAAAAAGAATGAATTTTCATCTTGATGACTAAAAAACAGATCATTTCATTCCTTAAAGAATGAAAAGTTAAACTGGAGTTCTTAATGGAAGCAGTTCATAATCCTAATTAGCAAGTTCTAAAATAAGTTTTATATAATCAATTATTTTTTCATGTGTTAGAATGTCAGATCATTTTACACTGGGTTTATGATAAGTCTGGTAGTACTACTATGTAACCCTCCTCAAAACAAATGTGATTTTATTTTAAAGGTTGGCATAAATGTCATAATTACATACAACATTTGTGTGAGAAAACAAAGTAGATCAAAGAGGGTGACAGAGAAGAGACAAACAGCCACAGCAACAGAGATTTCATGCTCAGAAAAGGAGCCAAAATAAATTATATTTGATCTCTGTTAACACTGTTTTAATTTCACCAGGAATAATCTCTGGATCTTGTGTATTACTTCTAATCCTCCCCAGGTACTGGGCTGTCTGTAAAAGTCACTTCTTCTGTCTGATGTTGTCATACTTCTGTTCTGCTGCAGCAGCACTGAATACGTTGCAGGCAAATGCAGTCCTGATCTCTCTGTGGATATTTTTAGTCATATCTAAATTGGCAGGACATGAGTGAACTAGAACAGATGAACAACAAACTGGGCGTGACTGGACCTAATTGAATCTGGAATTTTCCACATCACCAGGCAGAGAACAAAGAAAAGTACCCAAAAGATTAGTATACCCCAAAGTTACAAATACTCACATTTTGAGTAGCAATCTGCAAAGGACTACATTATTGTGTTATTATATTTCCCCCTTGTATTTTCCGATCAAGCCCATTATAAGAGGCTGCTTGACTGTTAGGGGTTTTTTTCAATTTATTTATGGAAAGATATTTTTACAGGCTAACCCAGTTAAGCTTGACAGCTTGTTTACAATAGGACCCAGAAGACACATTACTCTATGCACAACAATATAAATATACATTTGAGATACATGCTTATGCTCATAACATTTGTTAAACATTTGAAGTGCACAGTGATCAGGTATCCAAAATTATCTAATTCTCTATTTAAATATTATGAAAGTAGAGGGATTGTTTAGCTTGCTAAAATGAGAATGACACATTATCATAATTAGCATGTGTTTTAGGAAAATTGTATAACATAGCTACTGTCTTAAAAGACAATAATGATCTATATAAGAGGTTTAAACTTTATCAGAAAATCAGAACAGTGTTTTATCTCTGTTTGAATAATATTTTCAATTTGCATATCGAGATTGCCTGAAACTGAAATTAAGTTAGGTTATTGGTTTTTTCCTTAACTGAACCTGTATCTACCTTATTGATTACTGTGGACAAATAGGAATGGATTTATAGATCAAAACAGTTCTTGCTGAAAACATGAAATTCACTTCATACTCATCCCGGAGGGTTGCTTTGGACCTCATCCAGCTTGATCCTGGGATGTGAAAGCCCAGGAGCAATCCAAGAGCTCCTCTGATTTCCTTCTATCCAGAAGAAATCTGGTGTGTGCACCCCAAGACTGCTTCCAGATATGGACCTAACCACTGGGAAATCACTCCAAAAGAGCTCCCTTGAGCCTGCCAAAAGGGTTGACAGAAATCAGGTCTCAAAACAATTAATGTCATCTTTCAGTAAAATTACACTCCCAAATAAAAAAACTAAAGACTCAATAAAGACAATTAAAGACTCAGACACTCTGCTCTCCATCTTGAAGCTCAGTAGAGAACTGAAAGCAGGATTTTGTATTTTCTTGTACCAAATCAAGTTCTCCTTTAAAAAAAATAATCTATATTGTCAATATCTTGTTTTAAATTACTCCATTTAAAGATTGCACTGTGCTGTTACAGGTAAATTATTAATCTGCTGCTACGCTCAAGCTATTAACACTGGGAAGCACTAACAAACACACTCAGTAGCAGTTCCAAAATGCATTACTCCTCAGTCTTGTTTTCCGCTGCATTAGAATACAGTAGTAGTGGAAATATCTCGAAGTTTATTCTGTAATTAAAAAGGGACTGCCCATTGCCAGAACACAGAGCTATGCTGGTGGTTAATTTTTCTCCATCTGTGCAGCATTAAACTTTACTTGTGAAACAGTTTTTAAAAGTCCTGTGGCATAACCTGAAAGAAAATGAGCTAAAGTGTAGGATGGTGAGCATTTACATATAACTTTAGAACCTACCCCTAAGCCTCCAAAAATGATGACTGCATTACAGACGGTGGTAGGTTAACATGAGCTGCTACCCAGTCCTCCTCATATTTCCTAATGAAACCTCAGTTCTCACTCCTTTTCAGAAGACATGATCTTATTCCCAAGCTATTGGATAGTGCTTCTACTATTCCTATTAGTGCTTAGTTACTTTTATTGTCAAAGATGACTGAAGTTTAATAAAAATTAAGCAGAAAGATTCCAAGGGATAACTTGTTTGTGGGTCAAGTGCACAGCACACAACGTCTCCAGCTATTTTGTCACAGTTTGCAGTTCTCTTGCATTCACTTTCTGCCAACATTTATGGAATTAAGCTATCCTGGCAAAAATATATTGAAGAATAGGCTTGCATGCTACTTACCTGAATATTCATGGAAGAGGAATTTGAGAGTAGCAAAGCTTTGAAATTCAGAGCTTTACATACTTCTCCTGTCAGGACAAAAAAAATTACCATGTGCCTTATGCTGAAACACAATGAGTTCAGGCTTTGACTAAAAAAAAATGTCACTCAGGTACATAACCAACTGGCTTGATGTGTACAGGGAGTATCTCTAGGTAGTCCTGAGCTGCACAGCTTTGTGGAGAGGCTCCAGAGGGACTCTCCCATCTCCACAAGACCCTGCAGCTCCATGCACTCACAGTTGTCAGCATCCCCAAGTAGCAGTTTTGCACTATGCTGAGGCTCTTTCTACTCTGGAGTGGATAGTAGGGTTAGAGCACTGCATTGCCACATCTCTCAGGCTTTCTGTCTTAAAACTATGCCTATTCAGAGAGACCTCAGCTCTCCCTGCAAAGCACTGCGCTGTGTAGTTAAGACAGGTACTGCAGGTCACCAGATTTGCATAGGATACTACACATGATTTTGTTGGCCACAAGATTGGTTGTCTCTAAACAATCAAAACCTAAAGAAGCTTTGGTTATTTTGTACTATCAGAACATTCTTGGGGATCAGTTCATAGTGGTTTAAAAGTTCATTAAAAAATTCATTGAATAATTAAGGAAATAGTGATGTCTTTGCGGCTATTTCATGAGCAGAAAGAAAGGTTAAATTCATGGGATAAATTATTCATTGTGAGTTATTCACTCAGCTTTAATAGTTTGTAATTCTATAAAGAGCTTTGCTTAAGAAATGCACTATATAAATCAATCAATAGCACTAATAATATGCAGGAAGGATTTTCTCCTTTGTGATCTGCTTTTCAATAAATTGTACCCCCTTGACACTTCAAATACCATCATATGACCATTCTTCTCGCCTCCACTACCCCAGCCTGTCTATCACTGGGCCACAGCTGTGACGTTCAGACACCCGGCCTTCTTCCCCTTCACACCAGCTTAACCCATTGCATTTATGGGTCCATCAGTGTTTGTACGTACCTTTAGCTTCTCCTTTATACATCTATTTTGTTAAGAATTCAAGCAAACACTGTTATACACATACACACACACATGCATCTTTTGTTACAATATAGTTTAGTTGCATTGTCAGTGTATTGGAAACTGAGCATCATGGCACAGGCTTCATGCTATAAAATCTGAACATCAGCTACCTTCTCTGCAGCCGTATGGTAGAGATGATGAACACCCCTCACCTGAAGCCCAGAGCCTCCAAATACTTACATCATGCCTGCAGTGATTTGGGGAATGATGCTTGGAGGGGATACAGCTACGTCTGAGTAAAGTTGCCACAACACATGCTTCAGGGGATGGCAGGTGCTTGAGAAACTGTTGGAGTGTTCTGCAGGCTTGTGCAGTCCGTACTGAAGTATGTGTTGGCACAGCCTTAGACACCCTCAGCAGTATCCATTCGATCTAGATTAAAGCTAGTGTGAACATGTATACACATGCCCAATCACAGCACAGTCATAACCTTAGGCACAAACAGCTTTAGTTCTGTGGGCAGCCTATATACTTCTTCCCTCCCATGTTCCAGCCCTTGATAACTCACAAGCATCTGACACTACAGCTCCTGAAATAAATGTCAAAACTCCCATTAACTTGTGGGGGCAGAAGTCCAGCCCTTTTTACTTTCTATTAGAGTTCAATCCCCATCAGATACAGATCCTTTCTATTTTTCACCTCCTCTTCCCCCTCAGCTCCTCTTCCCTTCCCAGTATCTTCCAGATGCCTCCTTCTAGTCATCCAGTCCCTTCTTTCCATCCAGAGGTAATCCAAATGCAACAAGACTGAGAAATGTGCAGCCTCTGCATCTGCAGTGTTTGACTATGTCTACAAGACTCTTGCTCTTGCTGATGTGAGTTGTTGTACAGGATTAGGACCCCTGTGGTCCTACTCAGATGGTAATGCTGAATGGGATGAACTTCTTGCCCAGACTGGAAGGCTATGTTAATAATATTTTTGTGTCATATTGCCAATCCCTCTCATACGTCCTTTTGGTCTAATTGGTACAACCTGACACTCAATGTGATCCTGAATTTGGCTACATGGGAATGTTTTTTCCTCTGCTTCATACACCTATAGCTACTGAAACATGTTGATATATTTGTTTTTCCAGATAATTCTTTTTCTCTTTAACTGTGTAATTTAAAAGCAGCTTTCTCCTGAGTGGGATCAAACTGCTAATGCTTCTATAAATCCTGTCAAAAATTATGAATAATGACAAAATTTGGATTCTTTAAAGTATGGTTATAGATAAGATTAGTTGAACCTGAAATCTCACAAGTTTAGATACTCTCAAAATATTTATTTCATTATTGGTGACCCTAAAAAATTCCTTTTTGCGCATATTTCAACCCTTGCATTTCTGATTCTAAACAGACTCTGAAAGTGCAAAGACAAGTGAAAACTGTGTAACTAACTCATTCTCTCTGTGTCACTATTTCAGCTTGAAATAATTTTTCTTTACTATGTATAATTTGACCTGCACCCAATAATGCAGGTGAGAGCTATTAAATGTTTCTTATGGTGTCTCTAACAAATATTCTGTGCAGCTAGATACATCTTGTTTTTTTCAAGCCTATTGGCTAATAATCATTCTTTTGTTGACCAATACTCTTAAACTGTATGATTTTCAGTGGATTGTACTCCCATTTTCTGAGCATCCAGTTTGAAAGTTCCATTTGTGGGAGAATCGGAGTAGTATCCCTGCATACTGCATAATGCTCAAGCTCTGAATAAAATGTAGATGTTAGCCACCTCCATTTGGACACCCAAACTGTTGGATTAGTGATTGAAATAACACAGAAGAAGAGTTAGATTCAGTTGTTGACCTACGGGGAAGCAAGGAAATTTAAAGGAACTGTTCAAATAATGAACTCTGTTTATCCCATACAATAAATGAGGAAGGTCTTTGTCTGTAAAATTTGCATGCTAATACTAAACCAATCTTTCATTTCTTTTCTTTTTTTTTTTTAATTTTAAGATATGTTCATTATGTTCAGACCTCTAGCAAAGAAATAAATAGAATGATCCATTTTCACTCTATCTCAGCAACCTATCAAACAGGCAGATAGAAAATACACCATTTTTTTAAAGTATGTACAGAAAGATTAGTCAGGGAGACGTATTGCTACTGAGGGAGCAAATCTGACCCCAGAGAGTCTGATTTTAACCTTTTAAACATTCCTTCTATGGAAATTTGTGAACACTACCATGGCGAGTGGTTCAGTGTATATTTGTTCTTTTCCTGTATTATATATAGTTTTAATACCCCACAAAATAAAAGTGCTGAACCATGTCTAGTATTTTATTGTGCTCCTAAACTATTATGAGTTAAGTATGACAGATGCCCTCCTCTTCTAGCTGCAGAAGTTTGGTTTTTTCCCTAGCTCAATCACAGTGCATTTCCATTAAAAGCTGAAGACCCCATCTCTAACCCTGGCAATACCTTCTCCACATGATTAATTATTTTACACATTCTGTAGTCCATTAGGGAAGTGTCTGATGGCCTCAGGACACAGATATCTGGCCTTTATATGCATTATTTTGCCAATCTCTTTTTCTTCTCTATCTTTTTGCAGTGAAATAGAAAACAGCATATTACTTTGTTTTTTCATTGACATTCTTGTTTCATCTATTTCTAATTAAGAGTTTTCATAAAAGTCATTAGCTCGCACTTTCAATAATTTATTTTTGTGAAAATTCAAATATCTTATCCAAAGATAAATATCTCTGGTAGTTCCAGAAGAACATGTAAGATCAATGAAGTCTGCAGAAATATGTGTATTTCTTATTGGAAGATGCACTCAAATACTAGTTTCAGTAATGATAATGTAAACTAGGAAAAAAGTGTAGATATTGAGATCAATAGCAGCATAGCAGAGAACAGCACCACGCTTCTAGTCTGTGGTGTTTGTGTTCAATGATCTGTTTTCTGCATCTGTGATTCTAGTGGGGAAAAAGGACATACCTGAATTTCATCTGTTGTGACAATAGTTTACTTTGGCCTACAAAATACTTTCTTCCCTTTTTGCATTTCAGATACAGAATAATAAGCTTTTAGTTAAGGGAAGCATAGGGAGAATTCTAAGATATTTCCTATACTATTCAGTGTGCTGCCATATACCAGAATTGAAGAAAACACATATAATCCTGCCCGCAGTGAAACACCCTGCCAAAACTCCCAATAATTTCAAAACAATCCAGATTTCAACTAACACATTAGCTTGAAGACAGAAATGTCACAAAATCTTACTTAACTGGTTTTCTAGCATCAGGAGAGTACAGATCTTTCTTTCTTCCAGCATTCTGAAAATTGAACCACTGTTTAAATTAATTTGTTTTGTTTATGATACTAGAAAACATTACAATATATCTTACATACATTTATTGGGTTTTTCATTTTAGGATTTTAGTATTCTTTTTTTCCATCTGTTGTAAACCACCTCATCCATCTGAATAATTGCAACAGACAGTGAATAACAATAATTATAAAAATGTCATTGTGATATTGAGTTAACCATGCCCCAAAAAAACTTTAATTTAAACCTGAAAGTTTCAGGCAAGATTTATTTTTTTACTTTTATACCTAAATTACACTTTTCAGAGGTCATTGTTATCAAACTCCAGAGCTCACGATATTTTCATTCCCAGTTGTAGATAGCAAGAGCTGAGGTTCGTAAGAGGACTGGATATGAAGACATTGTTCTTTCCCCAAATGAAGCTATGGTGACTATACACCTCATTTTGGACACCCATCCTAAATTTAGGTGAGATGAATACAGCTTTCAGTCACATTACATATTTTTCTTAACATTGTTTTCCACAAGCTGACTTGACTAAATCCCTTTTAGGAGGGATGGAGAAGATGCCCACTGGAAAAAACTTGTAGGCCAGAGTTAAAATTCCCCACATAAGTGCATCTCAGCCTTGCCTCTACTGAACACCTTCAATGAAATTTTCAACTTCAGTGTAAGTCAAGATCTTGTCCAACCTACACCATCATTCAAAAAAAAATCAACTTCAGTCTCAACTTCATTCTCTGACACTCTAAATTATTCTCTACAGTCAGATTCCTAATGTTTTGACCGGTTTGTTTTCGAAGGGAGATTTATCTAAGTTAAGTCACAGCATCTATTAAGTAGACTTCAATATCTTTGTGAGTAATTTTTGATTCTCCTTAAAGTTAGTGAAGAGGTGATGAGAAATACATACTTTTAGACTGAGATTCATCTGGATTATTCCAAAGATCTACATTAGAATGAGATAAATCACAATCTGTGAGTGACAGTGTCTCTTAGTTGATTGCTCTGGGAGCTACTTAAGTGTAAACATGATAGACATCTACATTTGGTCAGTTAAAACACACAAGAGTAAGCAATACTTTTTTGAGTTCTGAATGCATCTACAAAACACCTGTCTTGGGATTTACTTCTATCAAAACTTCAGTTTTCTGTTTTTATATCTACCAGGGTAAATTGGAAATTAAAAAATTAATCTAAAGACGATTTTGACATTCATTCTGCCAAACAGGAATGAAAAGCAAAAGCACTGATTTTTCTCGTGAAATTAAAGTTTCAGCAATGGTATGTGGCCCATCACATTTTTTCTTTAAGCAATGCAAAATTTTTACATAACATTAGAAATATCTTAATAGAGCATAAAATTAAAACTTTTGCCTTCAAAAACAAATAAGAAAGATTAAATAATTCATTACAGCTTGATTTAGAAATCTTAAGGCAGACATCAGAGTAGGACAGATGCATCACACCCTAGGCATGCTGAGTCATCTCCACGAGGTATAGCTGACGAGTTCCCATTCAGACAAGCGAATCAGAGCCAGCCTCCCACAGTTATATCTACAGCTCCTGTCCCAGAGCATGCTCTGGAGTTTGACCTTGCCAACTGTCTCCGGACCACTCATGGCAGGGCAGGCAACATGGGACCCTTTCCCAGCCCGTGCTTGTTCATGGCCAGTCAGTCAGGCAGGGACTTTGGGTATCAAAGCTGCTCACTGAAACTATTAGTGGCTGGTGCTGGTGGCTCAGAGCAGGAAGTATTTGACGCTCCTATGACAGGGATGTGGGGAGAAGCAACAACTGCAGGCCAGTCTGCTTGTTCTCTCAATTGTCCTCTAATTTTCTTTTAGGGGAAACTTCTCTTTGTTTCCTACTCTCTATCCTTTCTCCCTTTCTCCTTTACTTGTCCTTTAATCTTTTTTTTTTCCCTGCCCTCTCCATCACATTACATCAATGCCACAGAAAGCTTCTGAATTACATGCAAATCAGGACACAGAATTTGCACTTCGCTGAGTAAAAGCAGTAGATGCAATTCAAGTGTCTTTCTTGCTTAGGTAAACTGTTCATCCTCAGATACAATGTGTTCTGGGAAGGCAAACACCACACCAGCTAAAAACAAACAAACAAAAAAAAAACACTTAAAAGAGAAAAGACATTCTTTTTTCTGAAGATTGCATTTTTACAATCTGTAGCCATCTCTGACTGTAGTACAGGCTGTGTGCATGACACACCTCTGAAAACTGAGCCAGTACAGTTTTAGTTTCAATTCAGGAACCAGTCAAGAAGCTAAATACATTCCTGACTAGCTCAGAGACACACTTGGCTCTTTATTGTAGCATATTGATATTACATCTGGAGATGCCCATTAATACATTTTAAAGACATATTTAGTCTTAGTTATAGCAGATGTGGCATTGCAAATGTTCTGACTTTCCACCCCAGCTTCTCTTCACTCTATAATCATCTATGTTACATTTTCATTTTAACAAGATTTTCACTTTAATTTGATTTTTCAGATATCTGCTAGGTGTTCGGGTTTTGTCTTTTTATTTTCTTTCCCATTACAGTCAGGTGTATAAGTGATTAGTTTATACAAATTTCAGAGGGATTTTTTTTTTATATCATAGACCTATAAGGAATATGTAGCTGATTTAAAATGCTTCACAGATTTACACTGAAAGATGCTCCATAAAAGAATGACACTACAAGTTACATCAAACAAGCAAACATTTGTTATGGGGACAGTAAAATTTACTTTTCACAAAAGGAGCCTACAGTAATAATGCATTCAATTCTATTTCCCAGAATGCTTCTTAAGTATGTTAATAAAGTCTTTATTGTGTCTGCTTATAAAAGTCGCCACCATTTCCCATTAGAAAGTCTCTGTTTATTCATCAAACATTTACTGACAGTGACTGCTGGGAGCAGGCTCAGATTTCCACTCCATTACACGTTTGTGGCATAAAACACATTAATTATAGATATATTACAATATTCAACTCATTGAGGAAAAATTAGATGATCAAGGCTCATTTTCCTTGACAATAAGCAAGTTAATGAAAATACTAATTACCTGATGATGAAGTGGAGCCTTCAGGATTGAACGCTTAGCATCTGTAGAAGAGCTCTGTGAATCTAGCACAGAATAATAAAGCCAGAAGCACTGGAAGTCTAAAGGGTGGTTCACGAGGTCATCATGTGCCCTTTAATCACAGGACAGAGAGTAGTTAGTTCATAAGGTAAACTTTTATATGCAGCTTTGATGAATGTCGTGAAAAACCACATAAGCATAGTGTTAATTTAAAACTAATTACTTTCATAAACTGTGTTTTTTGCATTAGTAGATACATTGTCTAGCTCAACTTTTTTAAAGGAACTATGGAACCTAACAATGATGAATTTTGGTATACAGAAGCATGGGGACATTGGAATGAAGAAGAATAAGGCACAGCCACATGACTTCCTTCATTTTCTCTGATTTCAGAAAAAGCCATAATCAAAACTAATGGCATATGAAGTTAAACCATTTGCAATTCAGGAAATTTCTCCTTTATTTATTTTTATTACAACCACTTTTGTTTTTGTGCTTGTATAATTCTGTCTACCATTTCCAAATTAGACTGTAAATTGGAATCACTAAATCAATGATGTCATCCTTTGGTTTCTTTCCAAGATGAACTTTACTTGTCATCTGCTTTTGACGTTTTACCAATACATCTATGTAACTGGTGGGGGTAGGAGTTTCCCTTCACTCTGGACCAATCACGCTGTCTGTTAAAGACAGAAGTATAATTTTTGTTTATTCAGTTTAGTTCATTTTTCCCTCAGCTAGAATGCTTAATAAGAACTTTTTAGCAATTGCATATTACTAAATGGGATTTTCCTGAACTTCTAAATAACAAATAATAACAAAATATTCCCAAAGTATTGTTTCTTTTCTTAAGATAGTAATGATCATCTTTAATTAACAAATTCTCTTAAATTTTCTGTAGACATCAGCACTGTATCATCTGATAAAATAATATCATTATCTTCTAACTGCCCCAGAACCCTGTTGTAAGTCATGGATGAGACTATCTTCAATGTGATTTATTCTACTGGCACCTATTTGTTTTATCTACTGTACTTGTAAAAACATAAAACTGTATAAAGCTGACAAACCCCTTCCTAGGATCAGGTTATCAGGGTATTTGCAGAGCACAGATAACCATATCAGTAAAGATCTCTAGATTGTATGATAAAAGTTCAGTGGAAATACTATGCAGGTCTTGAGTCCAGTTTTCATCTTCAAGCACCTCACATTTAGACTTGTAACATGCAATTTTTATGTCCTTGGTGTAGACCATTACTACTGCTTTGTAGCTAGATGTTGTCTATAGGACCACACTAAAGCAGTCACTTGAATAACTTCCCACATAACTGGAAAATCTCTCTGTAACAGTAATCCAATATCTTTCCAAAGCATGTCAAACACTCAGTTCCCAAATAATTTCCAATAAATTTTGTTTAAATGTCCCATCCCTCCTGTTCCTTGTAATATGTTTTTGTATCACTTCCTCAGAAAACACTGGCAATACTTACACTGAAATTAATAGGATGAGTTTTTAATTTGCTAAAGCACAGTAAGACATGTAACTCAGACTTCTCTTGTTACTGATGTTTAGCATGTCTCTGTATGTGGAATTGTATTAAAACTTATATTTTATATTCCTGAGTTTTTTCTGAAATGGAACTCAAACAGTATGAGTACTATGATCACTTTGAAAACACTCAGGAAAAAAACAGACACAAATGTTTCCACTGTCTAGATGGCAGATAAAATTTAGCAAGTTTACTAATAGTAATTATGTTTCTTTATTTTACTGATGGTTGACTTCACTTTAAACACCAAACACGCACAAGAAGAATATTTAGAAAATATTAGAAAAGATTAAACCTGTGCTTCTTACATTAGCACTCTCCACCATCTTCTCTTCCACAGACAACAACTGTATGCCATAGGTTTTTCATCCCATTTTTTTTTATATAATTCATGGTTTTACAATTCTGTAAGTCTATTAGGAACATTTAAAATGGTTGCTTTACTTCAGACATAATATCCATCTATTTTGCCTCTGATAGTTGCCAGCAGTTACTGCTCAGGAGGACAGAACATGCACTTCCATGAGCTTCTACAGGGGTGAGTGTTGTCCATCATCTGACACATCTGCACACAGTTTATATTTAATTTACTATAACTTATATATGAAACAAAAATGGAAACTAAGCCTATCACCTAATCTATTTTTGCAGTCTAAAATTTATGAGTCTCACATTATTAAAAATAATTTTAATAATTTTAATTTCATAGCAAATTTACAGGCTAAAATCACAAAGAGGGTATAAGATCAGCATTGCAGTTATAACTTCTAGAAATCTTACTACTTATCCAGACTATAGGAAGAAACAGGTACCTAAAAAAATGTGTGGGCCTAAGTGGCCTGGGAAATATGTGAGTGAGTGAGTGAGTGAGTGAGTGAGTGAGTGAGTGAGTGAGTGAGAAATGCTGTGGAGAAGAAGGAAACTTTAAACTTCTAGATTCAGACTAAAAGGGAAACACACATCCATATGGTATTTATAATCCTGAAGCCAGCTCAGAGTATAGGTTTGTAGTTAGAGTTAGGATTCTGAAGGAAGCAGGAGACATGTTGACTCTTTCTGTAGTGTATAAGGTAGTGATTACCTGGGGAAGAAAATATGAGGATTCCAGACCTTTCCCATGGGATTTAAACACCATGAACATATGGGAAGAGGTATTGGACAGATAATATGGGCAAAACAGATAGAGGAATATATGAAACTTCTTGGAGTTCAGGCATGAGATAAATGTGTTGTACAATGTTAAGACTTGAGTGTTTCTTCCCACCTCCTCTGCAAGAATGTAGACAACATATGCTACACATACATTACTCAGTATATCCACTCCTAGAAATCATCCTGTCCCTCAGGCTATGTGGTACAGACTGTCTTGCATCCATTCTGCTAAGGAATAAGCCCCCCTAAGGCCAACTGGCCACCTTCACAGTGCATGACATTTGGTCCTGCAGCTGTCTGGGCTCCATGTGCTGCCCTCATGACCCTAGAACATAATAAATTTTATTTTGATCTTTTTATCTCAGACTGTCCAAAACAGTCTCAACCCAGCAAGGTGGTGTTTTCATAACGTGATGTGGAAATATTTGTTGCATATTTCAGACAGGGCTTGAATAGCCTGAGGGTACAAAGCCAATGACACTAGTGTTGGAGGACCGTGCAGGACAGAGGGAACCAAGTCTCTGTATGGTCTTATCTTTAGTCAGCCAAAGTGAACAATCTCCAGAATGACTTTTAGGGTTTGTTTTGACAAGATCTGATTGGTCATTTTGAAAGAGATGTCAGGAGCAAACAGAGATGACACCTAGTTATTCAGCATCACAGAAAGTATTTTATGGAGGTGACTTCTGCCATATTTTTTGCTGCTTTGACCTATTCTCACTTTGTTTTCGCTTCCTTCTACCACATATCAAAGAGCACTTCTTTAACATCTCTGTTCTCTGACAAGAAAGGAAATCAGAATCCTAGTAGCCATGCATCTAGTCCCTTAGCTCTTCTACTTGGGGGCATGGTTACATATGGTAGTGCTTTTTTACATTCTTTCACATTAAATTCATTTTCCAGTGCTTGCAACTCTTTGTAAAGATTGCTGTAGTTTTAATCATGTCTCACTGTTTCACAGAGGAATACATCTGAGAAGAATCATATATTGAGAAAAAACTTCTCCATTTGCGCAAAGAAGAAATATCATATTGTACTATATGTGATAGTAAGTTTTGATATAGGGAATACAGACACATTTTACACACATGTATGAACTGGATTTATGATAACAGGAATAGATAGGGATACCAGCCCCATAATCTAAATCCTGGAACTGCTGTCCCCATAGATGGTAGCGTAGCAGCAATCAGGAGAAAATATCCAGAGTTTCATCTTTGTAAAAGATCCATCATTGGTGTCCTAATATGGTTCTATTTGAGCAACAAAAAAGCTTCCGTAGAACTTAACAGAAAAAAATAGATTCCTATAGTGTAAAATTGCATTAAATATTTTTCAAAAGAAGTTTTGCAAAGTAATTCCCACTAGTTTCATAAACTGTATAAAATTGGTCATATTCTACTTGGTTCAATAGTCAGAATTCTCATTTACAGTAACAGGAATTTTAGTAATTTCCTGTCACTTGACCAAGTCAGTATGATCTGATATTTCTGCCTCCATTTCAGGAGCAAAAATTGAAAAAACAGCATTCAAAATGGTGGGTAAAGTAGAAAACAGAGACACTTATTTTTTTATGTGTGTATGTTAAACACAGTAGCATGGATCTTAGAAAGTTTGTTAATGGATGACAGAGGATATCATGAGACAAGATTACATTTCTGATGAAGAAAGAAGTAAAAAAAGCAGCTACAAGCAATATGAAGAGAGAACTGGCAACCATACATTGTTGATATGGAATACCATTTTCTGTACAAGCAGAAAAAACTCTCCTAAACTTTGTTTAGTTGTGGTTCAACATCAGCCACTATTACATTTTGTAGTTTCATAAGCACCAAATTAGTACAAAAATCAGTCTTTGCAATTTAAGTGTGAAACCCAGTCCACCTTTCCAAGGCATACTTATTTCTCATGTTTCCCATATTTTAGCAATCTCAGCTGACAGCCTTGGGTCCTGCCAGTGAAGAGACCTAGGCAGGTGTCCTGGGTCATGTTCAGACTTGTGGTAGTTCTCCACAGTTCCTGTACAACCAGGGGTCACAGGTTTCTTTGTCAAACCTTGACAATGACAAGAGGACACACCACATGGGCACACTGCCAGATTGAGGACCTCAGAAACGATCTCTGCTCTGGAAACATGAGCAGAACCCTACAAATTAAGTTGCACTAAGTCACCTCAGTTACTTTGGCATGGGGGTCAGTTGTCTGAATATACACATCTGGTCCCATTTGAAGTAAGCCATACTCTCCCTTCTACTCTCAACCTGCAGTTCCAGGAGGACATAAGTTTTCTTTAGGTCCTATATTATATCTGGCAATCCGATGAAGTTGTCCCACATATCCTGTAACATCTCTGATGGCATTAAAGGCTTCTGTTTTTAAAACTCTCCTAGATTTCTGACTAGTCCAAGCCATGATGTACAGTTCCTCCACAGTTCATTGTGCATTTTTAGCCAGACTTTCAGATGTATTTAAGTGTTTTCATGGGTGGATGGGATATCGGAATGATTTTTCTAAACAGCTAAGCAGCTTAGGTGCCTCTATTTTCCATTGAGATCAAGAGAGCTTGAGCATCTAACACACTAAGTGGTTTTAAATACTATATCTGCATCTCTTCATAATTTATATTTTTATAAATCCTACCTGTTGCAGTAAAAATATACTGGTATTAACAGCTTAAGCCTATTCACATTTTCCTGTAAAAGATAAATTAATAGCAGAAATCATTCAGATTTCTCCTTTTACATACCAGCTTCAGTTCCTTTTTATATTTTACCCCATCCCCCAAAAGCCTGAATAAAAACCCATTTAGTTTTATAGAGTTCAACAGCCTGTATGAATTTCAACAAACAGTGGAAACAAATTCCAGTTGTGCAAGTTCTTTGAATGACCACTCAGCCACTGATGCTCTCATTCCTGGGGTTTGCTGTACCAGAGAATCATAGGATAGTTTGGGTTGGAAGGGACCTTTAAAAGTCATTTAGACCACTCCCCCCCTTCAGTTAGTAGGGACATCTTCAACTGGATCAGGTTGCTCAGATCCCATCCAACTTGACCTTGAATGTTTCCAGGGATGGGGCATCTACCACTTCTCTGGGCAACCTGTTCCAGTGTTTCATCATCCTCGTTGCAAAAAATTTATTCCTTATATCTAGTCTGAATGTACCCTTTTTCAGTTTAAAACATGTCCTACCACTACAGGCCCTGCTAAAAAGTTTGTCCCCATCTTTCTTATAGGCACCCTTTAATTACTGAAATGTTGCAACTAGGTCAACCAGAAACTTTCCCTTCTCCAGGCTGAACAACCTCAACTCTCTCAGCCTGTCTTCACAGGAGAGGTGCTCCAACCCTCTGATCATTTTTGTGGCCCTTCTCTGGACCCACTTCAATTGATCCATGACTCTCTTTCCTGTGAGGATTAATTACTACAGCAGTGATTACCCTTCTTTCATACTTTTAGGATCAGGGTCAGATTCCTTGTAAGATACTTTTGTATTACTTACATTTCCTTTGTATATTTTTTTATTTTCATCACACCTCTCAATCCCATATAAATGAAACTTTACTATAAAGAAGACAGTGAAATAATACTGAAAAAAAAAGTATTATTCCATGATGTGAGGAAGCAAGGAATCAGATCACAATACAGATTTCCAAGTGAGAGCTAGAAATGTTCAGCTTGGGAATTAATGTTGTACATTGTCATGAGTGTTGTATTCTCTTGATTGTTTCAAACCACAAGCACGGCACATCATTCTGCAATCCTTGCTGAGAAATTTACTGCATTCATAGCAGATTTGTAATCAGAGAATAATGATGTCAGACCTTGAATCTTACCAGTGGAAACGCAGGGATGCTACATGACACCCACTACACCATCATTCTCCATGTAGTTTGTCTTGAACCAGAAACTCAGAATAAAAACTTACATGACTCCTCAACAACACTGCCCCAAAAAACAAGCCATCCCTCCTTCACAGATTTTTTAAATCTCTATCTGTGATTTATATAGGAGATGTTTTCCCAATGCTAACATTAGATATTTCTGAGACAGGCACATTTTTCTTCACTAGTTTAATCTCTAACACTTTCAAAGTCTTCAGAGGCTTAATGCCTAGCTCTAGATATTTGTTAATGTGATTTTTCTGACCTGAACATTTTTCTATAATTTTATCCCTCCAGCACGACATGTTACATTTAAGTTAAAAAGACTGTGGGGATACAAGGAAGCAATTATTGTGCTAGAGTCTGAAGTTAAATTCTAACATTTACAAAGAACAAGTTGAAAAGAAATCTTTAATGTTCTAATTCATAAAGATGTTAATTTTGACAGCTAAGATATAATACTCACAAAATAATGAAAGGAAATAAGGAAAATAGTCTTCTTTACCTCTGAAAAGCTTTCTTCTTTGTATGCAGCAGGTGCCCCAAGACACATTGTACTGCCTGCTTTAATTTGTCTTTAATATCAGATGTGCCTTATTGATTTCTTCTGTGTATGTTTTCATTCTGAATAATTCAGAAGCATGATTTTTTTTCCATTATGGTCAATAACCAGGGAAAATTCTGAAGATAATCAATTGAACTCTGACTGATGATTACTAGTGTTGATATCCCCCAAAGTGAGGGAGACGGAAAGGCCAGGGATAATATGACACAACAGTAAATCAGTGCAATCAGTGGAAGTATCAACACTGGCTGCACGATGAGAGTCAGATCCATGCCAAGGATCCATAACGGCTCCTAAAAGTTCAGATGTTTTACTTCTTGTCATATGCTGCAACAGATGGACTATGTAAGATTAGATTCAAAAAAGCATTCCTGTCTTCTTTTTCCCCCTTTCTCAAACTGATATGATCATAAAACAGCTCTGTGGTATGATTTGCATAACACTCAATTTCTTCATTACACTTTTTTCTTTTTTTAAACTTTCTTAATAACAAATACCTTTGAAGAAATGAGCAGGATGAACACTTGGCCAACAAACAATTGCAAAAACAGAAATACTGTTTTGATATAAACCTAATGCTGATGGATAATATCTTTAGCTAGAGACCACATATGAGCACCCTAGTAATTCCCATCACATATTTCCGCATAATCAGGGCACCTCACATTAAATTTACAGGGAAAAAATGTATTTTTTTCAAAGAAGAAAACTGATGTAGTTGCCAATAGTAGCTGACAAATGGTAGTCCTTAGTAGTGTGTAGCTACTGACTTGAAGTTTGATGAAACTTCAGCTGAAGTCAAGGAAAAAATCTGATTGACAATAAGAACACAGAGATACACACACACACATATATATACATATGTATATATGTATATATATATATATGCTCAGGTAGATAGCTCCAATGAGTCTTCTAAGTAAAGTTACTGACATGCAGGCCAGTGAGCAGTAGCTGTGCGGCTCACCACTTCTATTACCTAAATTAATAAAACAACAATATATAGAATTAAACACTAAATAGCTTATAACTAAATAGTTTAATGACAATCCAAAGTGTACCAAATAAAGGAGTAAACTGGCAGCACTAGCTCAGTTTCTCATGGATAACTTATTTATAAATCTCTCTGTGATTTATTATTAATCCCCTTATGCAATAATCACTCATGCATATAAACATGGTTAAGCTTAAAAATTATATTCTGATTCATGTTTCTTTACAAAAGAAATGTTTTGACTATGGAACTCAAATCATCACTATTTTAAAGATTTTGAAGACATTAAAGTGAAAAATTATGGAAAATATAATTTTTGATTGTTTCAGATTTCTTTAATATTTTGCTTTTCATCAAGGTATTATGGAAGAAATTAGATGAGGCTTTTACTCAGTTAAAAATATTACAGTCCATCTGAAGCAATTTTCTGAACTAGAATTAGTTTGAGTAGAATTTACATAGTTTGTTTTTAAATCAGAGACCCAGTCCATGAAAAAACCCAAAATATATTTTTAAATTTAACTCAAAAGTAAAGGTACTTCTTCATAAATATTAATATGCTTTCTATGTTACAAACATATGTGATATGCTCCAATTATTTTCATAAAAGTAGGTCACTATGCATTTTACTCCTGTTTTCTGTATTCCCATGATCACAAAACACGTTATGATTCTTGTTCCACGGGCCTGGAAAACATAACCATTAAAGAAGTTGATGTCTAGAACCAAAACGGCAGGCACAGTTGGGCTGAAGTTTTTATGCAGTAAATGATCCACTCCGCTGCAGCAGTATATGAAGCAATAACCATATGCTGCAATTGATTAACACGGGAGTGAAGCTGAGATACTTAATCAATCGCAAAAAACACTTATTATGAGTCTATTACAAAGCAATAGGGATTTTTACTATTATTCAATGAGCTAAAATATAAAACAGAAGGAAATAAAAAAAGATAATGTTATTCTTTTCTGTAGAAAAAGGCTAAGTGCTTTTCAGCATCCTTTCCCGTGAGGGGAAAGCAAATGTGGTTCCGAAACTGTATGTGTAAAAATAACTAAAACCAGGGCAGACCCATTCTCTAGCCTTGGCATGACGCAGATTGCACCCAGACATGCAGCTAGGGGGCCATGTTGATTTCTGGGTAGAGATTCCTCCCCATCGCCCCGGACCATGCCCAAGCATTGTACAAGAAGGGCAGGTCAGCATGGGCCAAGTCCACAACCATGATTGATAGGCACTAACCTGTACCATTCTTTGAGACTGAGCATTGATCCTGTTTGGTTTACAAGGATAAACCTGGTCAATGAGAATAAAAATGTACCTCTGGCAAATCAGGAATTGGAGAGCAAAGAAAAGAAATACAAAAGACTGGATGTTAAACGTTTTTAAGACATGTTTCTTGTCAGGACAAACCACATTTTCAGACTTCAAGCCCAGGATTTCTTGGTGCTTATTAAAAGCTAGGCATTTTGTTTAA
This sequence comes from Aegotheles bennettii, assembly GCA_013398125.1. Taxonomy (NCBI): domain Eukaryota; kingdom Metazoa; phylum Chordata; class Aves; order Caprimulgiformes; family Aegothelidae; genus Aegotheles; species Aegotheles bennettii. Next base: position 267,265 of record VZRW01008557.1, read on the forward strand.
GCTCTCTCCACAGAGATTGAGTGATGATGGGTACTCACAGAGAGCAATTCATGTCATCTATCTAGACACCTTAAGCTAGGATGAATTGATGGCAAATATGCCTATTTCTCTCCTGTTATGGCATAGTCTCTGTGTGCTTTTGTATTGATATCCCTAAAAGAAGGCAAATGTCCAAGATAGGTATAGTTCCTATTTCTTGTTTTCTCCTGAATTTTTTTTATTGCAGTCAACAATGTTTATCTCCCTCCCTGAAATAATGTGGCTGGATAAAAGTAGACTTCAAGTTTTTCTAGAATATCAACAAATATACCCTTTTCAAACTTCTCCTCCCTTTTCTCTCCACAATACTCCCATTCAGCTGCTGGTCTCGACCTGCAGCAGGCAAAGAGCCAGACTCTCCCCCTCCTGCCTCACACAAGTGCTAGAACAACATCAAGAAAATTGTGTCTTAATAACAGGTATCACTTCAGTGATACTTCCAACCCTTGTGAGGCAAAGGCAGAAGCAAAGCAATCTAAAATCTCCTGAACCACAAATTGTGGAAAACATTGAAATGTTGGTTTGCAGCTGTCAAGCCTTCCATGTGTACAAGTGATACACCAAGAGACACCACTGTTTGACTTAAAAACTTTCCTTGCAGCATCCTTTAAGATGCTTAATTCATCCTCTGACCCCAATCAGTTTTAGATGTTTTATGAGTCATTTGGCAGACGTATCAACAGCCTTTGGAGTCTGATTTTTTTTTACTCTAAAACAGATTTTTGTCAATATAAAGCAGAGCTGCATTTGTTTCAGGGATTAGTTTAATTTTGTCAGTTCTCATTTTTTAAGAACCCAGATGTTACAAAAAAACCGCAACACCTGATTTTTTGCATAGCAATGTTTCTTTATTTCAGAGGGAAGGGAAAAAATACAACTTTTTGGCTCTGAGCCTTTGTCAGAAAAGGGCAACCCAGGGGAATCATTAACTGTGGGGTAATCTTTGCTCATAGATGTAATATTAATGTAGTTTCTGTAGTCTACCTATTAAATGAATTGGAATGAAGAATTTTATCTGACCAAGCTACTGTGAATAAAATAAATCTTATATAAAATTCACTAATGAAGTATATTAGCACCAATAATGTTGCAGTGAGCACATTAGTGGAAGCTGACTTCCAGGATTGGTATCTTTCATTGAGGAAATGATACTGGTGGGTTTGAATTTTTTCTCCTTCATGTAAAGCTGCTTTCTTGGTAAAACCTTATGTAAAATGTGTAGAAGTGCATTAAGGTAAGCAACAGTAAACTTTTAATTATTGATATAATTTACTGAAAATTGGTACGTTGCCAAACTTCTGTTATTACTGAGAATATCAGCCTTTTGAAGTCCATTATGCCTACTCTGCTGTTTTCACTCTGCCCTGTTCTCAGTACAATGAACTGGTGATCCCTTTCACCCACAATTAAAGTCCACCATCAGTTTTTCAGTGAGCTTTCCCCTGTTAACTGGACTCCTACCTAAAAGAGCTATTCTCTCTACAGCCTTATCTACAACACCAAATCCTGGACAAGGTAATGTTATGAATACCATAATAAAGAGAAGTGTGATGATAGACTATGTACAGCCCAAACCAATCCAGTTTACTCAACAGTGGTAGCTCTTCATCTGCATTACAGTGGTCAGAACACTTCAATGAAAATGCACATCTGGAAGGAGTTCAAAGCAGAAAGATGATCAGAGTGCAAGAAAACAGGGACTACAAGAAAAGGTTGACATAATCAGGTTGTTCAGTCTAGAGAAGTCCTGAGAGATGGTGGGATGACATTTTCTGTATTTTAAAAAAAGTAAAATGATCTGAAAGAGAACAAATAATCTGTTCTCCACATCCATAGTGGTTAGTGGAAAAAGGAATGGGTTTAGGCAGTTACCATAAGGTTCAAGTTAGTCATTAATTGCTTTTTAACTATGAAGATAATAAACAGTAGAACAGACAGCCTAGGGGAGAATGGATTTAAGAACAAGATACGCAATTCTCTGGCAGGATACTATAACCTCAGTAATCCACCAAAGTTTCTCACTGAGAACCAGGTCACCTTTGCAGCCACACAAAGAGCTCACAGAACAAGGACTAAAAGGAAGCACACCATGAACAGTCTAAAAATGGAGTGTCTGACATCCTTGGCACATTTTAAGCAGCAAGCACATGAGTTCCAATTTTATCCATCAAGTGTATTCATTCTTACATTTGCCAGTGTCCTACTGTACTAAACAAATGAAGAATCCCTCTCACATATAAACTTGTATTTCCCCAAAAAATAATTTTTATGTCACCTCTACGTAACATTAAGTATATAAACATAGCAAACTGTTTTCAGAGACTTAAGGTGAGACTGTGTTCACGCCTGCAGGACAGAAAAGCATGAACCTCTGTGCTCATTGCTTTCCTGGCAAGGAGCAGACTTCATTACAGACCTTGTACTCTTCTTAGTGGGTGATATTTTCAGCCTCTATACTGCACCTGAGCTGAGGTCCTGGGGCACCATGCAGACCAGAGTATTTTTAAGACATGTCATCAAAATTTTCTCTTTTGGGCTGCCTGCAAAGAAGCACCCGCCCTTCTACTATGCTGAATAGTTGTCACATGAGGTACAGAGTGATGAACCCATCCCAATAGTACACAAGAATGGTCTCAAGACATCCTAAAGGATGAAATAAACTGCAAGTTCTCTGCTACAGTTCACCAGCTGGATTGCTAAAGAGTTGTCACAAACAGCATTCCTGTAAACCAAGTACAGAGGAGGGGCAACCATTTGACTCCATGGTCGCTCTTTCAAAAAAGCTGATAGGACTTTTGCTGGTGCAGTTGTTTCACAGAAAATGAGGCAGGTTTACAAGGCTGAAAAGTCTTAGGCTCCAGGTGGGTCTTCTGAAGCCAGAAGAACCATTTACGTTTGGAGTGGAGTATATGCTGCACCCCATGTAAGTGGAGTTCATTAGCTGCATTCACCAGGAGCTGCAGGAGGCAGAGTGCATGTCTGAGACACAACCACTCCCGGAGCTTCTGCTGAGGTGATGTGCCTCTGCATTACCCCCAGTGTGGCGCCATGCCTTCAAGACACAATGGAGTCCTTAGTGTTCTGTCCAAGCTAAAGCTTCAGAGCCTGAATTTATGATATGAACAGAGATAGCATAGCTCTTAAACAAAGTTAATCGTCAAATATTTATGTACACTAAATACTACAGTTATTCATAGTCAGAGATAAAAATACGGCTTTTTAGACAAGGCCACCATTTACTGTATGAGGTTTAGTCTTCAATAAATTCCCCAAATCTTCAGTTCTTATCACAAGAATACCCTCTTGTTGTTCTTATATTAGAAAAATTATCCATAGTTGCATATCCAGACTTGGCCTGCTGACTTTCTGCTCAGTCCATCTCATCCCTTTCCTCTTCTCTCCATGGTGGAGACCATTGACTTTTAGGCATATTTTCTTTTAAATGGATCATCTGAAGATCTGATTTAATGCATTAATAACTCAGAAGCTATGATTTCCAGGAGGGTTGGTTGGATCTGGCTAAAATGAATTTGCCTCTGCCCGGCACAAAGGACAGAGAACAGTCGCATGGAACCATGTTTTTGCACATGTAGGCTTTGCACAATTAGGGAGTTTTTTAGCTTGGGATTCACTTAGTTTACCCATGTAAGTCACAGCTTCTCAAGCAATTGGTCTCATCTAGCAGCTCCTATAAAAGAGTGGGAGATGCTCCCAGTCACCCCTTCCTGTTCACATCTTTCTTCTCCCTTGGTAACAACTACATGCTCCTTCTCGCTCCTTTTTGCTAAACTTGGCGCTTGTCAGCAAAAGATAACTACTTGTTGATATCATTGCTGTGTTATGATGGGATAGTTTTCAGAGGGCTGATGAGTATAGTCAGCTCACTGAAGACCCAGTGAGCAGAGCATCTGCAGTGGCATAACGTGAGCAATACAATTGCACAGGTAGGAGAAGAAAGAACAAGACTTATCAGCAGCAAGGAACTGAGCCCATGACACACTTCAACATCCCACTGAAACACAGTCTAAGCAGTAAAAACTCAAGTGACAAGTGTTTCCAACAACTGATAACCCAAAAAAAGAGCTGAACCTGACATGAAATCTCCTAGAATTTAGTGCTCTCTATCTTGTTAATAAGTAATAGACTAGATATTGACTGCTTATATTTACAGGATAGAGACCAATACATAAGAAAAGACTTGATAGCCCTATGACATGAAACGCTATGAGCATAGAAACACAATGCTGTACTAAACCAATTAGCCCTGTAGAGAAGGAAGACTTCTTGTTATAGTGCTCTAATATGAGTATATTGCTTCCAGGATCCAAAGCTTGTATTTGTTCTGCATGGTATTGCATTGCTCAGCAGTAACAGCTGTGATTAGTGGTAGTCAGATACATCTGATTGCCTAACGAATGTATGCTTCAAGAAATGTCAAAGTTTGTTCAACACTTTCTGATACTGGACAGTATCAAGCTCTATTTACATAATGTTTCAAGAAAAATTATCAGTCAGCCTGTATTCTAACAAAATAAAATTCTCTCTAATGTGCCTAACATTCAAACTGAATATGTTGCAAGTATAGAAAAGCCATTTATTCAAGCACGCTTATTGTCTATACTTCGTGGTCACAAATGGTGCTGAGTATAACCCTAAAGCTACATGCCTACAAGAGTAGATGTTCAGGTTAACTCTCATTCTAAAATACCTTTGGGGTCGGGGAACATGTACAGTCATCACATACCCACTATTTTGGATTATAAAATACCTAATGTAAGATCTTACATTTTACAAGAAACCAACTACAAAATTATAAGGAATTTTGCACACACATTAATATACATTGCCCCTTACACATTTGAAGTAGCTGTGGAGTCAAGTTATCACCCTGTGGTTTCAAGCATTGCTATATTCTCTTCAAAATTTGGTGCACAGTAAAAGCAGGTTGTGCTTTTATGTACAGGCTTAAGATAAAAAGCTGAAATTAGAAAAGCAGATTCTCCAGTATGCTCAAATGCAGGTGATGAAAAAAATAAATAATACTTGAAGCTAAGTTGCCTTTTCTTGAGCAAACTCCTAAGGGCAAACTCCGTATCTGATGGATCTCTTTTGCCTTTTCACCATGGGAGTATCATAAAAGGGGTAAACTGGAACACAGCCAAAGCTTCCTTCTTTCTTTGAGTAAAGCCTGTTTTACAACAAATCTATAGCTTTTAGAGCACCAGTGGGATAGAATAAGGCCAAAGAGTAAGTGGAAGTACATCACAACAAGAGCAATCAGTAGAAAACTGAAGAACCAAGATAATTAATATACACTTTTTAAAGAGTATGGGAAGAGAGAGTTGAAACTGGGTTTCTATGATCACAGACAAAGCATCTGGAACTGAGAATCAACATCATGCTGGAAGTATTATGTCATCTTAACCAGCCTAGTCATCCCAAGGGACCTGGTCAATGCTCTTACTCTTATTCTGGGAGCATCAGATCTGTTTGGCAAAATCCCCTTAAATGGGAAGGTTCATGATAGTGGATGTTTAGCAGTTTTTGTCTTCAGGCACTCTTTTCAAATGCCTATTTTTGGGATTCTCTCTGCATCTGAATTATTTCGTAGCTCAGTGCAGAGACTTCTAAATGCCACTGACATTAACAAGTTGTACAAAGATGATAATCTCAGTTGAGCGCCACAGATTGAGAACGTGATGGCTTGTATGAGTTGCACAGACTGTCAGGGATAAAAAATGAAAAGTGCATAAAGCCAAGTGTCATTTCCATAAGAATTCTCATGTTTGAGGAAAAATCTATCAGAAAGGGGTGTCAAGACAGATCCTACAAAATGCAAATCATTCTACAAATGACTGGTTCAAAAACAAAAGTGAAGTAAAATAAAACTGGAAAGCTTTTGTTGGGCAAGATAATCTTTTCAGGCAAAGCATCATTAACAAAATTCTTATTAAAAAATTGTGGAGTTGACTGCAGAACTAAATTGGGCAGAGCAGCTGACATAGAAAATGTTATTTACTTTGAAGTTACCTAAGAGTTTCCAGGCACTGAAAAAAATTTCTATATTTACTAGAAAAGGAAACTGGAAGCGATATTCTTATAAAGGATAACTCTGGGCAGTGACCTGAAGCATATTGAGATTAAACGCACAATTCTGATTGTACCCATTGAGGACTGGTTTTTCTCAAATCTGGGAATGAAGATTTTCAGTTATTTTTATTAAATACCTCAAGGACTGAAGTTGGTCACAAACTCTTGCTAACCATTCCAAGCAGGGTCTATAGCAGGGATAACTTTATATACCGATTTTATCACTAACATCCAAAAAAGGATGAGCACACTTGGGAATTCCAGTAAGTCTTTTTCTTTTTCCTTTTTTTTTTTCTTTTTCTTTCCAATGGTCAATTTGCTCAGAAAAGCATAGCAGAATCAGTGTTAAAGAGAGTGAAACTGAAAGCAGTGTTGACTGTCAGTGTACAGCACTTTGTGACTGCCTGACTTTGCAGAGTGGCATAGATAGAGAAATGGATCTTGCAATCTGTGGTCCATATTACAGTTTCACAACTGAAAAAACTAAACTGTGACCGAGCAGCACATACATTATGGACAAAAGACATGCGAGTCTCCTCAAAAGTGGGCATACTGTGATCTCATTTCTAAAGAGAATAATGATACTTAAATATAGTCACAAAGGACACATGGGAACATAAAGGACTGATAGAGAGAGTGAGAAATTCATAAAGGGATTTAGATGACACTTAAGTGTCTAACTACTCTTTTATGCATTTAAATCCAAAAGATATTTCTTTCGGATCTCTGTTTCAAACCTGGTTGATCCTAAAAGCCTTTCCCATCCATCATGCTCCCATTTGCTGACATTCAAGGTGGCTTAAGAACACTAACTTTCTTCTCTTTCCTATTCCAGAAGTGCTCCATTGCTGCACACTATCCATTTCATGCCTCAAACATATTTAAAAGGATAGGCTCCCTATGAAATAAAGGCAAAAGAATGGTGACTCTTGGCAAAGTGGTTACCCATGTTGTGCAAGACTGAGGTTCAGTCCCTCTTTTGCTTAAAGGAATTTGAATCCACAATTTCACTACCCTTCTACTACTGGGTCACATGAAGCATGTCACCTTGTATGCAAAGGTTTCAGCTAGAAACTCACTGTCACCTGCTATTTCAGCCTGGGAGAGGATATCTGGAGGCCCTTGGGAAGGTAAAATATTTGCATGGAAACTTGTTGAAATGCTCTTTCAATTTTTCTTATTGACTGCTAGTAGAGGAAATCACACTGAAAACAACACAGTTGGACACTGCGACCCCCAAAGCCTCATCCCAGTAACTGTATGGAGATGCAGTTCTTTTGGTGTTTTTTGTTAAATAGCCTAGACTTATTTTTTGTGATAAAAGTCTCCTGAGTGCCTGGCAAGTTCAACATTTAACCTGAGTATTTGAGAAAAATTTAGGAGACAAAGAAAAATTAGATGTGTGAGAGTTGATATGGATTGTTTGTCAAACAGACATGACTTTGGATATAATGGTCTTTGGGAGAATCCTACTATTCTCTCTCTCCTCTAGGGACCAACCAAAGAGATTCACCACTTACGCCAAATCTAAGAAGCACTCATTAACCAAATGATCAACTGGCCCAATCCGTACTACTATGTAATATGAGAGCAAAGGTTGGCTATTGCTTGCCGCTGAAGTCCTCTGAGACAGCATTTGTGGATACGGGGACAGATCATGTCAAACTCAGTAGGTTTCTGCAGCTTGTGTAGAAGCTAATCAGCATTTACTGAACACTCTCCATGCCATAAGTCAAAACTGTGCACATGCTGTTTGCTAAAATTGCAGGATGTTTTTCTATCAAGTTGCCTTTCTGTTATATTATGCCCTGTGATTTATATCACTAGCTCTGCTGGATTGTGAGTACTGCCATGGAGGGAAATCTGAAACACACAATTCATAATTGAAGTTGTGGATGCATGCTATCATATCTAGGAAGCACTCCTTCCTCGTTCGATTACTGTATATACAATGTCAGTTAAGAAACAATCTAAAAGTTTTTGAGGGTTGTCCTTTCATTTATTGTTCTGAGTTATTTCATTAGAAAATTTCTTTTGTGATCCACAAGAAGATTTTGAATAGATCAAAACCAAAATGGAGTTTTGAATATTGTTATACTTATTTCAGATGATATTATGCTTTTTATAAATAAAACATTTTGGCTTTATCAAAGTAATTATTTGTAATAGGATTATTTGAAGTTACTGAATAAAAATATTTCAGGTTTTCTGTGATAGGAAATAATTTGAGATTTCAGCATGTCACACATTTAAAGACAAACGCATTCTGAAATGAGAAAATTCCTGTGAAATGGAAACTTCATTTTCCAACCAGTTCTATTAAATGACCTTTTTTTTTAGTACTAAAGATTTCAGCTGTGTTTTTCCAGTGAACTTCTGATGTCTGATTCCAAACACTCATTAACTATTATTTTCTCATAAACATATGTTTCTGTTTTCACACCCTCTTCTTTCCATACCTTTTCTCCACCACTCTTACTTCTGTAGTTATTTGACAAACTACGTATTAAAGCAGATATTTTAACTTAAAAAAAAAGGTATCTTGGCAGGTTAAGTCACCACCACCAGGTACTCCTGGATATTTAACAGCAGGGAACCCTATGCGAAGGCAGCAGTAAAGGTCAGTGTTGCTTGCAATTGCAGCTATTGCTAGTTGTTTTGGAAGACTGAAGACAGCTGCTTGCAGGTCCCAACACAGAAGTTCCTGAATAGTCACAAATTGGACTGAGCTGTCAATAATGACGTAAATAGCTGCAACAATTTGTGTCCTGATGTAGGGGTCTGCAAAGATAGCTACTTATCAGCCAGCTGAGAAACCTCTTTGGTCTTGATTATGATCTAACCCAGAAAACAATTATGATCTAATTTTTACTTTCTTTTTTTTATAATCTATATTTTGATAATCTTGATTATGATCTAATACAGAAAATTTACTCTAATTGAGACAGTAGCTTATGTAGCAACCTCAGGAGATAAGCCATCATAGGACAAAGGTATCCACTTCTACTTCTCCTATAGCTGGCTCTGTGGTTTTGCCATTCCCACAGCATATGTCGGCATCTTGAAACCTTGCCTGGCAAGGGAATTAAGTGAATAACTTGTTGTTTTTCATCACCGATTTTTATATCCCTTCCCCCAGTATTACATCAGATGAACTGATGCATTTTGGTTTCATTAAAATATAATAGGAGTTTGTGATTAGATAAATGAGATCTTTCACTTCAGTTGATGAGACTTTTTGTCTTGCTGCTCTTTATTGTATATATCTACTTTATACTCCAAGTAGCAAAACAGAGTTCCTCCCAAAGGAAATGAGAAAATATTTTCTCAGATTTTCCTCTAAATAATGATTTTAAACATTTTTGCAGACTGTCATAAATAATTATTTGGTTGGATTACATATGACAAAAACAGTTATGACATTTGTGATACATAATAGTCATGCTGTGCAGACTGAAAAATAGATATTTTTTCCTTCCAAATGTTAAAAAATAAACTGTCACCTGTAAGAAGTAATTAGGCATACCATTAATTGTAGATTTGTTTGTTTCACTATAGCTCTACATTGCAAGGAGTAAAATCAATTTTGTGATGTAATTGCATTTAGAGGGAGAAAGAGAGCAAAAGAGTCAGATTGCTAATATACAGGAAATATATGTATGTGTATTCCTTCTTACCATAAACACTGACATTTTACTTATTTGGATAAATCAATGCATAGGAAGCTTACCAAGTATCATTAAAGCATTACACCATAAAGACAAACCAACAATAAAAGGAGAATTTTTAAAAAATCAAATATCAAATGAAATACTTAGCTAAACAGCACAGAAATAATCATTGTACTCAGCAAGAAATCAATTTCCAGTTAGTCAGAGGAGAATGAAAAAAAAAAGTGGGTGACAAACAAAATCAAGAGAACAATGCAATGAGCAAGCATAAACAGGTCCCTTCCAATAAGCTATATTCCCCACCCCATGGGGGTAGGCGGAATCAGAGATACACCACCACTTCAATATTTTTCAAGGTACTAAATGTGTGAAACCAGGGGAAATAAACTGAATTGGTTGCGTTCGTTTTCATTCTAATTTCAGTGTTATCTTGAAAGCTTTGTTTTCTATTGCTCAGTATAAGCAAAGTAGGCACTAAATTACAAGTAATCTCAAAACACCCATAAAAATAATGCACTAAAATCCAGAGGACCATAAGAAAAACAAGTTTCTCCTAAAACTGTTTCTTCCAAAAAATATTTCTTTATTGTTCACATACAACTGTGTTAATTTTAAAGATTTCATATAGTTTCGTCCTTCTTTTTCCACACAAAACAAACAAATAAACGTACGGTTATGTAGTCTTGTATAAATAATATACCATTCATCCCTGTAGCAGCAAAAATAGGTTAAACAGGGTGTCCCTGACCATCCATGTGACTTGACAACTAACTCCACTGCTTTGTTTTGGACCACTCTAACCATCTCCTTCAACAAGTAATTTGTTCTAGATAGTCTTAGCATTGGATGTGTTTCGAAGCTGGTGCTGCAGGCAGGACTTTTGGTTCTTTGATCACAGCTGGTTTCATAAGACACCAGGCCTGATGGTAAAACATGAGAAAGGCCGAACTACCAGGGAAGAAAGGGCTCTGGGACAAGAGCTAGCAATGCTCATTCATTGGGCTTTAAACTAGATTTGAGGGGGGAGGAGGTTGTAGCTGGGTTTGCGCCACTGGGGCAGTGTTTTAGTACTAATGAAGACCAGAAGGCCTCCCACCCCACTAGGGCGCAGTCACTGTGCTCAGCTCGTTCCCTGAAATGCCTGTGCACCAATGCACGTGGCATGGGGATTAAACAGGAGGAGTTAGAAATGTGTGTGCTGTCAGGGGGTTATGATCTGGTGGCCATTACAGAGACATGGTGGGACAGCTCATGTGACTGGAACATGGTCATAGATGGCTATGTCCTTTTCAGGAAAGACAGGTCAAGAAGGCGAGGTGGTGGAGTGGCTCTTTACGTGAGAGAACAACTGGAATTGAGCTCTGTCCTGGGGTAGATGACGAGGGAGTGGAGAGTTTGTGGGTACAATTAAGGGGCAGGCTAGCATGGTGTTACTGTCGTGGATGTCTATTACAGGTCACTTCATCAGGATGAAAAAGTTGATGAGGCCTTCTACAGGCAGCTGATAGCAGCCTCACAAGTACAGGCCCTGGTCCTCAGGGGGGATTTTAACTACCCAGACATTTGCTGGAAGGCTGGAAGCCAGCCATTCTTAGTCCAGAAGGTTCCTCCAATGCATTGATGATAACTTCTTGATGCAAATGGTGGGTAAAACAACTAGGGGAGGAGTGCTGCTGAATCTCATACTCGCTAACAAGGAGGATCTAGTTGAAGCAGTGATGGTCAAGGGCAGCCTTAGCTGCAGTGATCATGAGATGGTGGAGGTCAGAATCTTGTGTGGTAGGAACAGAATATCTAGCAGGACCTCAACCCTACACTTCAGCAGGGAGAACTTTGGCCTCTTCAAGCACT